>CM040189.1:40497182-40982182 GCA_022606455.1 Callitettix versicolor | reverse complement strand
GAGAACCAAAGTGTGTAAAGTGTGCAGGCAATCATTTAACGCAGGAATGCACAAAAGAAGAGACACAAAACCCAAATGTGCTAACTGCCACGAAGAACACCCTGCCAACTATAGAGGATGTTTGGTAGCTAAAACATTCCAAGAAAGGAGAAACAGACTAGTACAAGAGAAATCCAATGATAAAGCTAGACGAAAACCTCACAAAACAAATCCGGAAGTTAGTAAGGGTACATCATACGCACGAATTGTTGCTGGTAATGAAGGACCACAAGTTAAAGAACACAATACAGATGAACTGTTATTAAAGATAATTTCTAGGTTAGATAAACAGGAGAAGATACTGGAATCCTTCAAAGAAAGGTTAAGTAAGCTCGAAAGTATTATACCACCCGTCGTAAGGAAGAAAAGTGGTAAATAAAGATCTTCGTATCGCAGTTTGGAATGCAAATGGAATCATACAGAAAAAACAGAATTAACAGCATTCCTAGATCTTCAACAAATTGATATATGTCTTATTTCTGAGACTCATTTAACAACGGAATCTTGTATTAAATTTAGAAACTATAATTTCTATCATAGCGTACACCCAGCGAATGCCGCTAGAGGAGGTAGTGGAATAATAATCAAAGCTAATATTTCTCATTATGAGGAATTTAAAATAGAAACTGAAGAAAACCAAGTCACGGCGATAACAATCAAAACTAGAAGAGGAAATATAATGATAGCTGCAATCTACTGCCCACCAAAACATAAGCAAAAAAAAAGACAGCTATCTTCATGTTTTAAAGAGATTAGGAGATAGATTTTTAATTGGTGGTGATTTTAATGCCAAAAAAAATACA
This sequence comes from Callitettix versicolor, assembly GCA_022606455.1. Lineage (NCBI taxonomy): Eukaryota > Metazoa > Arthropoda > Insecta > Hemiptera > Cercopidae > Callitettix > Callitettix versicolor. Next base: position 40,981,340 of record CM040189.1, on the reverse strand, counting down.
GTGTGGGGTTCCAGGCTTACAACAGCTAAAGGCAAAGAGTTGCATGAAGCCGCTTCAGCGCTGGGTTGCAGTTATCAGTCTTCAGGGAAACCAACATACTGGCCTGCTGACCTGAAGAGGATCCCAGATCTGCTAGACTTCTTTATTTGTAGGAAGATATCACACAATTATATAACAATTGATGAAAACTTTGACCTGGAGTCAGATCATTCACCAATAATTCTAACACTTAGCGAAAATATCATTAAAACTGAAAGGGGTCCCACACTGGTTAACAAGAACACAGATTGGGAGGGCTTCCAAGAAGCACTGAATACACACATCTGTTTAAAGGTACCGCTCAAGACCAATGGACAGTTGGATCAAGAAGCTGCCAAATTTGAAAAGGATATTCAGCAAGCAGCCTGGGCAAATACCCGGATGTCAGAAGATGTATGGCTGGTATCAGTTATCCTAAAGAAATTACGGAGTTAGTAGCTGTTAAAAGGAAATTAAGGAAAAGATGGCAACATACACGCTCGCCTGAAGACAAAAATAGGTTAAATAATGTTGCTCAAAGGTTAAGAAGGAAATCTTGCAATTTAAAAACGAGTCCATAAATAAATACCTAAGTAATGTAACGCATACTAAGGAAACGGACTATTCGCTCTGGAGAGCCATTAAAAATTTAAACGACCTTGCATACATAGTCCCCAATTAGGTCTGCAGATGGAACCTGGGCGAAGGATAAACAAGGGAAAGCAGATGTATTCGCTACATATTTAGAACAAGTATTCCAACCTAATATAAACTTTCAATCTCAACAAGAAAATATAACAAATAGAATTAATCTTGACTATAATGTACTTTCACAACAAAATAATGAACATAAAATAGATCTTGTAACTAAAGAGGAAGTGGCTAGGAAATTAAATTTAACATAAATTCAAAAAAGCCCTGGTTACGATTTAATAACTGGAGTAGTACTGAAACAGTTACCAAGGACAGCCATTATAAAACTTACTAACCTTATAAATGCAGCTTTCGGTTGAAGCATGTACCAGACATCTGGAAAATGGCCGAGGTAATTATGATCCCGAAGCCCGGCAAGCCACCTAATGAACCTACATCATATAGACCAATCTCACTACTTCCAATAGTTTCAAAGGTATTTGAAAAACTGTTACTTAAAAGACTCAAACCAGTTATAGAGATAAACAATCTCATACCTACCCATCAGTTTGGGTTTAGGGATAAGTACTCAACTATTGACCAAGTGCACAGAATAACCAACATTATTGAGAAAGCATATGAAGAAAAGAAAATTTGCTCCGCCGTGTTCTTAGACGCGTTGCCCAGGCCTTTGATAAGGTCTGGCACGAAGGGCTAATCTCTAAGCTGGAAAAATATTGCCAAAAACATATTCTGAAATTTTGAAGTCCTACATAATTGGCAGAATGTTTTGGGTTAGGCAGGAGGAACATTCTCTAGCATGAGAGAGATTAAGGCGGGTGTACCTCAGGGCAGTGTTCTGGGACCCTTGCTTTATCTTCTCTACACAGCTGATATCCCGCAGCCGGATTGTGTGTCAATCGGCACATTTTCTGATGACACAGTTTTCTTGGGTGTGGGAGACAGTAGTAAAGTAGCAGCTGTAAAACTGCAACAAGCATGCGATGAGTTCGTTACCTGGACCAAAAAGTGGAGAGTTAAAATTAATGAGGGTAAATCGGTGCATGTTGACTTTACTTATAAAAAGGATAAGTATGTTCCGATAGTAATTAATAGCACAAATATTCCATTCAATAACACTGCAAAGTATCTTGGAATGAACTTAGATGTGAAGCTGCGATGGGCAGAGCACATAAAAAAAGAAAAGGACAGAACTTGACATAAAGTATAAAAAAATGTACTGGCTGATTGGTAGGAAATCACAACTGTCAGTACACAATAAACTTGTATTATACAAACAAATACTTAAGCCCGTATGGTCCTATGGGATCCAGCTTTGGGGTTGTGCAGCTAAAACCCAAATCAAAAATCCAAGTCTTCCAAAATAAAGTTTTAAGGAACATTGTTGACGCCCCATGGTATTATCGTAATGACGACCTTCACAGGGACTTAAAAATTCCAACAATCAGAGAAGAAGCTAAGAGACTGGCAGCAAAGCACGAGGAGAGACTCCACTCACACATCAGCACTGATATTCTGCAGCTCCTGGAAAACACTCATTTAGAGAGAAGGCTAAAAAGACAGCAACCGTTTGAACTGGTTTAGTGTAAATACTGTGACCTCTGTTGGGAGTTCTCAGTTGTGATTAATTTATTTTAGAATAATATTGTAGGTTAGTCATCTAGTGACTAGTGACAATTGTATAGTAATAATAAATTATTATTATAAATAAAAAAAAAAAAAAAAAAAAAAATTAATATCACATATTTGTCCAAACTATACGATAGGATTTGATTTAAATGACACTTATGTTCTAAGTAAGTACATTTCTTTTCTTAAAAATCCATAACAATATAACAAATGAATTTATGAAGGATTTTTATGAGCACTGTCTTAAGTTTCAGTCCTTTAGATTTTTAATAGTGTCCATATGTAATCAAAATCAAGCATAAAAACGGTATTTCTTAAATGTTCAAGCTCATAAAATTACAAATTTTGAAGATTGGATATAAAAATATCAAGATTTTATTATTTTAATTTTTGACAGACAACTATAGGACTAGACAAAGTATACACACTAAACAAAGTACACTTAAATAAAATTTATTTTGCCAGAACACCTCCTGAGCTGTTCTGGCAAAATAAATTTCATTTTTTTGCCAACTATTTAATAAATTTTAAAATATTTAGATTTCTGACATTTCGTAAATCAAAACACTTCACAATCTTGACATCTAATTTTGGTACAAGTAGATAGGGTAAATTACTCCAGTCTACTCTTTATTATTTGTTAAGTATATATATATAATAAAATCAATATATATATATTGTATATATATTATCTTGAAGCTAAATAGCCTGTGAACAGTCATATTTGAATTATGCCAACCTTAATTTAATATTTTTACTTAAAGAATTTGCTATTTGTTTGATTGGTTTATTTTTCATAGTACTTATTTTTATGGTATAAAATATTTTTTTATTATTTACTTTATTAATTAAATAACATTAATAATGGAACATTAATTTCTTATAATAAGTTATACTTTATTGCAATTCCTACCAGTAATTTATTTCACTTAAAACCTTAGTAACTTTAACAAACTTTATTGGTTAGGTTATGTGGATAGTTTTTTCCCTTTTTTCGGTCTTCCATTAATTTTTTAATTTCTGTATTTCAGCATATTACTTATAGGCACTTAATTCAAGTATTTTCGCTAAAAAAACCTGAAACTAATTAAACTTTATGTTAGGAACTTTTACACAATACCTAGATTATATAGGTTATGGAACATTGTTTTATTGGCTTCATATTTTTTAGAAATTTTTGAAAACTTTAGCGGTGCTGGGCATTTGTAATATTCTATATGACAGAACAGATTAATAAAATAGCATACTAAAAACTACCAGCAGTAATCAAACCAAGCTATTGATTAAATGACACTTAACCTAGCATTTTTAACATAATGTAATAAGCATATTCACTGTATTATAATTAAAAACAAATACTAACAAAATATTATTAATAAAATTAAAAAAACAGACTACTTTTTACATTAGTGTCCATAACAATGTTAATGAACTTTCTTAATCTTGAATGCTAATATAAAGTTTTATATTTTTTATGAGATACACGATTTACAAGGTTAGAGTTATTTTAGTACAAACTCAAATTAATTGGAGGGATTTTTCTAAAATTTCATGAGATTTTCTAAATTTACCCTGAGAGTTGTCAGCCCTTAAACATTTCCAGGTTGACAAACTGTATATTTTGTACAAAAATCAAACATGGCGGAAATCCGCCATTTTCGTACAGTCAGCCTTCTCGTACAACGAAGATTTTCGGCAATTTGGTGCACTCCCGATCAAAATTTACTGGACTTTGCAGTGCACAACACATATCTCTGTTTCTGTGAATGTCAGTATTTATTCATCTGTGTGTTACCTGTTTTTGTTTATGTCTCCAAGTATGTTTATTGGTATTTGCAGCGATTGTATATAACAAAAAGGTTTTCTTAGTGTGATAATAAAATGTCGAGTGGTTTGTTATTATTACTATTTCTACTACTATTATATCATTATGTATACATAGCAATTATTTAGCAAAAATTATATCCCTGTGGCAGGGGTTTGTAGAACAAAATATTTTTTGAGGTTACTTGGATCTCAATAAACCATTTTTTAAAGTGAAATTTGGTTATGCTATACCAATTTTTCAGTGTTAATAAAATTTCTTTGCTTCATATTTTCCGTGTAATGATCAGTTAAAATTTTCAGATTGGATCTGAGTGTAGCCACTCTACAGTCAAGATCCACTCTCTTAGCTTGAGATTAGGCCTATTGTTGGAGAGCTAAACTTGTTTGTATTGTGCCCCTAACAACTGAATGAACATTTCTGTTCAACATTTGTATAGTAAAATGAAATCTATATAAAGTGATAGTTCTGGAACGAATTAAGACCATTAACTGGGTTACCATTGTATACATGATTCAGTACAGAATGAAACAATATACCAGAAAAAAAGAGTAAGAATGAAAAATGTGCCAAAAATTTTTTTGTAGATTGCAAATAAGCATATTTAAATGTTTTCCTTTTATCAAGGAAAACACAGTTCATGTTAGGTTTGCATAAATAGTTACTGTATAAAATTTTTAACTCTCAACTAAAACATCTTACTTTAATCTACTTTATTCATAAGAGTAGGAAACAATTTTTTTAATGAAAAATTACGAAAATTAAACATTTTTTTATAAATGTAATGTAATATTGTAATGTGCCATTTAATTAATTAATTAACCTAATGGATGAATTTTTAAATTGTTTCAGATGAAGAGACAAGTCTTTTGTTAATAGTTCTGGATGTAAACCCTGACCAAAGATTGCTTATACAAGAATCACTGAGCCTTACCAAATATCTTGATGCTATTATAGCATTTTCTAATTCACATCTTATGCTTAAACCATCCAATAAACTAGCAGTAATAGCATGCAATGCACATACAAGGTAAATGTATTATGTTATTGTAGGCCTAGAGCTGCCTCGGTGGCCTAGTTGATAGCGTACTGGGCTTTTACCCCGAGGACCCGGGTTCGATTCCCGGCCAGGACTTGGCATTTTCGTACGTTATAGATCATCCCATCGTCTGCATTAGCCCAAGTGTGCACAATAGTCGGACATTAAACACCAAAAAAAAAAAAAAAAAAAAATTGTAGGCCTATCATTTAACTTAATTAAAAGGAAGAATTTAACTGTTTAAAAATAGTCATATCTTATGAGTGAATATAAATATAAGAATACAAATTTAAGAAAATGTCTAGTGTTCTACTAAATCTGATTGAAATGATTTTTAATCTTATGTAAATATTTTAAATTTTTAATTCCAATTAAATGTTTTTAAACAGCATATAATGTCTAAATAATAATGTTAGCAAGACAGGTAAGCACGTTAAAAGAAAGTTCTATTCTGATTTAGAGCACAGGTATAATAACAGTTTACTATAATGTGTAACACTAGATTGCAGGCGTAGTAACTAAAATATAGGTAAATATTTGAAAACTGTTTAAAAAATAATATTAGCCTATCAAAGAAGCACTAAACAGTGACTAATTTGGTTTATCATTCATGTCAGTTTAAGTTTGATTAATTGTGCAACAGTTTTTTGACATATGAACGTTCGCATTACAAACGAGGTTCCAAGAATTCAAATTAAAAAAATTTTAATCACATCCTAAAGACGAATTGTAAGAGACAAAAAATATTATTTTTCCCTTTAACATGAGAAGATAAATTAAGAAAATAATAGATTGTTGTATAACCTGCTTAAAAAATTGTAGGCATACTTTATGCAGTATTGTGTTCTGATATATCCATTTATGTGTAGTATAAATTAAGAAGGCTTGAGTTATTTTCTGGAATTAAAGTGTTATCATTTATTTTACTGTAATATCAAAAACGAAAAAGAAAAATAATTTATTTAAGACTATGTAACCAATATTTTTTTAAATATTTGTACCAATAATTTTATCTAGATGTAGTACTAAATCCAAACAAATAATAATTGACAATTTTTGTTTGCAGTGAATTCATCTACCCTAAAAGTGATTCCAATTCAATTATAAGCACCAGACAACAAGATGGCCAATATGAACTCTTCACACATACAGAGCGAACGATTCGGCAATCATTGCAGCGACTTATATTGAATGCTAGTGAATATTTACAAGATGCAGGAGCTGAGTCCCTTTTGGCTGGAGCTTTGGCCATGGCATTGTGTTATATTCATAGGTAAATTTAAATATAACTACAAAAGAAAACATTTAGAACTTGAGTTGTAATTAAATTGTGTATGATCAGTACCATTTTAAAAAAAAGCTTGTCATCATTTCAGGGTAAAAGAAATGCAAAAAATTGTATTTGATTTTTTTAATAAAAATACTTTAAATTATGTAATTTATGTGTTAAATTATGTAAAACAATGTTTCTGTATCAACTTGAAATAGTTTAAAATTAAAGTACAAAACTGTGTAAATTAAGGTGTGAAAGTTGCAAATATTTATGGAAGGTATAAGAACTTATTTTAATAATATACTTGTGCTTGTGACAACTAGTCAGGTTAGGTAAGATAGATAGTACTTTAAAGTTGGAAAATACCTGTACTATTTTATGTGTCAACGACACTGATATACACCAAGGTTTATGTCTTTAATTATGTATATTGATTCAGTTATTACATTGATTTTGAATACAGACAGATAGACTGTTGTGTAGGTTGTTCTTCAACAGTGTGATTTTAAAAGACAAGGAAATATAGGCATAATTAAACAAAATACAAGAAAAATATAATGAAAACTTATAGTATCAAAACATTCTATAAAATTATACCGTAGTCATTAAGAAATTGTATAATGTAGTGTTTGTTTTCTAACAGATTTAAAGTTTCGTCATTTTGGTTTTGATAAAAAACATAAACATTCTTGAAAACTATGAATTTGTATATAGTTAATCATTATTAATTGTGTTTAGGTTAGATAGGGAACTCGTTGCCGGTGAAAAAATGAACTCTCGGATTCTTGTTGTGACTGGAAGCAGAGATCGAGTTTCACAGTATATGAACTATATGAATGTGTTCTTTACAGCTCAAAAACAGGTAACATAATTTTTTGTCAGCATTTTAAAAAAATATATAAAACAAATCCGAGACAATTACTTTTACATTGTTTTATCATTAAAAAACACATTGAAAGTAAGAAATTATCTTTTATTTATCAAATTCACTTGAAATAATTTGTTATAAAAAATTAGCATCATATTATTAAATTATCATGTATCATTAATGTAGTTTTTGTTTATTAAAACTGTATTCTTAATTTTGATGCCTAAAGATAATGGAACTAAGAAATAATGGCAGAACTAATGTAGGAATGACACGAAATTGAAGATTGTTTTGAAAGTTGTGTAACTAGTTTTTTTGGAACTGATTATATTGCCAAGCAAGAATTGGAGAGGACAAGCTTTATACTGGGCATATTCCTAGATTGATACCCTTCAATCACCAGCACTGATATATTTTTTGGCAATATTGAAAACATTTATTTAGTCAGTCTACAATTAAGTAATAAGATATTATGCTATCTATTTCAGAAATTTAAGTTTCTATGACCAGCTTCAAGATAATGTTAGCTTCAAAGATAATGTTTGTCTAGTGCTAGCCTCTGCTACTGAACTCCAAAATTTCTGTCAGTATTAGTTTAATTGAGTTGGATAATCTTATTTCAGAATGTGATTATTGATGTGTGCAGCTTAGACCATGACATTGGATTGCTTCAGCAAGGTTGTGACATTACCGGAGGACTGTTCCTCAAAGTACCTCAACTCCAGGGCTTTCTGCAATATCTCTTGGTATGAAAAACTTATAGTTGTAGAAAAATGTAAACAAACAAACCAACTGTGTTATATTACCATAGATGATCTCACACAGAAACCTACATAAGCTAAAAGATATTTTAACATAGACGTAGAAGCTATAACACTATACTTAGCTATAACACTATAGCTATACACTATAAAGCTATAACACTAGACTTCGTTCTAGTGGATAAGTTTATGTTTTAAGTTAGGCACTTGAGAACAAGGTTAGGTCCATACTCTGGAAATATGTATTCTTTCAGTATATACAAATTATGGGGAAATGACCATCATAATGAAACAATAATAAAAACATGAGTATTTCATCAAGTAAAAATTTGTAAATGTATTTAATATCTTTGCTATATTTGACGAAAATCATAAATTTTTTATATTGATAGCTTGGTATAAATCATTTTACTGACTTTTATATTTCAATATTTTTTTATTATACAGTTATTATAAATGTCTGAAAAAGATTACTATTTTTACTTAGTGTACAGTGGAACTTTGACTAAATGTTACTCCTTTAACTTTCAGTCCATTATTAAAAATTAATTATAGTAATTAAATACGAGGGTTGTTGATAAGGTAAGGTCCAATTCACTGTAACTGTTTGAGTTTTGTGCAGATATTAAAACACGTATGTGTACAGACTCCTGGTATGTCTTGCACATCAAACGATGCCATTTGCATTGTTACTGTTGCAGTATGCTGTTTACAGTATCAGTTTACAATGTTTAGGACAAATGATCAGACCACCAATTGTGAAATAAAGTGAGTGATTCAGTTTTTGTCAGCAAGAAACGTTTCAGCAGCGAAATTCATCGACAGATAAAAGAAGTTTGCGATCCCAATGCGATGATTGGCAGTAGAATGCATAAGTGGGTATGTGAGTTTTCAATGAAGGATGAGAAAATATCCATGATGAACCGTGCTGAAGCCGACCATAAGTGATGAAGTAAGATTTGGTCAATGCTTGTACAAAAAGATACGTGAAAACCGATGATTCACAATTTCAAATTAGCTCTTGTTCCACTACCTAAAGAATTTCCTCGGTGGCAAGCACTTTGGCACAGACGATGAAGTGAAAGTAGCTGTTAAAGACTGGTTATCCTCACAGGCGGCTGAATTCTGTGACTTAGGCATTCAAAAGCTTATTGAACTTTGTGATAAATGTTTAAATAAATATTGAAATTATTTAGAAAAATAGAGAAAGATGTAAGGAATATAAATATAACAAGTTTTTGGAAAAAAATCTTTGTTTTAAAAAAACAGATCTTACTTTATGAACAACCCTTGTGTTGTTATAATACTGTAAAAAATTTATACACACTTCTTAGAGAAATAATAAAAGCAATGACTAAATAAAAGTGTAAACAGAAATTATTGGTACAATAAATACTGCTCCCAATATGTACAATAGCCTGATAGCAGTAAAAAATAATTTTTACTTTATTGATGAGCGGTGCAGGATCTGAAATTGGACACGTTTTTGTTTTATTGATGAGTCAGTAATGTTTTGGTCACCAGCTGTGAACTATCGCTCATGTTGTCATTTCCAGTTGTGAGTGTTAAGATGTAGTGATTGGTGTTGTTTACATTATTTTTTGCTTAGTAAGTAGGGGATTATCTATTTCAGCATTTGATTAGAACAAAATAAGTGTAATTCCCAGTATTAGTGAGATTGTAGCACTTTTGTTATATTTTATTGCATAACATGTATCCAGTTCATAAATATGCATTTTATGCCTTTTGTTCATATGCAATGGATTGGTCAAGTTGTTTTTTTAAGTGGTTTCTATTATCTGTATATTCGATTAACAAGCACAGTCCCTGTCCTGACCGATGTTTAATCAAAGTTTCACTGTACTAGTAAACATTGTGTTATGTTTTTGTATTTTAATGCTATAGTAGCAGTGTAGGGAGGAATTTTTTCAACTGTATTTTTCCAGAAAATTTTAAATGTCAAAAAGGCAATTTTTTAGTAAATTTTTTATGGAACATATTTGAACTTAACATATTGATTTTGTTTTACTTAAGATTTGTCATATTTAATATGCAACTCATAAGGTAGTTCACCCTATTTCATAAAAGAGCAATCACAAATAATAATTTCTTTTAAAAAATAAAAAACATGACTGCTAAATCACAAAATACAGTTAAAATAATGAAAACAAGGTATTAGAATAAATGCTGAAGAGTATTTTCCGAGTACTTAATTAATAAGTACTTAAGTATTAATAAGTACTTAATAATAAGTACTTGTATTGCTTAGTAAATTTTGATCTTCAAAAATTTTAATGTGGTCAGGGACCGCATCTCAATGTATTTGCACTAAACAGCCCCCAACTGTACTTAAATTATTAATCGGGCCAAAATTGTTTACTTTTCTGTGTGAACATTTAAAATATGCAGCTTCATTCGCATTATTTATGCATAAAGTGAAAGGTTGGCTCTTTAAACAAGGGAATGGTGAGCAGTTGCTAAGTGAACGCATTAGATGATTGTTCTTGTTTAGTAAAGGTGCATAATAAATCTTGTAAATACTTGTGTAGAGTGCATACCATTTTGTGTGTATGATTTTAATTTTTGCAGAAAACTATTATTTTGTTTGTAATTTTGATTCAGGAGGATTATTTTTTAGGTAAATGTCGTCTTAATGCTGCTGTTGGCTGTATAAATTTACTTGTGAGTTTCTCCCAAGCAGGCTATGCCTTTAGAAGGAGGCAAATATTGGTTTTTTATTTATGCATAGTTATATAATTCTTTAGTTTATTCATTTGTTGTATTGAGTTATATTGTATTCTTGAGTTCAGTTTTTTTTTTTTTTTTTTTTTTTTTTATTGCATTTACTTTGAAGTTTAAATGGGTGACTTTTGTTACTATTAGTTTTATGTATAAGTGCATTTTATATAAGTGTATATGTTTGAAAATATGTTAGATTTCTATAATGTGTAAACATTAGGAATACACAGGGATGCACATTACGTTTATTGTTGTTTTCTTCTGTAGAATTTTTTTGTTTGTGAAGCTATTTTGGATGATATTTCTTATTTCTAGAAGTTTATATTGTAAGTTGGTATTGTTTGTGTTGTTGTTTATATATGTATCTATTGATTTTGGAAGGAAGTAAAAAAATATAGATAAACTGAACTGAAACAAATTACTGCAATCATTGTTTGCTTCTAGTGGGTATTTTTACCAGAACCACCAATCCGATCGAAGCTTGTGCTTCCTCCTCCTGTTAAGGTTGACTACAGAGCCGCATGTTTCTGCCATCGCCAGTTATTGGACATTGGTTATGTGTGTTCTGTCTGTCTATCAAGTAAGTTATCTAACCTAAACCAATAATGTGAAATTTTAAACTACAGTTTCCTAATAATTACAGCAATTTTCTCCACAGTTTGAACCATTTAATTGTTGTATTAATAAAACTTATTTCTTGAATTTTCCACAAAAAAGTTTTAGATTTTTTAAAAATAGTGTCAATTACTGTAGTGTATTTTTTAAAGAAAATATTCTTTTATCGTTTCTTCTATATCTATGTTTTGTTGAAGTTAAAAACAAAATTTATTGTTAATAAAAAAACTGTTACTTTGTAGGGCAATAATGACTTACAACAAGAAGAATATTTGATCATTGTTGATTATACAAAGTAGTGCGAAAGTAATACATGGATTTAATCTTAATATAAACACTTTTATTTTGAACATATAAGAAATTTAGTAATACCAATACAATCTGTTGTACACCCAGTTTTGGTAACCCTACTCTTTCACTTTATTAATAAAAATATTGTCATAAAGATGGCTTCCTTCTTTTTGCTCACACTTTAATGATCTTGTATCAAAATTTTTCATAGTACTTGTCGAAGTTCCTTTGGAAATAGCGGTCCATTTTTTGATATACAGCAACTTTTTAGTTCATTGTACAAGGTTTACAAAATAATATAAACCTTTGATTTGAAATAACCCCACAGAAAGAAGTCGCAAACAGACAGATCTATTGAGCATGCAGGCCAGTGCATATCGTCAAAACATGAGGTTACATGTCAGAAATATTTGTCACGCAACTGCCTTGGAATCATGAGCTCTGTGGGCAGTTGCTTCATTTTGTTGGAGCTTAATTTCTGCCATGTTAATCCCCAAAGCTCGTAGTTTTGGACACAAAAATGTGTGTAGCATGCCAACATAACATTCTGAATTCACTGTTGTTGTAACCCCACTATCTTAAAAAAAAATAAGAAACAAAGATTTTTACTTTGTAGATTTCATACCTGACAGTCACCTTAACACTGTGGAGAAATTTTTACATTGTTTTGGGATATTGCTGTTATTGTCAATAAACAGTTTTGTTTATTGACAAAACCATCCATGTAAAAGTGAAAATCATCACTCATTAATAACGCAACATCTGCAGTAGCAAGAACATCAAAATTCTTTCACAGAAGAGTCTGCGTTGGTCAAAATATGTTCATTTTTTTTTTTTTTAATCAAAACTTTGTAAGGATGGAATTTCAACTCACCGGTTAAGAATACATTGACATAAGCTATTATGAGACATGTTAAAAGTCAAGTCATAACAGGGTTGAGTGGTGAGGATTTTGATTAAATGAATGTCTTACTCTGTCAACATTTTTTCGAGTTCATGCAGTGAATAACCATTTGACTTTTTATTCATAACTGATGCAGTTGCGCAAAAAGAAATAACCCTCCGGATTACTGAGTTGCGATCAGGTTATGGCTCATTATGCTCCACATTAAATCATATATGGTAAAATCTTTGGACAGTCATAACAGACATGACTCTTGAATAATTGTTCAACTGCGAAAACATGGTGTTCCACACTTCTCTGCTACTGAAACTGGACACCATAACCTAAAACTACTATTGAAGGTCAGCGTGCTACCCCTTCACTGCTATTACCCAACTCAAGTACATATGTTCTTCTTCCACTACCCTATATTTTCCAAACCAAAACAGCACTGCTTTCCAAACATTGTTATGATTTCATGTTTGTATGTTATTTTAAAAGCTTCAACCTTTGTTTTTGTATAAAGTAATTGTTTGTTTGTTGTGAATTACTTATTATTTGTCTTTTGCGATGATACTAAATAAATAATTTATTGTTAGTTCTTGTATTATTTATATATTTCTATTTTTTTCAGTTTTCTGCAAATTTAGCCCAATCTGTACAACCTGCCAGTAAGTAAAAAAATTAACTATATTTAACTAATTATTAATAAATCACTTTAATGCTCAGAAAAAATTTTTATATAGTAGACAATCCAATGATCTGGCGTGCCTGATAATCTTGTACAAACATTTTATACGAATGGAAACCTACTGTCCATGAGGCACAAGAACAAATGAAAGAAATGGCATAGCGTAATTTTGCTGATACTTGTACAAACTGAAAATGCTTGCTATCATAGCACCTGTAAGAATGCCAGATACAGCTAGAGTACAACACTGTACACCAAGCAGAGTCATGTCTGTCCTCATGGATCGCAGACAGTACAGTTCCATGAGATATGCGCTTGGCATGGGCTGGAAAGTGTGTTGGCTTTATTGTTTAAAATGTAAATTAAAATTAAAAGTTTTGTAATTAGGATTATGACCTTTTCTTACCGTCAAAGGTCTATCTACTCACCTCGTAAAGGCTACCGTGGTTTCGAAACTATTGTTCCATGTTTAGGCCGTCATACAAAATGTTAAATCCCTCTGTCGAGGTAGTCACAAAGTCGAACAAAAAATTAAATATGTGGTCCGGTTAGTATATATAATAAGTATTGCATTGCGAGGATTTAGATATTCCTCGCACTTACAACTTTAACACTTTACACTCACATTTACATTTATGTAGGTAATAAAAGCCTCAATGTGCTTTTCGCCTTAAAAAAATGTGTGTGTATATATATATATACTAATTTTGTTTGGCATATCTGTTTGGAATGCTGTTGCACTTACATTACGGTAAAAATGTTTACAATGTCGCCAATAAGGTTCACAATGCAACAAAACATAATTGTAATTACATACTTAAAATATGTATTTATAGTATATTTAAACAACACACATTAGATGTTATATTAAATTAATTGTTAAATTACAAATACTATAACACGATTATTTTTTTCATTGCTATTATTCATATTATAATAATATAAACCTGTTTCAGTGCTGTTTTCAAAACTCCAGGACCACTTCCTATAAAAACAAAGAAGAAGAAGCAAAAAATAGGCTAGTTTAACATTTGTGTTACTTTTTGTATTTCATTATATCTATTAATTTATATTAATAATAATTTATTATAATTATAATGTTTTGTATTAATTAAAGATCCTATAAATCACATTTATAGTTTATTTAGCCGAGTATAAAGATTGCATAATTGTGATTAAGTAATAATTGCTTATACTGTTAAGAATTAGAACTTTAATCAATAAATTAAAAAATATGAATGAAAGTTAGTTAATAAGTGCAAATGTATCTCTTTGACTCACATGGTAGAAATGAATTTTGATTTCATTCAAGCATCTGAAGCAAACCTATATAAATGAAGATTAAAAATGTCAGTTTGTTCAAAATATTAAATCTCCAAAAGTTTATCAGTGATTGCTTTGAAGTTTTGACACAATGTTGCATTTGAATACGTTATATACCTACTACTATATAAATGTCAAAACTGTGACAGGTAAAAATATGCTCTTTTTGAAGAACATCACCTGCTGGATGTAAAAAACAACCAATGGTATACTATGAGCATGAAATGGAAATATTTACGATTCCATTTCAATGTTTACGATTTCCAAATATTCAGTTTTACGGTCCTACTTCAATGTTTCTGAATGCGTTGTTAAATTGAACCAGACTGAGCCACAACAATGCGTGGCTGGGTACAGCTAGTTTCAAATAAAACATTATAGTTCAGGACGAATTCAACAGAAATAAACCTTGACTGAAGTTCAAAAACTGCAAAGGACGCTGAAATATAAAAAAACAAAATATAATTAATAATAAACCAATTTTTTTTTAATGTATTATTGAAGTTTCATTTTTTTTTAAACTATATTTGCCTAGTATAGTGACGAAGAGATTTTATTCCTTCAAATTTGAAATTCGCGGGCCCTACTGCCGTTTGTATCAAAACCTTATAGTTTGTTTATAGTGTTTTCGATTTTATTAAGTTACAGGGTTTTGTGACGAAGTTGTCTATGTGTGCATGTATATATAATTAATTTGTATTATGTGTCTGTATTACACACACACACACATATATATATATATATTTCATGCATCAAGGTATATATATATATATATATATATATATATATATATATATAATTAAAGTAGCATAATACCCCGCAGGAGGTACAGACTAGCTGCACCTACTGAGAGGATTTAGACGTTTCTCGCGGTACCCGGGTCTAACACACACTTTCACTTACAACACTACACTTGCGACTTTCACCCACTCTTACATTTAGGGAGGCGATAATAGCTTTAACGTGCTTTTCGCCTTAAAATAAAAAATAAATAAATAAAAAATATTTAAAAATAATAAAGTAGCAGATGGAGTATTGTACTAAAAAAAAAAAAATAAATAAATTACTTCAACCTAAGTGTAATATTAAATAATTATTTTTATAGAATCTCATTGTAACTTTGTACTTTATATTTTTTTTAATGGAATGATGCTTTCATAATCACAAAACTATTATAATAATTCGTTAATTTGCGAATACTGTATTGCATTGTAATCTTAGTAGTTAATCTGTAGCTGTATTTACAGTCTAAATTTCTAAATTTTAATTACAGTAATTTAGAGAAAAAATATGTAATATAATTGAGAGTTACAGTTTTAATCATACAAACAAAGAAAACACTGTTATATTTAATGAAGTAAACTTTTTATAATAGTATACTGTATATTCATTCTGACCAAACAACACAAAAATAAAGTGTGTTTATTATTAATGAGGCAGTGTACCTGTACGGTTCTTTCCTCCAATCAGAGTCGTTTATTCTCAACAGATCAGAACCAATTTAACAAATCAAGATCAGTTGTTATAATTTCTTGTTAGTTCAAGGTTGGTGTTATTGCTTTAATGGTATTGTTTCAGCGGTGTTGTGATAGTTTGTTTTGGTAGGATATTATGTGAATTTATTTAATTTTATGAAGTGGTGGTGTAGTGAAAAGTGTGCGTTATGTGGGAAAAAAAGCTCCAATATCTCTAGAATGTTAGTGGCGTCGTGGGTCGCCCTAATAAGCTGTTTCATAACCTGTGTAAACGGTAAGTGTTTGTCGAACTTTTAATTAAAATTTATCCTCTAAACTGGTTAAAACAATATTTACATTAAACCTCATACAAATTTACATACAATTTTAACCAGCATTTGAGTTATCTTCATTCATTTTATAATATTGACCTAGCCTTGCTTTGGTAATTTTTGATTATTGTATTACTGCTGGACTATAGGCATATGTTGGAATTGAAGGATGTAGTTTATTTTGACCAACTCTTTAAAGTTTTAATTCTTATAAAAAGAAGAAGTCTAGGTCTATTAGAAAGTAGAGAATTGCTTCAACCTCTGTAGGTTCTATTCATAGTTAAGCTCGAAAACAGTGATAAGGATACCTAATGCTCAAATTTTTCCTAAAATTCCTCCTTTTTTTGAGTGAAACAAAAAGTTTTAAGTGAATATGCAGTATAGGTTATTTTGATTTTTTGGTAATTTTTTTCGCAAAAACGCTGTATTACATGTCCAAAAGCAATAATTAAAAATATAAAAGCATGATAAAAGTCGAAAATAAAAGGGACCCGTATAACATCAAAATTGCCACTGTGCACAGTCATGTTTATGATTGCTAAAACGATAAAAGACCTTCTAAGAGAACTATTGAACTAAACTGACATGGTTGTTGGGTGAAAAACCTATTAAACAGATGCCATTTTAACAACGTTTTCAGTACAAGAACAAACAAAGTAATAAGTATTAAAATTAATTAATGCCTGTTAAAATATAACATGCACAAGGAGTAAGATGCTATAGGAAATTTAATAACTTATGTTCCATGCAATGTAAATAGCAATGAAGTCACAATGTAGTTCTGCAAAAAAATAGTCTAAAATCGTAAGTAATTTAAAAAAAAAAATTTTTTTATAGGTGAATCCATGTTAATTGGTTCAGAAAGTATGTAATATAAAAGAAAAAATATTTAAAAAATCACTATTTAAAAAAAAAACCTATACTGCATAAATACCAAAGTTTCTTGGGAGCTCATAAGTGTGGCATAGACAGAATATTGGTTTTATAAGATTTACAAAGCTAGTAAGAGACTGTGTAAACTGTGTTAGATTAGCGTGGCATAGTAGTTTTGGAAATAAGGGGTACTTTAGGTAAACATAATCAACAATAGCATTTTCTTTAAAAATATAGGAACCTACTTAGTTTTCTGAATAATATGGTAACAAAAATATTTGATTCCATAACTGACAGAATAACAATTTTTAGAAAGTCAGCATTTCCATAATGATCTGTGTTAGGTTAAATTTGAAATAGGCTGTAAAGAGAATGTTTTGAAACATTTTTATCTTTAGGTTTATGCACCACAATACTAGTCCACTAGTGTTTCTAGAAGGCCTACACACATTTTTAAATCTTTTATTTATTTACAAATAGTCTACAGTAGCCTAAAACTGATACCTAGGGGCTTAGTAAGTTTTTTGAAACGCATTTTATAAGGATCTTTATTTGGTTAGGTTAACGTTTAGGTAGGTGTCCAGTTTAGATGTTTACTATTCACTTGTCACCAACAACTGTTCCCATTTTGAGATGTTATTCATTTTTGTTTACTAACAACAATTTCACATGTTTAAAAAAAAAGGAGTAGAAAAAACAAGAAAAGATGAAAAACTTATTTTAAGTCTTCTTTTCGCAAACTGCTGTTGCTTGCAGAAACTGCTTCAGTCAAGTCTTACCCATTATAAAAGCAATCAGTCGTTTTAAGAAAAAACCTGAATAGGACTTACAGTTGTTGTAGTTGGGATAAATTCTTTGAAAAATAAACCAAGTGATCTAAAAGGTGGTGTTTCCAGTTGTCAGTAAAATTAACCGAACAATTTATCAACAGTTACGTGATTGTACCTAACCTGCTCCATGCCATTGCTACTGATTGTAACTGCCAACTGTAGGCTAACCTGCATTTGGACCCAGCGATGAGATACTCTTTTGTCTCCTTATCTATTCTGACTTTATCAGACTGTTACTCTGTTGTTACTAACCAAAAATGAACACATCTCAAAATGGAAACATTGCTGGGGAGACGTGAATAGTAAAGAATTACTCTTAATTTTAAAAAAAGTTGTAACAACATTATTATTCAGTTTTTTATAGGCATACACATACTACACTTCAGTAATTCTAGTAGACTGCAGACACTTCACTCTTATTTCAGATTGTTCTTTCAAAGAGTCATAGCATAGATTGGAATTAACAATGAATAGTGTAGGACCATCAAAAAAGAACGATAAAATATATAGGCTGTCACAAAATGAAAGAAGGTTGTAAAATGTTTAGTTAGAAGGGAATATGTTTAGGGTTAACATATAACAAAAGTGTAATTATGTGTAAAAAACTACTGGTATGTTTTATTCTATATCTTTCCTTATATCTAATTTAATCAATCGTCTTGGAATATTTGGCATGCATTGTCAGTCAACCCTATATGTGTAGGATGCATTTAGGTATTTAAATCTTTTTAAAGGTAATGTACTAATATTAATTTACAATGTATTCACACTGGAGTACATTGTGTATTTATCACTAGGAGATAAATATAAGTAGATTTACTCTTTGTTTTGGAATTAGTTTATAGTTTAAAATAAAATGACAAAAGTATAGGTAAATATATGCATAACTATTGTCATGTTTTCCTGTACAGTATAATTAGGCCTATGTAAGTATGAAGATAGGCCAACAGTGTGACCAAGGTAAACAGCCTATCACTTGAGAGATCTATATTTTTTATTACACTATTCATGAAGATTATTTTCTTTTTAAGTACACTTACTATTATTGTTTTTGGATTAGTCCTACTGCTACCGTTTGAAAATAATGTGTCAAATAGTTGTTAGTAGACAGGATCCCTAATATCATGAAAAAAACTTCGATGCTGCATTATTTTAATTTGACTTAAGTAAATTGGGTACCACGAGGGACGTCTAAATCCTCTCAATAGGTGCAGCTAGTCTGCACCCCCCTGCGGGGAGTTGAATGTTAAATTGGTTATAAATTGTTGTACAAATATTGTAAAGTTTAATTTTTGAATTTAATTAGTTGAAAATGCAGTAACATAACATTTTAGACAGTGTGGGGCCCAATGTATATTGGTTTCAGTTATGTTCATTTGGGTTCAAAATTATATTGAAAATAACATGGATATAAAAAAAAAAAAAACATTTTACTTGGCTTAAGATAGATTGATTAAAAGGAATCCATATAGGCTAACCTTATTTAAGAACTACTCACTTTTCATTGAAAATGCAGCATTAAATTGGACATCACAATTATATTGGGTTAATCAATTGTTGAAAATAACAGTGATGTAAAAAAAAAACATTTTACTTGGCTTAGATAGATTATGGGTATAGGCTATGCTTATTTAAGAAATAAACTATTCATTATTTTAATTAGGTCTACTAATTATTGCAATTTCTGCAGTGGGAACAGTTGGTTGTTTTGCCTTCAGTATCCATTTTTGTTGTTGTTTGGTTTAAATAATATTCCAATCCAGGTTAACTGCAAACTAAGCTTAGGCTACCTGCTGTAAACTAGCAGGTAGAAATTTTTTAGCCTGAGACTTCTAAAGATTAGGGTGTGGGACAACAGTTCCCTCCCCTTCAATGTAAACATTCCCTTGACAAAGTCCATGTGGGGTTGTGAACTCAATGTTGGCTTTCTATTGTCTGGGGTTAGTTGGGCCAAAATCTTTTGGTAAATTTTGTATTACTCTAAAAACATAAATTTAATTTTAGTTGAAAGATATAAATCTATATTTAGAATGAGCTTGTTTACATACTGTTTGGGAGTACTGAAACAAGTTATATTTGTAGCCATATGTTATCTGGTGAAGATAAATCCAGTTATAAAGGAATTTCTTTTTCTTGAATATCTGTTAAAAGACAAATGTATAATTTGTTATTTAATTATATTTTTGAGAATCAGAATGAATAAAAATTAATAGTATTTTGACATGATCACCTACAGGTTTATTTTGAAAAAGTTTTATTTTTGTAACTATAGTTTACTCATGCTGCTTAGGATATTTAGGAAATCTGGACTGTTTTTTATGCATTTTTTTCTGGAGATAGCTTTCTTCTTTGTTTTTGCTTTGTGTATTTTTCTAGAAGTCCCTTGCATTTATACTTTTTTCTTGTGTATTATGTGATTGTAAAAAAATGTATTATGAGTTAATTAAAAAAAAACTAATTTAACAAAATGAATTAATTAATGTAAATAATTAATTTTAGAACTGTTGTCAGAATAAAAATGTGGTTGAAAAACTCTCCTGCCTTACTTTATAAAATGAATATAATTTAATCGATTTTTTAAAAATTAATTAAAAACTTTTTGTTTAATAAATGTTGTACCTATTAAAAAAAAATCATTAATAATAATGTGTAATCTTAGGGTCTAATAAATAAATAAAACTATGACTATACCCCTTTGTGCATATTTACCTATCAAATAATTACTCATTCACTAAAACAGTTCAGTGCCATCATGTTTTGTGTACTTTAAACACAACAATAAACAATGTCATGCTCCTGTTACCTGGCTGCTTACCAATAGGTGTGGTAAACAAAGGTAGAGGAAGCAGTTACTTTTCAAATTACCTCTGACCAGTTTCAACAAATTGGAACTTGATGAAATTTAATAATCTAAATGAAGTTTAAATTGTTGAGAATTGTTAGTTTTTCAGAAATGCTTTACATACCACTGTCACACTGATTCTCCTCTCCAATCTGACCATAAATTCCATTTCCATGGGTTGATGAATTAAAACCATCTGATAGTTTGCTGTGTCCTTTGATAGTGGTAATCATTTCTAATCAAGGTAGCCTATTACCTTTTAATATAACTTGTTCCCCAACCTGAGAGCTTGTTTTAGATTTTAACCTAAGCTGTTCATTCTCTTATAAAATATGGTAGCCTACCTTCTACCTTAGTTATTCTAAGGCCCAGCAACTGATCACTCAGCTTCAAGTGCTGCCCTTCCACGACCATAACTAATAGCTAAATTTTTATTAAGTGGAGGGTTTATTTTTAATTTTAATCATTAATTGTATTAATGATTAAGCAGCTTAATAAATATATTTTTTTTTTTATTATAACGGAATTCATGAAAGATCAGTTTCATCTATGGCTATAATTCACTGCTGTTCTACTACACTATTTCAGTTAATACACTGTCTATACATACATTGGAATATTTAAACAATAAATTACATTTGTATAAGCTTAACAATGTCTGCATCATAAGCATTGTAGTTATATTGAAAATTATTGCCTTCAGCTGTAAAGAACAATATTTATATTTGGGTCTAGGCTTATTTAATTACAGAAGTCCAACTTAGTATGAATGTTCAATGAACCGTTAGCCTATACTAAGTTATTCCCATTATCATTACAGTGTGATTGAAATTACATGCGTTGGCTATTTTCATTTTTTTTATTCACTGACTTTTAGGCTTAATAGTGTAATTCCAGTTGAATCAACCTAACTGGAATTATCCGATGGGAATTCAGTAATAAAATAAGTACAGTATTGATATTACATATGTATTAAACAAATAATAGATCATTAAAATTTAATAAACAACATTTAAACTTACAACAAAAATATGGAGAGTAGTGTGTGAGAGACATTAGTTTTTGAATTAAATTCTCTATTATTTTTTAATACTGTCGTGGGTAAGACAGTATTTTTAAAAAAGTATAAAAACATAAGGTCTAATGTAATGTCATTACATGGTGATGTGTGCAGTGGACGGTGGATGAATGTTAACCCACCTAAACAGCTGTATTCACCCACTAAATCAGCTGTTCCATAATATTATTCCAAATGAGGTTATGTTTATTGCTATTCTCTGAGATGAATGAAAATAATAAGAGATAAATCATAATTATAACTGTACCTATTTTATTTGATTAAAATATTTGTGTATTTCGGAATAGATTACAAACTAAAGTAATTATTGTAATTACATTTTAATTAACAACTTGTTTGATAATTATATTCTATAAATCTTGAACAGGGTTATTGAGTTATTGTTGGACTTGTTTAGTTTTGTTTAAAAAAAGTTGTTCTTGTTTAACACAATTATTGTCTTTTCTGTAGATACTAGAGTTATGTGGAAAATAGAATTAGGCCTAATAAAAATGTGTTATAAATTTTGGCCTTATAGGCTACATAAATTTTAACGACCTCCTCAAATATGTTGTAAAGGTCAACAAGATTAGTGCACAAAATTTTATTGAATAATTCCTACAATAATAATAAATACATTAACCTTTATTTTAATTTTGAAGGATCATCTCCTAATACAATTAATATAAATTAATTGTACAAAGTAAAATTTTGATATTTTTTTAATTTAGGTTATACAGAATTTAACTGTTTGAAGTATAATACAGTACTAGTACTATAACACTACCAAGACAACATTATGTTAAAGTTAATGAATTACTATATATATTGGCTTTCAAATATATAGTTTTAGAATTTGTTTAGATTATATTGAGAAACTGGCCGACTCCAGTAGCATTAGCGGCTTCCAGAAACACGCTCATATCAAAACAATAAATATATCCAAATGATAACTACTTTTGAATCTGTTCCAGTCTTTTATTTGATAAGTTTTGACCTCTTTCAATCTCCCCTTTTATTTAACTGGCCGCCATTTGTTGTTGTTCACTTCTGAAGTGGCAGTGGTTTCCTGTTAGGTTTAAATTGAACGCTAAAAGCATTCTTTTTACAGATATATACGAGGAGCACTATGGCACAATTGTCAAATATAGTATAATTTTATAAACCACAGAATTAAAAGTAATATAATTTAAAAATAATCGCGGCACACAGCTGTCTCGCGGACATGATGGAAGCTAATGTCCAAAGTGTAACAGTATCACAATAATTGGTTTACCTTATGCCTGTTTGAAAAAAAGAAAGGATTTTGCCATTATAATCAGCGTTAGTATTTGCATATATTAGTATTTAAAATTTTCAAAACCTATAGCAAATAAATCTCTCGACGCGGTCAGGGTTTATTTTCGTACTGCCATTGTAATTTGAAAGTTTAATGTATTAATTTATTTCGATATGATTCGCAGT
Source organism: Callitettix versicolor (assembly GCA_022606455.1). Classification (NCBI taxonomy): domain Eukaryota; kingdom Metazoa; phylum Arthropoda; class Insecta; order Hemiptera; family Cercopidae; genus Callitettix; species Callitettix versicolor. The sequence goes on along the minus strand of CM040189.1, from coordinate 40,957,879 downwards.
CGGCACAAAAATCGATTTTAAAAAAGTTGTTCATTATAATCCATTCAGCCGTTGCAAAATGTATAACGTTTTTATTATAGTTTAACTTCTTTACGAAAAAAACGGATTGCAACTATCAGCGTTAAATTCCGAACAAATTAACATTAATTTTAATTTGTTTCAAACTCGGTGGTCAGGGTTCATTTTTAATGTATGGGACAACTGATTTAAAAGTTTAGAATGCAATGTAAGAGTGTAGAATGCAACTTTTCTAAACGCTGCGGGAGGGGGGAAGCAGCTACTCCCTCTAGACGAGGAATTTTTCCGGCCAAACCTGATACCTAAGTTTTTCGAGATAAACACATACCTAACAAAACTTTGTTAGATGATCGGAAAGTATCAAAGTTTTCTCAACATTTCCCAGAAATTGTCAAAGCTTTAGGTAATTACGGTACGAGAAAATCTGCTCATCACCTACACTCGACTATACCAAAGCCGTCATTTGTTGCAGCATTACTGATTGTTACTAAATATTCGGCCATTTTTGAGCCTGTTGTTAATGCTTTAAAATAGAAAAGCATGAATTGTGGTGATGAATCACGTAAACCAAATCCTGATTGTCCTCCATTTTTTTTTTTTTTTTTTTTTTTTTTTGGTGTTAACGTCCGACTATTGTAATTGTCCTCCAAAAAGACCGCGAAGATGAGGAACGAATAGCCAAAAAGATACTTGTAAAGCCGAAAATAATGCCAAAGATCTTGAGATATAAATCTTTGTATAAAGTCAAACGACAAAACAAAAACACAGGAGTAATCCTCCAACGGACTACTGCAGTAAATATTGGAGGCTGTTTTTGATCATACTATACTTAAGCTCCATAATAACATCTTCAAAGCTTCGATTCTCAATAGAAAACACGTCAGCATTCACGCTAAAGATACTCCATCCATTCGTGATGCGAAAAATGTGTATCACGGATGTTCAAGAAATATCGTAAGTCTTCTTGTTCTTGTTCTGATGTTCTTTTTTTCTTTTTGTTTGGATGATGTAAAAGGCTGAATTGGATCTCTGGTATCTTTTTATCCATTATTTATAAGATTATTTATCTTTTGCGAAAGATAATAAACAAATCTAAAGGAAGAAAACTTAGAACAGTTTGAAGTTGTAGACCTTTTTAAAGAAACAAAACCCTACCCTGCAACCAGGCGAGCCTTCAGCTAGCTCGCTCGTTGACGCAGCTTCAGCACACTGCGAAGAGTGAAGACGTGGCTGAGAAGCACAGTGGCGGAGAGAGGCTGACTGGTGTGATTAATGATTTACATAGACAGTTCATAAAGCAAAACCAAAATAGTACAGAAAATATTGTTTCAGACAGACTTTCAGCAACATTAAGAAGGTTGACAATAGTGTAGATTTACTGTCATTTCTTTATTATATTTCTTGTTCATTATTTGAGTAAATCCATACTAACCAGTTGTATAAGCTATTCTTGAATCGTGCATTATATTTTTACCTTATCTCAGTTACGCCCTTCCCCCAGTTACCCATCTCTCAGATGACATGACCTACCTGCCTCCCCTTAGCTCAGATCCTGGGTACGCCCTTGTGGTGAAATCATATTTTCAAAAAAGTGTTAGAAAATGTTACTTTTCGATATTCGTTTTCATCACGGAAGCGAGACAGCTGCGTGCCGCGATTATTAAAACGTTTAGTAAACAATTGGTCTGCGACAGACACATCATGCGTAAATGTTCATGCCAAAGTTAATTAAAGGCTCGGTTGTTGAAGTGGATAAAGCATCGGTCAGTCTGCTGCGCCTGTGAACTGCGCATCTTATGGTCGTACGTTCGATACGTAGTTACGGCCGTAACCCTTACCTTTAACGCCGATATCCAACAGGAATAAAGTATGGACGTTAAAAAAAAATACAATAGGCAGTCGTGGGACTGGCAAAATGAAGTGACTACTTCTTTTGACATGCCTGAATGTACTTTTACATTTTGGATGCATGGAGGAAGGGGTTTAATAGTCTTCAGTATAATAAAAAATATAATATTTGTATGAGGCTTGGTGGTTGAAGAGGCTAAAGCATCGGTCAGTCTGTTGCGTCACTAAACTGCGCACGTAAAGGTTCCTCGTTCTCATTAGTCTAACTGGCATAAAGTATGGACGTTAAGAAGAAAAAAAAATGTGATTCTGGAATTAAAAAATTGGTATCACATCATATTCATTTAATAATGTAACTACACACATTTAGAAATACATTTTTTTTTTAAATTAACAAGAACAATAAACATAACCTCAGTTGAAATGATATTGAAGCAACTGCTCTTGTGCGAAAACAGTAGTCACTTCAAGCCTACACAGTATATTGCTGTGAGTTGTGCGTTACGGAATCAAGCGTGAAGCGAAAGCAAACGTTTAAAAGTTTTCACTTCAATAAAATAATAACTAAACTGTTCCATTTGGTTTAACGTAATATTAAACATTTCTATATAATACAGATCTCGGCGTGTTTTTGAATCTAAAGGAACGTTGCTCGGAATAATGATTCTGTAAGGAGATATTTCTTTTTCCTCGTTCAGTGAAATATTGATCAAGGACCGTAAATATGGTGCAGCAACTCCCCGGGGGATTGGAGCTTTTCAAAGGCGGAAAGATTGGATTTGGTCGCCGGGTACAAAGACAGGACAACTTCAAAGCTTTGCGTTCTGTAAGTAATGCTAAGCAATAACTTCACGACGCGATCGGCCTGTATGATCAAAACAACTTCGTTTCGTATAACTTTTTGTCGATAGTAACAGACTGGCCGTATCCCCGCAAGATGTGTAGGCTCGTCGATTTTTTTCCTATTTTAACTATGAGAAATAATTGAAAAGCTATTTTACCCCATAGTAATTAATTGACTGAAGTCTATTTTTTGTATTACTGACCACTTGAGCCACGAATATCGAAGCTGTTTCGTTGAACGTGTGGACGAAAATTTCTATTATTTTTTTATAATCATTTAAAAATTCGTAAACGAACTCAGACTTCGTCAAATTAATTTTCTGGATTTCTTCGGATTTGGAAATTGAATGTTGGTAATTCTCGCTGATTTTAACGCTGATTACGATGATGGAAATTAGGTTCTCAAATTAATGTGTAAAACAAAAAGTTATGTGGTTTTCATAATTTAGAATAATCGGCGTTTTGAAAATGGACGGATTTTTGCTGGGCAACGGCATTGCAAATGGACTACAAGTAAAGCCACCATTATAAGTAGCGTGCTCGATATCAGAGGCTAAAGTCCAAGTAGTTGAACTATCTGCCGCTAGGAACGCTGCAAGCTGCAAGGACAGGAGGAAAGACGTTTCAGTAAATAGCTTTATTAATTATTTAACTGTAATTGAACAGTCTGCCGTAAGATGACACCAGTAGCGAGCGCTCACACAATTTTTTTTCAAGTTTGAATTAAATCAGACCAAAATTGCTCAAAAAAGTGATGAATATGGTCCAACATTTCCGTCCTCATTGGGAAGATTGAACCTGTGGACGAGGGTGCACGATAAGCTACATAGCTGAGTGGCAAAACCAGGATCAACGGAAGTCTTGGCCCTCTGTAAAAAAAAAGAAAAAAGCATCTAAGGCATATAGTAAGCTCTCGAATAATTTCAAAAAATAAGAATTATGTGTGATCAGAGCTAACCAAAAGTTACCAAACAAAGGAAAAACTACACAACAGCTGACAGTATACTTTTGACCAGTATACATCCCTGTTTTGATGCGATATTTGTCAGCCGTTGTGTAGCTGATACTGTATCTGGTCACGGAGTAGTTGCATTTTATAGTGTAGAGACTCACAAAGATGGAATTTTCCAATATTCAACATTTAATAAAAGGATAACAGTGGGGTATTAATACATTGAAACACATATTTCATTCAGCATTTTCAAAAATTCAACCTCTAATGGGTTTAAGAACGAACGAAAAGTGCCCGCTATCAATTATCTTGTGAAAGGGATAAATATATGTAATAGATTTAACCATTTCAGCATAACCGATGGGTATAAAAAATTCCCACGCGAACATGATTTTTTCGCGCGTGAAGTCGAAAGAATGGATCGCAAAAACTTCCATCACAACATTCCTGAAACGGCAGTAACCAGGAGTTGAAATTTTGCAAGCAGGTTCAAGTCATATAGTGTAGTAGGGGCTCACTGATAAATGGTTTCGAAATCGGACACCAATAAGCGATTTAAATCCAGTTTTTTCAATAAAAAAAAACTTAGGCAGTGCGGAACTGGCCGACAGAAGTGACTACTACTTTTGGCATGCCTGACTGTATACTCTTTCGCTATTATGGTTTAATTATTTTTATAAAAATTTATATGCATGCAGGAAAGGGCAACTCTTGAAAATTATATTTCGTATTAAATTTCGCGTGTATGTAGGTACACAACTTAAAAATTAACTGAAACTGTCACAAACTATGAATTTGAGTATCTTATGATATATAAGGGACTTTAATAATTAATCGGTTATAACCTTACTTTTGACAGTTATATATGAAGTTATACTAAGTATAATAATAAATATAATATTTGTGATTCTGGCATTCAAAAATTGGTATAGGCCCCTAGGTCATATACATTAAATAATTTAACTACACAAATTTAGAAAATATACATTTTTAAAATTAACAAGTACAATAAACATAACCTCAATTGAAATGATAATGAAGCTACTGTGCGAAATCAGCTGTTTATAAGTAGTCACTTCCAGTCTAGATATATACAAGAACAATATAAGTTGTGAGTTACGCATTACGGAATCAAGCGTGACGCGAAAGCGAATGTTTATACCCATGTTTTGTCAATCGCGACCATACAAGTTTTCACTTCAATAACATTTTATTAATCACTAAACAAAAATTAGAGCAAAAAATTAGTTCTGTGACGGCAAACGGATTTTTCCCCGTCAAAACATACACCGCGATAAGAAGTAATCACTTCAAAAGTCAATAAATGTAAGTCAACCTCTGTCCATAAAAATTGCATCAGAGTAAAAATTTTATGGTTGTTTTGCATTCTAATCAGAACGCAACCAGTCCAACGGTTTTTTTATTCCAAAGAAAACTACACGAGCGAAGCTAATTCAGTATTACATAAATATTTTACAGAACGTGCAAATTTCGTCGCCAGTAAAACATTTAAAACTCCGTGAAACAAGTTCCAGAATGTTAATTTTAATTACACGACGCGTTACTAATGCGCATGCGCCGGTAACACGTATAACATTTGCGGTTGTTTATTAAAAATATGCAAAGAACTCGCTCTGTTAAAATGCCACTTAAATTGCTTTATTCCGGAGGTGTTCGGTCGCGTTCGAATTCCTTCTTCGTTGGATCCCGCTAAGAAAAAAACCCCATCTTGTTGCACTAACAAGGCATGTGATGGGTGGGGGGAAGGCTAAACAGGTGGCCGGGGGGCAGCTCGCAGAGGCTGGGTCCATGACTGTCCGTCCGTACGTAGTCTCCGGTATTCTTATACTGTATCGGCCAGCAATCAAGGCATGCTGGGTAATTACCGTATCTTTATCTTTTTTTTTTATAAATTGTATGTTGGCGTTCAGAAGGATTGGCGAATACATATCTTGAGTCCAAAGTGATCTCGTCTTTGTACGGTATTGTTGCTGGTCTCCCGCTCAAATTTAATTTTATGGTAGGCGCCGGGTGGCTGCAACATCCCATTCTACTGAAAGACTGTTTAAACTAGAGGAAAACTAAGAAAAACTCCATTTTCGAATAAGTAATGAATTTAATTAGCTACGCCGTGTGATTAATTGTAATTTAGCAAAGCCAGGGATCATATAAATTTGAACACATGTCTGTAACGAACTCTTAACTCGTAAACATGTACCAAATATTATAAAACCTGACGAAAAAGCGAATATGGTTCTATTGGCTCGAACCCAAGAAATATATAAATGTTGAAAAAAATATTTAAAGCTAAGGGGTGAAAAGAAATATTTTTTGAAGCGAAGCTTTTAATGTTAGCTTTGGCGAGAGGAATGAATAAAAAAATGTCTTTTGAAATTGAAACGAGCAAATGAATTTCGTCTCTCTGTTTCTTTTTGTTCCTCCTTTTGGATAACAGTAAGCGCGTATTATATGAAAACGTTGTGTTGCTTTGGTTTCTGTATTTTTTGAAGGACACGTGCAAGTTGTAACTGTTTGTAATACATTTGAAATTAATATAAGCGTTTATAAGAATTGTTGTTAATATTGCTAGTTTTTAACAACATAACGTAAAACTTATAGCCTATCAACTGTTCAATGAAATTAGCTGATCGTTACTAATATAAAAAAACTGATCTTGTATTATAACTACAGTAAATATCTAAACTGTGTTCACGTATTTATTTATTGAAACAAAACAAGATATAGGTAAACATATATTCACAAAAGCTTCGGTTCTTTCGGTAACTCCCCGAGTTTTACATGAGTACTTTTTTATCGAGTGTGGGGTACCATATGAAATTAGAAGTGATATTGATTCTGAATATATGTAAATTTTGGTGTAAACAATATCTTTTTAGGCTATTGCATAAACTTTATAATTGAACCTCTCGGTTACGATAAAATTACGCTATTTGTTAGGATAAAATTATGCTACTTGTTACGATAAAATTACGCTATTTTATTAGGATAAAATTACGCTATTTGTTACGATAAAATTACGCTATTTGTTAGGATAAAATTACTGTATTTGTTACGATAAAATTACACTATTTGTTAGGATAAAATTACGGTATTTGTTACGATAAAATTACGCTATTTTATTAGGATAAAATTACGCTATTTGTTACGATAAAATTACGCTATTTGTTACCATAAAATTACGCTATTTGTTACGATAAAATTACGCTATTTGTAGGATAAAATTACGCTATTTGTTAGGATATTTCATTTTAAAAGTTTCGTTTGAGGGGTCCGCTTTTTTATTCGGTATTTTTGTCTTCTTTAAAGATACACGAGTAAGAAATACAAACCAAAAATATATACAAAATGTAAAAATCTGACCACATTCGCACATACAAAAACTTTAAAAAGTCTTAAAATAATATGGCATTGTTTATCGTTATTTAACGTGAGTCTTATAGGGAATAGATTCGATATGGCCAACATTGTCCGTTTATGAATAACTTACTGCAGTATATAGGCCCTACAGGTGCCCAAGAGTATATACTTCGCAGTTGCATCATTCTTGTAAAAGTTATGGAGAAGTGCGTATAAACATGTCCGAAAACGATATTTTACATCCGGTCATCCGCAATTTTATTTTTATTTTTACTATACAATTTAAATCCCGAGAAGGGTTTAACACGCGCGAGCGCGCGCACACACACTAGAAAAAACAGGACCACGAAAAAATCCAAAAAAAAAAATTGTTTTTCTTATTTAATAATTACACTTTATTAGAAGAAAAGAGAAAATGGTGTAAAAGTAAGTTTTTGTTTTTTTTAACTCATAAATCTTTTATAAGTTTTTAAAATATGAAGTTTTTTTAAATTTTGTTTTTCAAACACATTTGTCCCAGCTAGATGCATGTCGTAGTTTCAGTAGTAGCGCGAGCTAGTACGGTTGCAATGACCTATCGCCCTGTTCACTTTATTTTGAAAACATCTGTTTTATGTACAACTTCACAGTTGGCAGTGAAGCAGTTCGTTTTTGTGGAATTATAGCATATATTTCTTGGTTTAATTTTTTAAAAAAATTATTATTTTTTTGTATTACCCTATGCAATTGTTGTTAAACGAGCTAAAAAAAAAAAAAAATGTATTGCAACATAGCCATCGGAGATACTTAAATAATTAGGATTATAGGATTATAACCTATTTTCTTCCGTCTAGTGGTCTTTTTAATTCACCTCGTAATAGCTACCGCGGTTTCGAAACTTCACTGTTTCATCTTAAGGCCGTAATACAAAATGTCAAATCCCTTTGTCGAGGTCGTCACAAAGTTAAGCAAAACATTGAAAACACACGTCACAAACACTAAATTACACGTTTTTTATTAAAACGCTCACTGTAAGGTTTGGTTAGGCAAAACATTACGTGCAACTCGTATGTCATATGAGTCGGAATTTAACGACATACGAGTAGTGTTTGGGCAAACCAAATTTTATCGTGTGCGTTTTAATTAAAAACGTGTAATTTAATAAAAAGACGTGTGTTTTCAATGTTTTGTTTAACTTTGTGACGAGCTCGACAGAGGGATTTGACATTGTATTACAGCCTGAAAATGAAACAATAAGGTTTCGAAACCGTTAGCTTTTACGAGGTGAGTAAAAAAATGAATACTAGACGGAAGAAAATATGTCGTAATCCTGATTTTAAAAAAATTATCGTGACTTTTTGTACAAATTTACTGTTCCGAGTTATCTGCAATTAAACATTTTAAATAGGACTTTTATCGAAGCCTAGTTTTTTCATATTAAAACAGTAAAAAAGTGCGTGTAGCTTGTAAAAGGAATGTTTCTGGTTGTATGTTAATGAGAACGTTTTTCGTTACTTTGATGACAGGAAATACTGTATGTAGGTTTCCTAATTGGACACCCTGTGTGTTCGACGTTCGTGTTCTGTTCGTTACCTCACCCCGTCACCCTACACACTGGTATTAAATTGATCATCCCCTTTGCAATCAGTGCACCTATTTCAAGCCGAGCTGTTTCCCTTGATCATTTCACGTCAAAAGGAAAGGCAATTCAATACGAAGGCACGTGAGCGTGTAGCATAGCAAAGCTTTGGCTCCTGTCTAAGTATAACGTACCCTCTGTACTCTGTAACGTGTAGAAATTATTAGTTTTCTTTGAAAAGCGAGCTGTTAGGGCTGCCATCATGGTAATACCTAGACCCGGGGCTTTGAACTGACATTTAAGTCACTTTTTGAGGGGTGCTTATAGTTTATATTTATAAATTAGTACATTAAAATTACCAAATAATTTACTGTGCTAACTGTTCAACCGCCTTTAAATTCATTGTGTTGTTTCCAACGGAATTTGAAAATCCAAAATACACGCACGCGCGCGCAAGCACACACACACACACACACACACACACACACACACACACACACACACACACACACACACACACACACACACACACACACACACACACACACATGCACGCACACGACTACACAAAAAGTGATCCCACAATTAACGACCAATAAAAAAGTTATCTAGAGGTAAGGATCGGCGTTCATTTCGGGTCCCGATGGCTGCTCTAGTAGCTAATTTTTCCAATTAGAATTAGAATTAGAATACCTGACGTGAGGGAAGCAAATTTCTAAAAAATAACACAATTTAATAACATCAAAATAAATTAATATTTTTGCAATTTACAATAAAAAAAACTAATTTTGACCGTCTTGATTCGTAATATTTTTAATCTTACAATAAAAACACAAATTTTACTAAGTAATTTGCGTAAATTAGCACTTATAATTTTCGAATTTGTTTAAAGAAAGAAAATGAACCTGACCGGAGCACATATAAAATGACTGCTCAAATAAAGGATTGTAATGGCTGATTTGCCTACCTCCCGACCGACATAACCTATAACACTACCAATAGTGTAATGTCATTGCCTTGTTTTCAACGGAATTTGAAAATCCAAAATGCTAATAAACGCGCTCGCGCTCGTGCACACACACACACACACACACACACACACACACACACACACACACACACACACACACACACACACACAAAACGACCTCACAGAAAGTGACCCCACAATTGACGAACCCTCATTTAAAGGCTACTTTTACATTGGTAAAAATATCCTAAAAGTTATTTTGCAGCTCCTTGCCCGGCTTGTTGATATTGTAACGAGACAGTGACTGTACCGCGGTTCTATTTTACAGCAGCCCCGACTGTACCAGTTTCTTATTACCTTACGAGATTGGTTTACCGCCTTTATAATTAGGCGCAGTACGCGCGGTCATAAAACAAGCCGTAACGTAACCGTAACCCGTGATTCTCATTTGTTGCCGGCAACGATTAGCTGTCAATTTGTTACCCGCGGCACCGCGTTATCAGCTGCCAGTCGGATGCGTCTGTTCTGCTTACCTTGGAGGCTCGCTAACTGATAACAGCAGCCAAGTGTGGCGCCATGTAAGGGGCGCTAGAGCTGTTGGCCGAGTCGAGGCGTCTTCGTTTAGCATTTAGCGATTACAATTAGCGAAGCCAGTAAGGTTATCAGCCTTAATGATTACGATTATTATCAAATTTCCATTTGAAAAATGAGCTATTGGAGTGGTCTTCTTGGTATGACCTTGAAATGAGCGCCGATCCTAGCTTGTAAATTGTGGCGTCGTTATAGTGTGTGTGTGTGTGTGTGTGTGTGTGTGTGTGTGTGTGTGTGTGTGTGTGTGTGTGTGTGTGTGTGTGTGTGTGTGTGTGTGTGTGTGTGTGTGTGTGTGTGTGTGAGAGAGAGAGAGAGAGCGAGCGCGAGCGCGTGTGCATGCGTATGTTTGTGTATGTGCGTGTTTTTTGTTTGTTATTCAATCGATGCATTGTTACTGGATCGATTGAAATTAAATTTGAAATGAACATGGTTTAAGTACCTGAGATGAACGTAGATATATTCCCGTTTTAAAAATCGTAATCTATGTTATTTATTACAAAATTATTGTTTATAAACTTACATTTGCAATGATTTTAATTGATTTTTTTCAAAAATCCATATAATTTCAAACAATCTGCCTTTCAAATTTATGTTAAGAGTAGCAGGAATACATTTGGGAACTCCGTGCTTCTCCCACGGTCAGTTATATGTCGCCTGTTTTAGAGTGTCGAGTAGCAAAAATCTATATGTCTTGGCCGAAAATCATAAGTAGTATAATACTGTATTGTATACGTATATAAATATAATAAATTGAAATGAACCTGTTCTGATTTTGAAAATCGATTATAAATTGTATTACCTACATTATAATTGCGGGCGAAGCCACAACGGGTTAATGCTAGTTTAAAATAACTTTTGTTAAGACAAAAATTTTTGATCTGATTTCACTATCATGGCTATAGCGTTAAATCTACATAAATTTGTCAGGTGTGTGTGTGTGTGTGTGTGTGTGTGTGTGTGTGTGAGAGAGAGAGAGAGAGAGAGAGAGAGAGAGAGAGGTTTAATTCAGTGTACACAACTTTTGTGGGTCCGATTTGATTCAAACGTAACATCAAACTGATTTTGTAATATTACGAAAAAAAGTTCGTTATCTTCTTTAACCGTAATTTTTGTTAAGAAAAATCTTTTCAACCATTTTGTCTGAACTAACGGTAATCTTCCTTTTCAATTCTGCCGTCAGTTATTGTATCGTACGTCCTTTACAATTGTTAAAAATAGGATTAATGTACTGCTTTGTACTTAGTGAACCCACCTTACCTATACATAGTCCAGTCACCAGCTGTTTTCCCGTTGGAATTTTGTTAACCAACAACGATTTTGATGAAAATTTGGGTATAAGCTCTACTTACCCTCTTCTTCAAAATCTACCCTGCGCCGAACCGGACCTTTGCCCTAGGGGTTGAAATTTTTTTATCAAAATAACCACGGGAATGAAAAGATTGATCAATTTTAAGCAACTTTTGTCATATAAAGTGTTTTGTAAAGTTGGTACTTTCCGAGTTATTAACGATTGAAACTGTGCATTTTTCATCGAAAAAAAGCATGTTTTTCAACCGTTTTTCACGAATAACTTGAAAAGTTTTCATGTTATCGAAAAAAACCATAAGAAACAAAAATGTAGCTAATAAAAAAATAAAGAGACTGGTTTTTGAAAGACCTCTGAAAACCCAATATAGACTGAGTTATTGCTCGTCAAGGGATGGTTATTTTCGAGAACCTCATAAATGAAAACCTTCAACCTTAAATAACTTGAAATTAGTGCAATTTTCGGGAAAAACTCAAGAAACCTTTTTTAAAGTAAATAAAAAATTTTAAAATGAGCACTGGTAAAAGTTTTTGCATAAGAATTAACTAACTGACAACAAAAATAGTCACTTCTTTTTTTTAAAAAAAAAGAAACAACGATTACACCTTCGCCGTTACCACCCAAATTGAAGTTAATCGTAACCCACTTGCAGTTGTCTTTATTTGAGTGTTATTGATATAACCCAGTGATTTTACCGGTTTAGAACGTTTTTTTTAGAAAAACCAACTGCATTTTTTTTTGATTTCGCGGCACAAATTTTGGAGCAGAGGGGCATACGAAGGCAGAAAAATGGAGGATACGATCGAGCAACATCTGGCACATAGTGAAAGTATTATAACGGTCTTTTATATATATATATATATATATATATATATATATATATATATATGTGTGTGTGTGTGTATACATATACATGTATGTATGTATGTGTGTATGTCTGTCTATATTTAGTCGTATGTATTGAATGAAGCCACTCGTTTTCATTGTGCTGCTGCTGCTGCTGCTAATATCGAAAGAATATAGACGTGGTCTTCTTCACCTTGAATTTACATTGTAAAAATCATTATTTATGTGTATTTAATGTTGTGTTATATGTATAAAAAAATTGTACATACAACGAAAATTTTTGGCACAATTTTTAATAATCCTAAATTTTCAATTTAATTAAATATCTCTTTATCATCTTTAAATAAAAGCCCTGTTCGTTTGTTGCACAAGAATGTCAATAGATTTACAAATAATTCGTTTAAACTTAATTTTAACCAAATATATGTTGAAATCTACGATTTTTTAATTTTTTTTCAATAAGGGGTAGTTTTTACCCCTCAAAAATAATAAGCGCGGTTGGTTTGTTGTCTAAGAATGTCAAGAGATCTTCAAATAATCCATTTAAACTTAATTTTAACCAAATATATGTTGAAATCTACGATTTTTTAATTTTTTGTAATAAGGGGTAGTTTTTACCCCTAAAAAATAAAGCCAGGTTCGGCACAGGGTAGATTTTGAAGTAGATTGTAAATAGTGCTTATACCCAAATTTTCATCAAACTCGATGTTGGTTAACAAAATTCTACGGTTTTACCGTTTTTAACCGCTGGTGACTGGATTAACACCATGTAGAAAAATGGGTTTTAGCCTTAATAATACGGTTTTTTGACAAAAGGGAGCTGAAAGTTTTGTAGACAAGAAGGCTGACTTTGTGATCAGTTTTTCATTAACAGAAATATGGTCATCGTAACCATAATGTAGGCACATCCTGGCAGTGCGTTATTGTATACACAAAGATGGACAGAAAACAGAAAGGAAGATGGTGAGCCGAATGTGGGTTGTTATTCAAATTGTTTTAGACATCAAGCGGCGAGGAGAGAAACAGGTTGTGGTTGGTGAGGAGACAAAGAGAGCTGGAGGCTTCTCTCGCTCTTTCTCAGTTTGTAAATCTTGTGCTTGTAAACCTCAGCTCACTGCATTCCTTGTACTAGCCGACGTGAAAACATCCGTGCCTAACATGCCGTGAACTCTTCCACGTAATTTAATTACTTGTCTCAGTCACACTCGCCCCGTCTAGTTCTGCAGAAACACGGCTTGTTTATATTTCCTAGTATTGCAGTAGTTGCTGTATGGTTTATAGTTTGTTATAAATCACCTCACTCCGAGTTGTGCAGCCTTTGTACAAATACAGCGCTCAGTTTGGATTCGCAGATGTTTTGTAATTTTTGTCCAACATTTTCGATCATTACGTCTGCTTTCTGTTTCAGTTACGTTGTCATTTTTTTTAAAAGAAAATCTGTCATTATGAACTTTTTATCTGAGGCAAATGCCGTTGAGGAAACAATTGGAAAAACTACAAATGGTTATCGATTGGGTCAATAATTCAAGTGGAAAAAGCCGTCTCGGTGGTCTAATGGATAGCGTACTAGGCTTTCACCCCGAGGACCCGGGTTCGATTCCCGGCGAGGGCTTGGCATTTTCATACGCTATAAATCATCCCATCGTCTGCATTAGCCCAAGTGTGCACAATAGTCGGACGTTAAACACAAAAAAAAAAATCAAGTGGAAAATAGTGAATAAAGCTTAATGATACTAAATCTGTTTATTATAGTAATAAAAAAATCAGTTATGTCAACGTGGTTATCAGACAGCTAGAGATCACACATGACAACAATGCAGAATATTTGGGCGTGACAACAGACACAAAACTGCACCGGAAAGTGTATGTATCACACATGATAACATTGCAGAATACTTGGGCGTGACAACAGACACAAAACTGCACCGGAAAGTGTATGTGTCACACATGATAAAAATGCAGAATACTTTGGCTTCACAACAGACACAAAACTGCTCTGGTAAATGTATATATCACATTTGATAACAATGCAGAACTTGGGGAAATGCATGTATCACACATGATAATAATGCAGAATATTTGGGCGTGACAACAGACACAAAACTGCACCGGAAAGTGTATGTATCTCACATGATAACAATGCAGAATACTTTGGCTTCACAACAGACACAAACCTTCTCTGTAAATGCATATATCATATTTGATAACAGTGCAGAATACTTGGGCGTCACAACAGACACAAAATTGCGCCAGAAAGTGTATGTATCACACATGATAGTACAGAATACTTGGGCGTGACAACAGACACAAAACTGCGCCGGAAAGTACATGTATCACACATTATAACAATGCAGAATACTTGGACGTGTCAACAGACAGAACTGCGCTGGAAAGTACATGTATCACACATGATAACAATGGAGAATATTTGGGCGTGACAACAGACACAAAACTGCACCGGAAAGTGCATGTAAAAAAAAGTAATAAACTTAAGTAAAAAGTAAAACCCTTAATAAACGTGGTTAAGCAGAATATATTGGCTATTCGAACGACAATCGGAGTTGTCACGCAGTGAGTACGTTTTAAAACAGATCTGGGCATTTGGTGTGCAGCTTTCGGGATGAGCTAAAGGACGTAACATAAAAATTATCCAGACGTTCCAAAAGAAAATACTTAAGTACGTTAGAGAATACGATGTCCACAGGTATTGAAAGACTGACACAGTTCACAAAGAGGTTGAACGGTTTGTTAGGACTGCATAGGCGCCAAAACATCGAGTTTTTATATTTTGTACAAGGATTTACATTTATTTTTACTTTTCACAAAACTACATTCTAGTTTTTAATTAGGTTTACATTAAAGCTTATTTTTATTGATATTCAACAGAATTTGAAAATGTTTTAGTCAATTGTCATGTTTTAAAAGTGAATAATAGTCTTTACGTAGACGTTCCTGCTCTTTTTGACTAGCCCCTACGTCAGATATTGTACACATTGTCGCATGTTAAACATTATTTACCCGTTTCAAGACCTTAATATTAAGTATTAGAGATTTTATATCTCCTGGCACTGCAACACAGGATCTATTGTGCAACTAAGCTTCCAAGACTTTAAGATAAGATTAAGTATTAGAAGTTAAGGGATTTTATATCTCCTGGATTGCAATAAAAGAACTTGTTGTGTAAGTAAGCTTCTTTTTAGATTAGTCAAACCAGGTTTGGGCTGTACGTAAATGTCACTTCTCAAGTTTTACCTGTACATTATTTACCCGTTTTTCAAGACCTTAAGATAAGATTAAGTATTACAGGTTAAGGGATTTTGTTTCCTGGCATTGCAATCAAAGCACCTACTGAGCATCTAAGCCTCTTTTTAAAGACCTTTATCAAACAGGGTCTTGTTTGTACGCAAATATCGCCTATTACGATTTACCTGCCTATTTTTTACCCTTTTACAAGACCTTAAGATAAGACTATTAGAGGTTAAGGGATTTTGTATCTCCGAGCACTGCAGTCAAAGCACCTATTGTGCAACTAAACTCTTTTTTCAAGACCTTAGTCAAACATAGACTTTTGGGACAATACGCAAATGTTGCCTCTAAGTTTTGCCTGCACTTTATTTACCCTTTTACAAGACCTTAAGATTAAGTACTGGAGGTTAAGGGATTTTATATTTCCTGGCATTGCAATTAAAGCACCTATTGTGCAACTAAGCTTTTTCAAGACCTTAGTCATACATAGACTTGTGGTGCTGTACGCAAATGTCGCCTTAAGTTTTACCTGCACGTTATTTATTCTTTTACAAGACCTTAAGATAAGATTAAGTATTGGAGGTCAAGGGATTTTATACCTCCTGGCACTGCAATCGAAGCACCTGTTGTGCAACTAAGCTTCTTTTCTAAGACCTTAGTCAAAACATCGTCTTTTGGGTCTGTAAGCAAATGTTGCTTCTCAAAAGTTTTACCTGAGTGTGATTTATTTTGTCAAGAACTTAAACATCGACTCTTGTAGCTATACGCAAATTTCACCTCTGAACGTAACCTCGTCAAGATCTCAGTCAAATATCCATCCTCCAGACTGTACACACGTCGGCACATTCCAGTTTTACGCAAAATTCGCCCCTCCGTTTGATACTATGAACGACTGTCTTGCCTTAATTACTGTGGCACAGTATCCCCCCCTCACTGCACAAGGCTGAAAGCAACTATTTTAGTCCCGATATAAACAAACAACCGGTGCTAATTTATTATCCATTCCAAGCGTTAATCGCTACAACCAATATGTTTTCTCCCTTTGATCCTTTAGAAAATCAAACATCCGGGTAAAATAAACACCCCGCTTCCTCCTTCACTGCCTGTTGACAGACTCTAACAAGACAATTTAAATGCGAAAATATCGGATCAAAGGTCGCTTTGACGTTCCCATTTATTTGCGTCTTCGGTTCCCGTGCAATAGAATGTTTATATAATTAATATTAAACTAGTTTGTTAATAGCCTTGCGCAGCCGTTTCGGCAAGGCTCGACAGCGCCATAATTTACAACTGAAGTTTATGCCATTGAATATAAACGGGCTAGAAGTATGGCCAGCATTAAAAAATGTGTGCTCGGTATTAGCGGCTAAAGTCCAAGTAGTTGGACTATTTACCACTAGGAACGCTGCAAGCTGCAGTAACAGGGAAAATAGACAGTATTGGTATCTGTTTAACTGTAGTTGAACATTCAGCCGCAAGATGTCACCAGCAGTGAGCGCTCATATTTCTCTCATAGGAGTCATTATTCTAGTACGTTTATATTGAATGGTTATGTCAAGTCTACCCATTTATGCAGGGCTAGATTCGTACTTTTAACTTTTTAACAAAATGGTGATATGGATTGGAATTTGTACCGATTTTATTAAAAAAAATAGTTTTGCCTGTTTTTAATGGCAATTATTAGGGGAAAATTATACATTTTAACAAAAAACTTGTATTTTTTAAAGCTCACAAAGCTGCGATCTAAGTGAAACCTTTTTGGTTCGAATTTGTTTCAAATCCCGATAGGGCTTGTGTCAATAGCTGGGTCGAGCCGGGAGAGGAGTGAGTGGTTCGGCTTTACTCTGACTCCGATTTGACGCTTTTATAAAGTTTAATCCTAGTGAAAACAGCGCACGCAGCTTTCTTGTTGACGTGATGGAAGCGAATTTAGAACAATTTTTTTTCAATATCTTAAACTATATTTTGAAAATCTGATTTTTTTAATAAACAGTATTAAAATCTGCATATAATAGCTTTTAGAAATGTTTTAAATTGCACTGAAAATACGAGGGGTGGTTCGGCTATAATCTGACTCCGATTTGACGCTTTTATAAGGTTTAATCCCAGTGAAAACAGCGCACGCAGCTTTCTCGTTGACGTGATGGAAGCAAATTTAGAACAATTTTTTTTCAATGTCAAACTATATTTTGAAAATCTGATTTTTTTATAAACAGTATTAAAATCTGCGTATAATAGCTTTTAGAAATGTTTTAAATTGCACTGAAAATACGAAAAATGAACCCCCATATTCATTTCTCGTTTTGAACTGAATTTGAAAATTTTAAACGCTAATTTACGGAGATTTTAACGCTGATATAAGTTTTCAAGAAGTATTACATGATTTTTTTTTTTAATTTCAAATGGCCACCATTTTGAGACTGTTGGACGGATTTTGCTGGGTAAACGAACTTGTCCAAGCTTCTACTAAAATCGATTTTTCTTCCAAGTTTAAATAAAATTGGACCAAAATTGTTATTGTGAGTGTTAAAAAACACGCGTAAACACACACACACACACACACACACACACACACACACACACACACACACACACACACACACACCATATTGTAGTGTGAACATTGCGCGTACTTAACTGCGTAGTCCGGTTAACAAGAGGCTGAGGACGGTCGGCCAGCACGTAACAAGGACTGTCTGCCCGGCGTTGTGTTGGCGTCCAGGTATGCAGCAAGGCTCCTTGTGAGGTCCAATTATGTTTAAATAGAGGTTAGCCTACTAAACAAACATCCCCAACCTCGCTGGCCCTTACAAACACGTGTTTAACAAGCCAACCGTAATAATTACTATTGATTGACCGAATGTTTTAGTAAAAAAAGGAACAAGGAGAGTATGCTGCAGCCAGTCATATTTCTAAGGACTATTCAATGGTATCGTCTCTAGAATAGTGTATTTCTACGCCCATAGGAACTGCTGGTACGGTAGTTCTAATGAAAATCGTTATAATTGAAACAGCACCATACAAAACTGATTTTTTAAAATATGTACCATGTTTGTGTAGGGCAGGTTGTGATGTTGGATTTTGCGTGATGCGAGTGCACAAATTTATATTGACGTATAATAGTATATTTTGCGCTTCGCAAGTCGTATTAATTTAATTATAATTAAAATTACCTTTGTTTCCGCTCGGGAGCGAACACCTTGCGTATGTGAGGCGCACGTGACAACCACTGCATTACGGAAACTACGAAGCAAACTTCGTAGTTTGCTGATATAAATATGTATGGAACGAATCGTTAATTTAATTTTTGTGTTGGTAGTTATAGTAAAAGGTCAGTTGTTTTATATTAATTTGTAAAGATCAGTTGATTTCATTGAACAGGTGATAGGTTATAATAAGTTTTAAGTTATTTCATGTTTTAGAACGAATTATCGTAATTAAAACAAAAAAGAAGAAAAAAACATGATACGTGATCTTTATTTTTTATTTAATAAAAGAATTTTTTTAAAGAAAACTCATAAATTCCTCAATTTTTATAAATTACTAATGCTAAATTATACAGATTGTTTGATTACTGACAAAATTGTAGGAAAATTATTGTTCTTTATCCCCCCCCCTTTTGTTGTGATCGAACTGGATTGAGGATATAATTGAGTATTTTCTCGGTATTATCAAACGAAGACGTTTTACAACGTTTTTTCTCCGTACACTGTGGGAACAAATGGGAGGAAGAAAGTTGAACGCGAGTAAAAGAACGATAGTCAATCTAGAATTCACATAAATTAGCTTGTAGTTTTAGTTAATTGCTGTCTACTTCGACAGAGACAAGTGACTTTGAAATGTTATTTCTTATGCCGTTGATCAACTGAGACATAAATAGAATGCAACGCTAGAGTAGAAACGATAAATATACATGTCCGAAAAATAAATTTATTTAAATACTAGGGATTCCCAAGGCTTTGCCCTTCAACCCCCGTATATATCATTCTGTACGCTTTTTTTCCATATTTACAAAACATTTTGTTCCAACTTTAATCGAAATTTTATGCTAATTCTCCATGAAACAATCAAAATTGCGATAGGTTTTGCCGTTCAGCCAATATTACAGGAAATAACCAACAAATACACTCGCAACGTTAAATGAGAGTTCTCCCCCTCCCCAGTTTCAAGTCCTCCGTCTTGAAACTTAAGTAAATGGGAAAATATCTTACACATACGTTGTTTGGTTGTTGTTGTTGCTTTATACAAGGTACCACCATACCAAATTTCTGAAAAATCGATTAACTGCGTACACTCGCTATTGTAAATGAGGCTGCCATCTTGAAATCGAAGTGAATAGAAAAACTCTTACACACAAGTCGTTCTGTCTTTATACAAGGTACGTTCGTACCAAATTTCAAAACAATCGGTCAGTGCGTTTGGCTGAAATTGCCTAACAAACAAACACAAACCAAATGCCGGACGGTCGAGTTGAAACAGAGACCTCGCCTCGATCGGTCAGTTATTCAAATTACTAATACAATATAACAATAAACTTCGAGCGAGCCAAATTTAAGAGGAGAAATTTTAACAGTAGGATAGATAAGGTAGTCAAGGAACTTTGCACGATGACAAATTTAAAAGAACGTATTTCAGAGAAGATTGTAGGATGAAAGAAATTTCTGTTTTTGAACAAAAATAAAAATCATATGTCATGTTTTCTTCTGTTTTTTATTTTAAGTACGATAATTTGTTCGAAAACACAACTCGATTTTTACTTTTATTTTTGGTTCAGTATTTTATTTTTTTCTTAAAATGCGATACATTAACATGAACAACGTAACCTAAAACTTATTGTATCTATCAGCTGTTCAATGAAATCAGCTGATCTTTACGGATTAATATAAAACAACTGATCTTTTAATACAATTACCAAAATTAAATTAACAATGCATTTCAAATACTTTAATCGTTCAGTCTTCTTCGTAGTTTCCGTAATGTAGTCATTATAAGCAAGGTCCCCGGTTCGTTCCCGGGAGGAAACACAGTAATTTATAAATATAATTAATTTAATATGAGAATTGCGATGCGCAAAATATACTGTGTTATACAGTTCCGCAAAATCATACCAATTCTAAAACATGATGCATGTTAATATACACGGAACGAGAAAGTTTTAAAACGCTGTGTTTTATGTAGGCGAGACATCTGCGTGCCGCGATTACTGAAACGTAAAACCCACTAGAACAAGGCAAGAACAAAGATTATATATTTTAAATATAATCCTATAGTGGATCGAAACAAACGTGAACTGAAGAGAATTGAACGCTGGTATAAGAACGATAACCTGAGTGCCGGAGTTAACGAGGCACAACGAAGCAAGAGGGGCAAGGTATTATATCTGGATGAGATGAGGCGTGGCGTAGGTTGTGTGAATAATGCTCGGAGTAACGCCCATTTAGCCTTTGTACAATTACATACAAGTATAAATTACAATTATAATTACGTGTGACGACAGTTCGCTGCTATTCGATTTTGTACCGTGACGGTCGTTGTCTGTTGTAAAGTGGGAGTTACAACAAATTACTCTGATCTTCGTTATATTATATGTTTCATAAATTATATTGTATTTGACTCTTCAGATTATATTGCGAATATATCATCCTCGTAAAATAAAGATTAATGTTTAAATTCCTTTTTGTTGGTACTAGTGGATACTTGCTTCGTATAATACATCGATAATTTTAAGTGCAAATAAAAACAAAAATTTCTATTATTGAACCAAAAATAAAAATATATGTCATGTTTCCTCTTCCTTTTTTATTTTTATTACGATAATTTGTTCGAAAAAACGACAAATTAACAGCTAGTTTTCAACAACATAACCCAAAACTTATTATAGCCTATCAGCTGTTGAATGAAATCAGCTGATTGTTATGAATTAATATAAAAGACAAATTAACAGCTAGTTTTTAACAACATAACCTGAAAATTAATATAGCCTATCAACTGTTCAATGAAATCAGCTGGTCTTTACGAATTAATATAAACGAAAAATTAACTTAGCTAGTGTTCAACAACATAACCTAATTAACAGCCTAAAACTTATTATTATAGTTTTAGGCTGTTAATGATAGGCATCAGCTGGTGAATGAAATCAGCTGGTCTTTACGAATTAATATAAACGAAGAAATTAACATAGCTAGTGTTCAACAACATAACCTAAAACTTGTTATAGCCTATCAGATGTTCAATGAAATCAGCTGATCGTTACGAATTAATATTAAACGATAAATTAATAATTGCTAGTGTTTAACAACATAACCTGAAACTTATCATAGCCTATCAGCTGTTCAATGAAATCAGCTGATCGTTACTAATTAATATAAACGACAAATTAACAGCTAGTTTTCAACAACATAGTCTGAAACTTATTATAGCCTATCAGCTATTCAATGAAATCAGCTGATCTTTACAAATTAATACAAAACAATTGATCTTTTAATATAACTACCAAAATTAAATTAACTATACATTTCATATACTTAAATCGGTTTAACTTCTTAGTTTCCGTAGTGTAGTGGTTATGACGCTCGTCTCATACGCACAAGGTCCCCGGTTCGATCCCGGGCGGAAACAGTAATTTTTAATTACAATTAGAGACTTGCGACGCGCGAAATATACAAAATATACTGTAGCATCACGCGTCCCGCAAAATCCAACACTACAACCACCACGTACATGATACATGTTAATATGCTTTTCTGGATAGTGTCTTTGGGTCTTAAAAAGTGCATTACTTTAATGGTATAAGATAACCAGTATGAAAGTTGATCGTTTGCTTAAATTAATAGTTTTATTTCAAATAATCATATACAAATGTACATTCCATACAAAATTATGTTAGTTTTGTTTAGAGAAAGTGCATGTTATCCAGGAAAATTAAAACACTAATTTTACAAAAATACTTTTTTATTCAGTGACATATTTTTACATAGACATCTTTAGACATAGTAAAGCTAAAAATTAGAGTGTTCTTTTATACTCGTATACTAATACAACTTATATTAAAACTGGAAGGGAGAAGGTAAAGAAAAGAAAGATTGACAGTAATAAAAAGGTCGGTAAGCAGCAGGTTGGGAAAACACCTAAACAATAGGCTCGAGTAAAGAGGAGGAATTTAAGTCAGTCTGTTTATTAAAATTAAAATTAGGGATTTTACAAATAGATCTAGATCTAGATATATTTCCATAATTTCTAAATTATGTAGTTTTTATACCTTTTTGGTTTTTATGGATTATAGGGATATTGTTCAAATTAAAGGAATCACCAGATTCTAATAATTGATTCGTAAAATTCGAGTCATTTTTTCGTACTTCCAACGATTGAAATGTCCTTTAACACGAGTTTTTATAGCTCTTAAAAATTTATGGAAAACCTAAATAGACACTATAACACCAGCTCATTTATTCTAGACGCCATTTTTTCCATAAACATGCCGCCTTTCATAGTATGATCCACAGACTCCTAACTGTACCCCTAACTAATGATAACTTTAATGCTGAATTAGATACCATCAACATTTACGTCAAAAATAAATAGAACATTGATTTTGTAAGTAAAATTTTAATTAAAAAGCAGAATGCTTTAATAACTAGTGTATTTTTTTAGTGTAGTGTATTTATGTTAAAATGTTATACAAGATAAATAGTTCAACTAAAGAATCAGAAAATTATTGTAAAATAACATTTTCTAATATGTATAAGTTATATAATTATAAATTTAATCTTAGATGAAAGTAATTATAAGTCAGCTTTCACCCCGAGGACCCGGGTTCGATTCCCGGCCAGGGCTTGGCATTTTCATACGCTAGAAATCATCCCATCGTCTGCATTAGCCCAAGTGTGCACAATAGTCGGACGTTAAAAAAAAAAAAGTGGGATTTTTTCCAACCTGTTACTTACTGACTTTCTTATATTGTCAGTCCTTTCTTTCTTTATTTTCTCCCTTCTAGTTTTAATATCAGCTGTTTTACCATAAAGCACACTATAATTTTTAGCTTCACTTCAGTGTTACCAGTTGACGGGTAATTACACGATTTCGAGGCTTGGGGGTAGTCATGAGGGTAAATAATGAAAAGCGGGTAATTTTGGTATCAGAGGTACACAAAAATTATCAAAGAAAAGTTTTGGTAATTTCTCTCTCTTACTTTTCTCTCTCTCTCTCTCTCTCTCTCTCTCTCTCTGTCTTTCTCCTTTCTCTTTTTCTCCCTCGCCCCCCTCTCTTTCCCTCTCTCCTTTTCTCCTTCTTTTCCTCTCTCCCTCCCCCTCTCTCTTTCTCCCTCCTCCTGACTTTCAAACACTCCTTCAGCCCTTAAAAACTGAATTTTCTATCATTGAAATTTAATATATATGTATACATTATTGACTGGTAATTTGCGGGTAATTTTATGTCTGGTTCGTTCGAGATTGGCAGCATTGCTTCACTATGTCTGGAAATGTCTTACAGCAAAACATATGTCAATGAATAATAAAGAATTTTTGTGGAACAATCAGTATAAGTGTTCAAATTTTCCTGGATATCATGAAGGTTCACCAAGTGCCGACTGCGTGTTCAATAATAAATAAAATGTTAATGTATTTTTCAGTTGGTTTGATGTTCTAAAAGAATATCTATCTCTGTATTTTATTTCCTGATTAAAAAATATTGTACTTTGTTCTGGAAAATGGTTAAGGTAAAACAAACAGGCGTTATAGATTGGCCGAATTTACTTTAGGCGAGTACAAAGGTGAACAGTGTAGCGCGAGCCTCGAGGCTGTTGTGTTGTGCTTTGTATGCAAATGGCTGTTATTTATTGGTAAAAGCCAAGAAAAATGCCGCTTCGTGCTTCAAGCCGGGTCGTTTTACTTAGTCACACCACGTCTGGGTCGGACCTTCTTCCTGGTCTTAAAGGCAGTACATTGTCGCAACAAGTTAGTGCATTAAGTTTTTATTTTAAGAAATTTTAATTTAATTAAAAATAATTGAAATAATACAAACGTTTAGGTTTTTGAAGTGAAAACTTTTATTGTCGCGGTTGACAAAACATGGGTATAAACATTTGCTTTCGCGTCACGTTTTATTTCGTAACGCATACCTCACAGCATATATAATTGTACTTTTATGTAGACTTGAAGTGAATACTTGTGATTTCGCACAACAGCTGTTGCTTCGGTATCGTTTCAATTGAGGTTATGTTACTATGTGTCATGTTTTAGGGTTGATTGGGATGTTGGATTTTACGGAACGCATGATGTGAGAAACATGTTTATATACTTATATAACAGTATATTTTGCTCGTCGCAAGGCTCAAATTAATTATAATTAAAAAATACTGTTTCCGTCTGGGATCGAAATCGTTAATTTTTGGTAGTTGTATTAAAAGATCAGTTGTTTTATATTAATTCTTAAAAGTCAGCTGATCTCATCGAACAGCTAATAGGCTGTAATAAATTTTAGGTTATGTTGTTAAAAACGAGTTGTGTTAATTTGTCGTTTCTCGAACAAATTATTGTAATTAAAATTTAAAAAAAGGAAGAGAAAATATGATACATGATTTTTATTTTTGGTTAAATATCATAAATGCTTTATTGTTGTTGTTAATTTTAAAAGTGTGTATTTCCTAAATTTGTGTAGTTAAATTATATAATGAACATAACCTATACCAATTTTTACTTTTGTCGGCACTATCCCAAGAGCCACACGTATTACAAAGACTTTTTTGTAATACACTTCAAAAAAGGTTATTACATTTTCACCTTAATCTGAGGTAATTTAAAAATTAAGCTCAGCTTTATTTAAACATTCTACATTAAAGAATGTTCCCTAGTTTCGAATTAAATACGACCACTTTCTCGCCTGTTTTCTTAGCCACAGTAGAGTTAACGTCTTTCGAACAATAATTTCTTTCTTCCCATTGGTAAGTTCGAACTGTGCCCAGACCAAAACGGAATTTGTTATTAGCCAATGATTAAGAGGCGGTGCAATCAATGGAGGAATCCAAATAGAGGGCACTAACCGTGAAAGCACCGGACAAACAAGTGTCCCGGGCCTAACTACTAACTAGACTTAGAAGGCGTGGCCGCATGTTTAGCATATAATCGGCCATCAGCCCTACTCCCCTGTTCTAATCTCCGTATTTGTCTGCAGTTCTCTTCGTGCTGCACGTTTATTATACAGAGCACGAGATGGAGCACCAGCACGAGATGGAAGAGCTATTGTTTTCGTGTTATATATACCGTGGACAATATTGTACAATTATAGGTGCATTTTCTTTGGGAAAAAAATTGTAGCGGCTATCGTAGTAAGACCTGGGCTTTGAAATGAACGCCGATCATAAAAACAGAAAAACAGTTGCTACAGTTCCCGGAAAATTAAATTAATACAGCCTTCGCAGTTAGAGTAAAATCTCTCTGTTGCGGATCTCTTTATAACGAAAGTCTTTCTATAACGGCAAAATGTTTTGGTCCCATTTCTTTCCTATAGTAAAAATATGAATTGACTCAATACCAACAAAATTCCGTGAATCTCTCTATAGAAGCGAAACAAGTGCACATGTCATACTCTCTTACCATATTTATCAATATGTCAGTACGTCATTCGAGCGTTAAAAGCAGTGCGTAGGGCGTCAAACTGAATCGAGTGTTTTGTGGCTAGTATATTTTACAAGTAGTGCATTATTCTTTTATACTTTTACAATACAGTGTAGTGGCGTCTAAAAGAAAAATTTCATCGTTAGATGTAAAGGCTAGCGTTTTGCGTGAGTTAGAGAAAGGTGTGGAGCAAGTAGATGTTTGCCGAAAATTTAGTTTAGCTATTCTTATGTTGGCACGATATTGGGAAAATAAAGAAGGCCTACAGTAAAGGAATAGCTTCAAGAAAATTCGAAAACCAGAATTTGAAGGAATTTGTGAAGCGGCTCTGCAGTAGTTTTGGGAAAATATTGACTTTTCTCGCAATTACAGTATTTTGTTCTTTTTCTTCTTCCTTCTTGTACGGCCTCAGGGGACCACTTTAAGTTCTTTTATTGGCTGTTCTTTTTGCTCTTCATTCCGCTTGGTAGTTCTTTATGCTGTCAGATCTATTTTTCCTCTCGGCTTCGGACACACCATCTTTTTTCTGTTAATATCTGTTCTTCTGAATCTCGTTTTATGCCTTTCATTATCCTGAAATTTCCGGATTCCTCCTCCCAGTTCCTTCATGTCCTCTATAGCCAGTTTTAGCCCCTTGGATTGGGTTTTCCTCTTCCAGTAAAGAGTTTTTTTCAGAAGTCAATTTATGGTTCATTAAAAAGTTTTTTAAAATGAACTCCAACGTGGCGCCGTCCCCAGGTGGCGGATAGGGGAAGGCTCTGTAGATAGGTGGGAAATAAAATACCACCCACGGACCAAAATGATTTAATAAAATCCTATAAGCGTCAGTTCACCAAAGTGTGGCATATAGGTCAGCGTCGGTACTCCAGAGGAGCGGCTGAAAAATAATCTCTACAACTTAACTCTTTAGTTGTAACCAGTGGCTTGCCACACCAGAAAGGAAACATTCTTGAAAAGTTCAACTACCCCATCTGGTTACCAAAGCCAAAAACGTTTGCCATCGGATTTGGAGGGCAAACAACTTAGAGAAAGGACCATTGATGAATCGGAGCATCGGTAGTCACCTCAGATGCATAGACGGAAATGTCGACAGTATTTTATTCATGCAATATTATTTAATAAATATTGTTTTCTAAAGACTGTACGTAATATAGTATTATTTCAATAGCCGCCTCGATGGCCTAGTTGATAGCGTACTGGGCTTTCACCCCGAGGACCCGGGTTCGATTCCCGGGCAGGGCTTGGCATTTTCATACGCTAGAAATCATCCCATCGTCTGCATTAGCCCAAGTGTGCACTATAGTCGGACGTTAAACACCAAAAAAAAAAAAAAAAAAAAAAAAAAAAAATTCAATAACATTTGCACTCAATACTTCAAATTAAAAATAGTGTATAACACGTTTTACAAATAAAAACATTTTATACACGCTTTGGTTGAGCTCTCTCTGTAGCGGAAATCTCTTTATAGCGGCGAAAACTGAGATCCTTCAATGCTTCTATAGAGAGATTTTACTGTAAATACACTTTAGCTCTACTTAGGAGGAAAAGACGAACTTCCAAATGGCGTTATTTGTTAGCTTACCGTTTGGACGCTAGGTCGTTGCGACGAGTTAACATTGTGGAACAGTATAAAAGTTTATTGTTCGAAGTTTACCGTTGCTGTTGGGAACGTTTTATAGGGCCGCATATTTTTAAAACCACTTAACTGTCCGCAGCGTGTACACACTGGCTGTGTGCAACATTCGATGAAATTAAACAACAATCACTTCCGAAATCGCTTCAAAGGGCGCCGCGCATAATAAATAGCGAATTTAAGCACATGTTTTTCATTAGGGGCCCGGCTTCAGCTCCAATCAAAAGCAGATTGTTTGTATGGAGACTTATTCAAATTGCTTGGCTTTGATGTTTCGCCGCAACGCCTCTCTCCCCCTCCCATACTTCTTCTTTTTCTTTTTCTTGAATAGAAGCTCAGCCTGATTGTCAGCTGATGTATGGGGGCCGATTATTACGTCCACGTTGCTTTACCACTATCGGCTGTTCGCGAATTTAATACAGGTCCGACATTATTCGAGACACCTTTGTAAGCTCGGATCTGTTCGAGAGAAAAGTTTGAAATCATTAAGATTTTTTGTTACTGAAATGTTTTCATATGAAGACGAAATATTAGTACCAAGTAACCTACAGACTATAATTAGTTTAATAAGATACAAAACATAATCGTGGGAAGAATGGTAACAGAGAAGTTCAGTTTAGGATACATCTAATAGAAAAATGCAATTTAAAATAGAGAAATGCAATTTAGGATTTATCAAATAGAGAAGTGCAATTTAGGATTTATGTAATAGAGAAATGCAGTTTATAATTCACCTATTAGAAATGCAATTTAGGATTCATCTCATGGAGAAATACAATTTAGGATTTATGTAATAGAGAAATGCAATTTAGGATTCATCTAACAGAGATGTGCCATTTAGGTTTCATCTAACAGTAATGCAATTTAGGATTAATCTGATGATCAGTGTTCAGTACACAAGTCACTATTCTGATTTCAAGTGGGTTAAGCTAAAAAATAGAAATATCGAAAACCAAAAGTTTAGACAATATCGCTAACTTTCATTAAAGATGATAAAAGGAAGACGTATTGGTAATTTGAAATTAATAATTGAAATAATTGTTTCAGTCCCCTCCTTCGAAATTGGAAACAATTTCAAGGAACATTAGGTTAATATAGGCTATAAATAATATATTAAGTAAATAATCGTTTTTGTGCTAACTATTCACGTAATTTTACTCTTTGTATTAAAACGGAGGTTCTTGGAATCCTGCATGCACAGGTACAGCGGAACAAGTTGAAGTTTAACTTATCTTTGAAGGAGAAAGGAGGAAGAAGGAATAAGTACGCGCACACATTTCTTAGTCAGGAGCGGATGCACATGAGTGTGAACAGAGAAATAGCAGACAAAACTGTTGATGAGTTCGCAAAGTTGAAAAAAGAAAGTTAGACTTCGTTATCTGAAATGAATTATCATTTAAAACCATGAACATAATAAAAATGTCTATAAAATGTATTTTTATGTATTTATTTTGATTTATATTAATTTCTATATTTAATTTTATGTGTTCCAAGATGACAGACGGTCCAAAATAAACTATGTATTACAATAAATAATACGTTTTTTTAGATTTTATCATAAAGATTTAATTTATTAGGCCACATACGGAATCATTGCATATATGCATGGAACTATTAGAAATTATAATAATGTTATAAAAGTTACCGTGTTTATCCTTGTCAGCCACTTCCTGCTTTAAGCTGTCTGGATCCGCCTACGTTTATGATATATTATTCTTTACCAGTAATCCAAACCAAGACCTAAAGCTGTATTTTGTAAATTTTAAAAATGGCGGTCGAAAACATTTTAATTATAAGTTGTATGAAAATCGTTCGTTTTACAAATTACAGTATTTCTAAGAGTCTTTACACAATTAACGAAAAAAAAATGAAAAATATAATTTATCGTTGGAAATTGTCTACAACGCCATATTTAAACGAAAAAAAGATTTTATTTACAAAAAAAATACCTGATTTCTGCAATGTTTTTGTTGTGGCTCACTTTATTGTAGGTTAGTAGTACCTAAGTAGTGTTTTAACATAAGTCACTCTGTGTAAAGTTATTGTAGGTTAGTACTACTTAAGCAATGTTCTAATATATTATTGTTATTATTGCTCTTGTTATTGCCCTCTTGTTATTATTGCTTTGAAACTAACCCAGCAGGGGGTGCAGACTAGCTGCACCTATTGAGAGGATTTAAACGTCCCTCGCGGTACCCGAGTCTAAGACACTTGCCCTTACAACACTACACTTAACGACTTTAACACTTTACACTCACACTTACATTTAGGAGGCGATAATAGCCTCAATGTGCTATTCGCCTTAAAAAAATGCTTTGAAACTAATT
The DNA here is from genome assembly GCA_022606455.1 of Callitettix versicolor. Taxonomy (NCBI): domain Eukaryota; kingdom Metazoa; phylum Arthropoda; class Insecta; order Hemiptera; family Cercopidae; genus Callitettix; species Callitettix versicolor. Next base: position 40,927,753 of record CM040189.1, on the reverse strand, counting down.
TCTATGTCATTGTTTTTTTCTTTGTTTTTGAGTACCTTTGCCATCAAAATCTGTCCATATTGCGACAACTGTTATTTACTTTACCTTTCGCCATAACGCCGCATCAGAATCGGCAGCATTTTGCATCGTAATTGCTTGACGTGTTACACGCGCACAAATCAGGTATGTTAATTGATCGGAAGGCACAGGTGCAAGGAATGAATCTGTCAATCATCCGCAGCGGCGCCTTAATCCGGTAATGGCAGATTAGAGATCAGAGCCTCGCGCTGCGGCATTCGTGTCGACATACCCCGGACACCTGTTCCGCTTTTTGTCCTTCTTCAGAACTGGATTCGGAGAGTTTTAGAGCATTAAGTTATTACGTTTTTATCTGATGGAATTAATGAATTTATACGCTTTACTACTTCGTTAGGGCGGTAATCACGTTTTTGTAGCGTGAAAAATATGTTCAGTTTTTGACAAGAGGGAATTATTTCAACAAATTTACATTCTGTGCCCGCTCTTCAGAGTGCTCCTGGATGTATTTTTTTTTACGCGCGTTGATTCTCATTCCCCATTATGTTCCAGTGATTAACAGTCTTTTCGATTGGAGTCCGTTCAGACAGAATGCCCCTGGACACTGTAGGAAGTACCCAGGATAGGCGTCAACAGATCTGTGTCAAGCACTACAATCGATTTAAACACAGACCACCCTATTTCCCAGCAGATTGAAGGAATACGACATTCCTCTATTCTGTTTGTAAATTTATGTTATTGTCATTGTTTGTTCGGATATTTGCTGCATTTATCAGCTATTGTGTAGCTTTTACTTTTTTTAAAAACATTATAGCCTCTGGTCACAATGTAATACGCCTACGTTTATGATATATTATTCTTTACCAGTAATCCAAACCAAGACCTAAAGCTGTATTTTGTAAATTTTAAAAATGGCGGTCGAAAACATTTTAATTATAAGTTGTATGAAAATCGTTCGTTTTACAAATTACAGTATTTCTAAGAGTCTTTACACAATTAACGAAAAAAAAATGAAAAATATAATTTATCGTTGGAAATTGTCTACAACGCCATATTTAAACGAAAAAAAGATTTTATTTACAAAAAAAATACCTGATTTCTGCAATGTTTTTGTTGTGGCTCACTTTATTGTAGGTTAGTAGTACCTAAGTAGTGTTTTAACATAAGTCACTCTGTGTAAAGTTATTGTAGGTTAGTACTACTTAAGCAATGTTCTAATATATTATTGTTATTATTGCTCTTGTTATTGCCCTCTTGTTATTATTGCTTTGAAACTAACCCAGCAGGGGGTGCAGACTAGCTGCACCTATTGAGAGGATTTAAACGTCCCTCGCGGTACCCGAGTCTAAGACACTTGCCCTTACAACACTACACTTAACGACTTTAACACTTTACACTCACACTTACATTTAGGGAGGCGATAATAGCCTCAATGTGCTATTCGCCTTAAAAAAAATGCTTTGAAACTAATTTCTATGTCATTGTTTCTTTCTTTTGTTTTTGAGTACCTTTGCCATCAAAATCTGTCCATATTGCGACAACTGTTATTTACTTTACCTTTCGCCATAACGCCGCATCAGAATCGGCAGCATTTTGCATCGTAATTGCTTGACGTGTTACACGCGCACAAATCAGGTATGTTAATTGATCGGAAGGCACAGGTGCAAGGAATGAATCTGTCAATCATCCGCAGCGGCGCCTTAATCCGGTAATGGCAGATTAGAGATCAGAGCCTCGCGCTGCGGCATTCGTGTCGACATACCCCGGACACCTGTTCCGCTTTTTGTCCTTCTTCAGAACTGGATTCGGAGAGTTTTAGAGCATTAAGTTATTACGTTTTTATCTGATGGAATTAATGAATTTATACGCTTTACTACTTCGTTAGGGCGGTAATCACGTTTTTGTAGCGTGAAAAATATGTTCAGTTTTTGACAAGAGGGAATTATTTCAACAAATTTACATTCTGTGCCCGCTCTTCAGAGTGCTCCTGGATGTATTTTTTTTTACGCGCGTTGATTCTCATTCCCCATTATGTTCCAGTGATTAACAGTCTTTTCGATTGGAGTCCGTTCAGACAGAATGCCCCTGGACACTGTAGGAAGTACCCAGGATAGGCGTCAACAGATCTGTGTCAAGCACTACAATCGATTTAAACACAGACCACCCTATTTCCCAGCAGATTGAAGGAATACGACATTCCTCTATTCTGTTTGTAAATTTATGTTATTGTCATTGTTTGTTCGGATATTTGCTGCATTTATCAGCTATTGTGTAGCTTTTACTTTTTTTAAAAACATTATAGCCTCTGGTCACAATGTAAGCCTTGTTGTTCAGTGGTATCAGCACTGAATATAAACGTACTGGGATGATAACCTTTATGAGAGATGTGTGAGCGCTCGCTGTTGGTGGCATATTGCGGCGGAGTGTCCAACTACAATTAAGTAGACACTTGTACTGTCTATTTTCTCAAACGTCTCCACCCACTGTCGTTGCAGCTTGTAGAGTTCATAGCGGCAGATAGTCCAATTACTTGGACTTCAGCTGCTAATATCGAGCACTATTTTTAATGGTGGCTGTACTTCTAGTTCTTGGTTTTTAATATTTAAATATACGCCTAGGCACCTAAACTTACGCTATCGTAGCTTATACAAATGATCTTAAATGTCCGAATATAAAAAAATGATAACTGCTCTGTTCCTTTGTTGTATAAATAATTACACTCTCACTTCATCAGACTACGCGGAGGAAATGTAGTGTTACACACACACACACACACACACACACACACACACACACACACACACACACACACACACACACACACACACACACACACACCTTATATAATTCCAGGAATCATTGTAGTTGGAGTGTCCAACTACAATTAAGTAGACACTTGTACTGTCTATTTTCTCAAACGTCTCCACCCACTGTCGTTGCAGCTTGTAGAGTTCATAGCGGCAGATAGTCCAATTACTTGGACTTCAGCTGCTAATATCGAGCACTATTTTTAATGGTGGCTGTACTTCTAGTTCTTGGTTTTTAATATTTAAATATACGCCTAGGCACCTAAACTTACGCTATCGTAGCTTATACAAATGATCTTAAATGTCCGAATATAAAAAAATGATAACTGCTCTGTTCCTTTGTTGTATAAATAATTACACTCTCACTTCATCAGACTACGCGGAGGAAATGTAGTGTTACACACACACACACACACACACACACACACACACACACACACACACACACACACACACACACACACACACACACACACACACACACACACACACACACACACACACACACACACACACACACACACACACACACACACACACACACACACACACACACACACACACACACACACACACACACACACACACACACACACACACACACACACACACCTTATATAATTCCAGGAATCATTGTTCATATTTGGCAGCATCCAAGAAGTGCCTTTGTGCACGCATGTGACCAACCGATCTAGTCTGTTTCTTCAGCAGCCACAGTTGCTCGCGAGAATCTTGGAATCGAATGTTTCAATGTAATACGTGCTCTGCATTTTGTCGGATTTGATGCAAACATCTGTGGCTAGTTGATTATCGGTACCGAGATCAGTCTGGCAACGTTGTAATGCGCGTTACTATATTCATAGCCAGGTTGCCCAGCCGCGTTTCTATCTACAAAGTTACTTTTTATTTGGATTTCCGGGAAATAGGAAGGAATTAGTTACATTTCATGTGTAAGGAATTAGTATTTGGTGGAAACGTTCATAATGAGAGCAAAGTAGTTCTTATAGGATTAGTGGTCCCAATCCCTAGAAAAACACAGTTGCCAAATCTCTCAGAGGCTGGAAGTTTAGGCCCTATGGACGTAACTGTCTTCAAGTGTGCATATTTTCAAGCGTAAGAACAGGCTCAGCTTTTCATGTCCACTATTGGTTGGATTGCGAGTTTCATTCAAATCCGGTGAGCATTTTTTTAAAACATGTATCATGTTTTAGAGCTGGTTGTGATAAATTTTGCGTAATGCGAGTGCACAAATTCATATTGATATAGTATATTTTGCGCGTCGCAATTCTCATATTAAATTAATTATAATAATTAATTTTTCCTATAATAACCACTACTCTACGAAAACTAAGATGTTTGAACGATGTAAATATATGAAATGAATAGTTAGTTTAATTTTGATAAATATAGTAACGATCGGCTGTTTTATATTAATTCGTAACGATCAGCTAATTTCATTGAACAGCTGAGAGGCTGTAATAAGTTTCAGGTTATATTCTTAAAAACTAGCTGCGTTAATTTGTCATGTTTTCGAACAAATTATCATAATTAAAATTAAAAAAGGAAGAGAGAACGTAATACATGATTTTTTAATTTTTAGTTCAATAACAGAAATTGTTTTTTTTTTTAGAAGTGTTCCTAGAAGAAACATAATTCTGACATATCGACGACATTCTGTCTGATATCTTCGGTGATGATTGTTGTTCCAAAGTCTGACGTCAGATATTGGATATTTGTTTCTAAGAAACGGTGTTATGTTCCAAATCAAAAACCTCCAACCAGTGGCTGTTCGCATATAGGCTCTGAGGAATTGCAGCATTCCCAATTCCAGTTATCGATAACATTTAATATAATGTCATTTTTTTTAATTCTTTCTTTTTACTTGTATAATATATTAATCCTTAACATTAATCCTTAAGATTAATGTTAGTAGCCATTCCCCAGTTTATGAAAAAGATACAGAAATCTTTGTATGGAACTGTGAGCTTCGCAGTTCCAGCGGCGAGTGTATGACTGTTGTGCGCATGCGCACATAAGAAGCTGCACGCGAGACTGCAAGGGACAGAAAGCACTGTCGATCTCGCAGTGCTGATAGAAGATAGTTTTCTTTTACTGGCGTGTGTTTTGTTTAAAAACTTATACCACATTTTTGAATATGACAAAAGGGTAGAATTAGATTACAATCCTGCTTCCAGCTATTCTATTTTTTTTTAAGAATAATAATTTTTCTGAGAAACTGTGAATTTGGAAAGACTTTAATACGCTTGCAGTGCTTTCAATGGAGAAAAATTTACTCAGTTGTCATTCACAGATCAAAGAGAAACTTATTGATCTTTTCGTCCAAGTTAAAACAAGAATAGATTTCATTTTTAAATGAATAAATTAAGCTTGAACTGTATAAATTTAGGTTAAAGTGGGTTCACATTTAAAAAATTTGTTTAAGGATTTTATCAAATTTCTGAATAAAAATTTGTTTATAGATGTTATTTCCTTTTGCACAATTTTAAACAAAGGCTAAAAATTTTCTGGAGCAGACCCCCCACTGCCTCTGACATTCACGCCATAACACGTCTGCTACGATCGTGAAGTGTGAAGTTCAGTAATTTAATTTTTTTGCTATTATTTCCTTAACCCATACCACGTTTGGACAGAAACAATAGATTTATTGATCCTCGGGAAGGGTTCGTTGTAAGGTGAGAAGATATTGTGCAGGCTGTGAATTATTCACACGTTCGCCTTTTGTCCTATTCACCACATGTACCTCTATTGTCCTCACATCCTCTTGGTCTGCTTCAAGTCGTTGATAGAGAGGGTGCATTTGCATGCTGCATAAGAAGCCTGAAGTTAATTCAGTTTTAGGTTGCTTAGTTTTGCAATAAAAATTGTTTGACAATGTTTCGTTTGCTGTAAAGAAAAAATATCGTATGATCGTTTTATTCTTAATTTAGACTTGTTCGTGTATTATCGACAAAATTATTTGTGGGATATTGAACGAGAAAAATCTTATTTACATGAGTATTAAGCTACTTAAACGGGTTCCAGTGATATTCTCTTTGCATAATCGCGCGCACACGCACTGCATTAATTACTACAATTATTTCATGTAAAGCGATGATGAAAAAACTTTCTGATATTGGTTAGATCAAGCAATCAGTCAGGCTCCAATTGTTACTTATAGGATTATCTTATCTTGACAGTTGTAGGTTATGCGCGACAGCTGTGCACAATTTTATTGAACTTTTTAACCTATCAAAACGACAACTTTAATAACTATGCATCTGCATGCAGTTGTTTCGCCGATATGTTGGCCATACTGTATAAGAATAGGCTTATACAGATCCGTTAGAAAATATGGAGTGCCAGAATTGTTAGTTACCAACATTAAATTAGGCAGTGTATTGCTGGGCTTATCTCTAGCTTTTTCCTAACATAACCGTAAACATCCTGGTAGAAGATGATGTTTTACGTGAAATAGTTATCGGTTATGTGTCTTATAATAGTCCAGTGGTAAATAAAACTGGAATAAAAAGTACTCAAAAATATATTTTAAGTTGGTATTTCTGACTTTTTGGCACTTTTACAAAAATAATGATTTTTAAAAATTGTTTGTTTTATTATGTACTATATTCATTTCGTTACCCGCAGAAGATTAAATTTATTACGATAAATTACGATTTTTATCCGTTTATCACGGAACGTGTATTCTGACGCCCATTTTTACAAAGCCACGGAGCTCCATATTTGCCTGTCGTTACAAAGGTTAGTTTTTACGGATTAAAACTTAGTTAAACTCCCAACAACCGAGTTGAGTTAGTTGAAATAGTTTTTCTTTAAAAGAGTATAATTTCATTATTAATAACACTCATTTCATTAATCGTTTTCGTCATGAAAAACACGTTTTCTACAACTGAGTAAACACACAACAACCGAATCGAGTTAGTTGAAGTTCGTATTTTTAAAAAAAAAAAATTCTTTTTCATAACACGCATTTAATTAATCGTTTCGCAATGAAAAGCACGTTTCCTGCGGTAATCATTTTGAGGTTAATTTTGTCACTTTTATTTTTATTGTATTTTTTTGTAACCGCGTTTTTTTCGCACTTTTATATTTCGTATTATTAATATTGGGTATATAATAAAGCGTTTTGGCGCAGAAATATTAACCAAATTGACAAATGTTTTACCTTTAAGTTTTATTAGAGTAACGAGCTAGATTTTTGTATTCTTGTAAAACGTTAATTGTGAATATTGTGAGGGTTGTAATAAATCATATTATACAAAGGCCATTGTTTGACAGTTGAAAAAGTAAACAAAATGAAGGAAATAAAGTTAAATAAGCTATTTAAAAATGTGCATTATTGTTTGGGAAAAAATGTATATATAGGCCTATTGTGTGTGTAAAATTAACCTGTTTTATGTGAACTAAGATTAAGCTAGCTAATCACTAAGATTTCATGAGAAGTAGATATATTTATTCTAATTTGATGATTTCTTGTGTTCCAGCTTACCCAAAGCTTTTGTACGCCACAACGAAGGATATAAGGATAGCAAATGTTTCCCGCCCGTCAAAAGTTGTCACTATTGTTAAGGTGTTTATATGCTTAACTTAGAAATTTTTAAACTTAAGAGAACATAAGTAAGATTTGTTAAACGGTATAGTTAAAGAGTGGAATGGTCTTGTTGCTTTGTAAAATGAGATTGTTGGGGGTAAAAGTATTACAATGCAGAATAAAAAACATCAATATAAGCAGCGTTAAGTTTATAGAAATACTGTATATGATTAAGAGATATGGCATCTAAAAGGGGAAAATCCAAAAGGGCAGTTTAGATGAATTTTTTAGGCACTAGGCAGGAGACGGTTTTTAAAGTTTTAAAATAACATTGTTCTTTTATGTATTAAAAATAATTTAAACTTGAAGATGGTTTTGAGTAAATTTTGTAATTTTTATATAATCATATTACTCATTATTTTGTACACTTTGCACAAACTTTTATTTAGATCTAGCTTTATGTAAGCAAGAAAATTTACAAACAAGATAAAATTGGCATGTAGTTTTTACGTTATTATGTGTCTAAATTTATAACAAAGATGTATATTTACTAAAAGGTTTTATTGGGTATATTGCACAATTCTTTTCAGTGATCACACAAGGGCAAAATTAGAACATGTGAATTGTTCAGTACTAATTTTTTTAGTTAAAAATATTTATTTTTGTTTACTGTTTACAGATTTTCTAATAAATTGCCCGTGCACTGGCCCAATTTAATTACAAAAAAGATTTATACATTGTTCGTCTTTAAACTAAACTTAGAAACTATTCAAATATATCTTTTATTATTCCTTCTAATTACTTATTTTGGTAACGGTGCACTTAGAGCAGCCATTTTTTCAATTTATTTTAAGCTTGTCTTTACTTACATTAAGAGTTTTTAAGTCACTTGTTAGTCTATTAAAGTACATAATAGCTGTGTATATATTCTTTTTTACCAGCTTTTTTATATATAGTAGGTATTTGTATAGACTTATGCCTTGTAATAGTAATGCTATTACTATTTATAAATCATTGCTTAAATTATAATAATTCCTTAACAATGTTGTAAAAATATAACCCTGATTTATTTTTAGTAAATGTTTTTGAAATTCAGTATCCTTAGTTATTTTTAATATCCTTTTTGTAAATTAAGTAATGGCAAGAGAGCATTAAAATATGCTACTCTCCAGCCTATTATACCGTATGTTGCAATACTGTTGAAAAGCCCATAATATATTTTTAATAAAGTTTTACTTGACATAATCTTTTTTAATTGAACAAAAACATATGTCAAATACTTGGTTCTATTGCATAAGTTAATTATGTGATCAATGCTTCTCATATACTTATCAAAGAAATCACCTACTAATTCTTGGTGCTAGTGGTAATGTAGTTATACTGTTTGCAAAAGTTAAATATATAGAGTCTTTTGAACATTAACTGTTAATTTATTATTCAATTACCACTGAGCAACAAGTTCAACACATACATTCATGTTTTCTACAGTTTTTCCCCAATTTTCCTCCAAACATATTATGACTGTATCATCTGTATATAAAATTGTGAGACAATTTGGTATGTTGTCAAGTAAGTCATTTCTATATACTATAAATAGTAATGGCCCAAGGATAGAACCTTGTGGAACACCAAGAACTTATAGTTCTTTCCATTTACATTAACTATTTGCGATCTATTTGATAAATAACTTTTGATTAATTCCAGCGCAATACTACAAATTCCAAGCCTATATAGTTTATTGCACAGTATCCTGTGATTTACCATATCAAAGGCTTTCGCCAAATCAAGAAAATTTGCTGTTGCAGGTTTACTTAAATCAGGTTTAGAATATATCAAGTCAGTTTTTACATGCTAGCGCATCATCACATCTCATACCCTTAATATGTTTTCAAAATTTAGTAAATATAGTTAAAAATAGTAAGTTGTTATTTAATAAGCTATTTTTGTCATAAAAAAACAATTTTACTTACCAAAAGTATGTAATAAACAAGCTAGGTTTTTTATCAATAATATGTGTTTTTCTCAAACTATGGGTTTCTTAATTTTATTTTTTACTATTACAAGAGCCTGTTTTTACAAATACTTAAATTCACTCTTGTGTTTAGAGCAGAACTGTGAAAAATGTACAACCATAAAAATTCTAATTATGTTATTATAAAAATTCACTGTAGGTGTACATTATTTCAGGATTTGGAGGAAGGAGCAGCAGTGGACTTCTATTTTGCTGGTTCGCAGGTTTGCTGGACAGATCACAGCCTTGAGATGATACAGTGTGTCACCTATAATGGCAGTGAAGTATATAATAAAGTACGTTATATACAAGAAAAGTACTGAAATTTTACAGTATTACAATCATCATTGTTAAAGAATTTGTAATCATTTTTAGCGATTATTTCTTCTTTGTATAGTTTTCACGCTCTGGTAGTTCGATATCTCGCTTTTTAATTGCAATTATCCAATATTGTTGGTTTCTCATTATTGTAAACAACAGATTAAAAAATTTGTATCGGTGATCTGGAAAGTCCTGAAATTTCATCAGATTTTATAAAAACCAGCTACATATGTTTAGCAAAACCTGAATGTGTGGTTTCTGTAGGAGAGTTAATTGAAATTTAATTGTTGCGAAATTATTGAAAATTATGTTAATAATAGCCTTGTTCGGTTTATAATCTGACTTGTTCATCTTGTTGCTAGTGCCTAGTTACTGTTATTAAATCTTATTATCTTGATCTAATCACTTGCAAGATACCTGTTCTATTACCTAACTGCTCACTACTTTGAACAAGATCACATGACTTGTGTTTTTGCTAACAAACCAAAGAAATTGTACTGCAGATATGTTTTAGAAGATATTACTTTCTGTTTTTTAAGTCCTTTTTCATAAACTTGTTTATGAAAAAAGGGTTACATTTTAATTTTATTATTGCAACATAGCTACCGGACCACATATTTAAGTAATTAGGATTATGACCCATTTTTCCATCTAGTGATCTATTTACTCACCTCGTAAAGGCTACCATTGTTTTGAAACTCTACTGTTTCATCTTCAGGCTGTAATACAAAATGTTGAATTCCTCTGTCGAAGTCATCACTAAGTTATTAAAAACACATGCACAAACACTGAACACAATTACACGATTAAAATACACATGATCATAAAAAAATGTATTTTAATCGTGTAATTGTGTTTAGTGTTAGTGGCGTGTGTTTTTAGTGTTTTGTTTAACTTTGTGACGACTTTGACTGAAAAAAATTAACATTTTGTATTACAGCCTGAAAATAGAACATTGAGTTTTGAAACCGTGGTAGCCTTTATGAGGTGAGTAAATAGACCATTAGACGGAAAAATAGGTCATAATCGTAATTAGTTACATTTTACTGCTTCATTTACAGTGGCCTTAAATATATAAAAATTACATCAGAGATCACCTTTTAAAATTGAGAGATTATTAGAAACAATATTCCGTACAATCTCAGGAACCAAAAGGGAAATTATGAAAAAAATGTTAATTATTTTTGAATGAGCGTTGTGTTGTTTTTGAACTGCAGTATGATCAACATAGTAGATGTAGTTTATCAATAGAAAGGAATGAGATGTCTGTAAAGAAGAAAGTACTACATCGATAGAATGATAGAGGATCAATTGATAAAAACAGTACAAATTAAAAAACCAAATACAACAACACTAAATTGACCACTAAGAGACTGGTACAAGAGTTGAACATTAACGTCTCAGGAAGAGCAAGGCATAATGTTTAGCGTAACAGGAATAAGTCCTTTTAAATGATGAAGAAGAAAGTATTTAGAAAGAATAAAGTCATATAGAGGCTATAAAATTTATCATAAACTGGATTTTTGAAAAATAAATGAGCTGTCAAAAAAAATGATGTTAGGTTGCTTTTGTTAACCAGGAGTAAAAATTTTTCTGTAAAAGGGAAGGAATAAAGGTGACTCACATTGGGATTGACAATGATTCCTGATCTTTGAATCAAATAAAAGTGGTTACCATTAGGAAATTAATTTGAAATCATTTGAGATTTTGTTCGAAAAAAGTATAACAAAAAAACTTATTTACAATAAATCTATCACAATGTCCCACTGGTAACTGAAAAGGTAACTTTTCATTCCTTATATGAATGTCAATTTTGTTTTGTAGCTAGCTATCTATTTGAAATTATTATACTTCTATTCAGTATTTCCAAAAATACTTTTGTTTTGTTTATTTATTTTAATAGTCAGTCTTTATTATTCATTATATAGGGTGTGGCAGTCAATCCTGCATTTTTGAAAAGGCTATGAATAATAAACTGATGCATTTTTCAAAATTATATTGCTACCATCTTATTATACATTAAAAAGCATTTAAGAAATATAAACACAATTATTCATTGCTTAAAAATAACATCGGTAAGTCCAACAGTTGATGTTAATTTCTTACAATTAAATTCTTAAGTTAAAGAATTTCTTTAAAACAGTAAAGTTTGTTTTAATAAATTTGTGATAGGCCTAACTTGAGCTTTAATTAACCAACTCCTTTAGAGATTAGTGTCTAAATTTTTAAGCTATGATGACTTTTAATTAAAGTAAGTGTAAATAAGTAAGGATTATATTAATAAGGAAAAGTGTTTCTCTTTATTAGATATCAGAGGCACGTTTAAACTATTTGAGATACCCAGTGCCAAAATAGAAAGAAATACAATTCTTTCTAAACTCTTCTTCATAATGCTACACTCTCAAACTCCCTGCCTTTAGTTAGTTTTCAAAATTTTAATAATGATTATAATAATAATGCACTTATGTTAAACTATTTAATTGTTCTTGACCTTTTTTGTTATCTTGCATTAAAACAAGTTTTACATTAAGCTATCCATAGTTTTATGTTTAAATTTAAACATATGGTTATTTCTCTTAGTAAAAATAGAATTAACTCAATAGTAATCAATTTTAGATATCTAAATTTAACTGCATAAAACCGCTTTGGCTGTAAACCCTTCATGAATTCAAATATAGTTTTAATTTGAATTATCTCAGTCTTCTGTTACATATTTCAGACCAAAGTAAATGCAAAAAATGCTGAATGTTTGTTTGAATATGAAAAAAATGTAATCTTTCATTTTCATTCATTGTGGTTCCAGGTCGGTATTGTTACAACTGGTCTTATTTCACCTGATGGTCTAGCCTGCGATTGGCTGACCAAGAAACTGTATTGGACAGACGGTGAGACCAATAGAATAGAAGTGGCAATGCTGGATGGCAAACACCGCAAAGTGCTTTTTTGGAATGATATCGATCAACCTCGAGCTATATCTGTTGTCCCTATGGATGGGTAAGGTTTAACATTTGTTTTAGGAAAGTAAATTACAAAAGAAGTAGGTCTATTATTAGTCAAGTTAAAGTGCTGTTCATTCTGCTGCGTTTCTGAACGTGTGTGCCTCACGGTCATAGGTTCAAGACCTATGACAAGCTTTTCCCTTGCCATTAATGTTATTCTCTTGTCCTAATTAGTGTAACTGATATATACTAGACATTAATTAAGATAAAAGGTTTTAAGTCTGTGTTTGAAACATTTGAATTTGCAATTAAATTAAAATTAGGTATAAGTTGTAATTCCAGGCAATTTTTTTTCTTGTTTTAACACAAAAATGAGAATAGTACTAAAGTCATTTAATAATTAAAGAAACAATTGTTTTGGAACCAAAATGGTTGGTGTGAAATTTTTTTCATTTCTCAACACAAATCTGCAACAATATCGCACATACATTGCCCATCTTTGCATCAATTAATTAAGGCTGCTGCAAAAATCTTTGTTCTTATGATGAAGCTAATTTTGCATATTTCTTTGATATCATTACTGCCATTTACCATTAGTAATAAGTTTTTTTAATAGACCAAAGGGAAATTTGATGGGGCCAAGTTAGACCGAGAACTACTCGGAGTGAGAGTGATTTGACAATGGTTTATTGAACTAATTTAAGCATTCTGAGATCCTCGACATTTTCCAACACTGTATGCTTCATCTTGTTATATTTAATTAGTAACAAATACATTTATATTGCAGGTTGCTTTTTTGGACTGACTGGGGTGAGGTCCCTAAAATAGAGCGTGCTGGAATGAACGGAGATCCAGCCACAAGGAAAGTGATAGTGAGTGATCATATCTTCTGGCCCAATGGCTTAACTGTTGACTTCGAACAGAAACGTGTTTATTGGTTAGATGGCCGTCTTTGTTTTATTGAGGTATGTTTGTTGTAGTTTAGTTCGAAGAGTAAGACAAGTGTTACAAAATAATTTCAAATGTGCCGAGCGATAAGGAACTTAAATTTTTTTAAATCAAAACTATAAAAAGGTAACCTATTTTTGCATTGTTTCAGGTAATGGACTATGATGGCAGGAACCGAAAGAATATTGCGGACAAGAATGTACTCTATCCCTTTTCTTTGGCTTTGTTTCAAGACAAATTGTACTGGACTGATTGGAAAACCTGGTAAAAATTGTTTAGGTTTACAAAAGTTTATCGATAGTTTAAGAAAAGATGTTTGTATATTATTAACTTTGTAAAAATGTTTACAAAATCAATACTTGCAATTGTAACTAGTACAGTAATGTAAGAGACTCGAGTTTAGATTGGTCTGATACTATTCGGATCTTATGTTTTAAAATTAGGCACTTATGTTTTGATAATTAAAATTTAATATTATATCAAAAGTTTAGAGTAATTTCTTCACTAATTTCAATGTATCTACTTTAACATAAAACACAGTTATTTTTTAAAATAATGTTTCATAATGCACTAATTTTTAAAAACATAATTGAAGAATCAGTGACACAACTTTTATTGTGCTTATTTGTATTAATATTGCAGTAATCTAACATGTGAAATGTTTGTTTTACAGGTCAGTACATGTGTTGGATCGCAACTCGGGAGGTTCACCAAAGGAAATCATACATGGGGATTATGTACCGATGGGAATTCGAGTTTGGGATGCCAAAACCCAACCTTACAAACCGACACCCTGTGACCATAACAACGGAGGATGTTCACACTTGTGCCTTCTTGCACCTTACTCACCTGGCTACTCCTGTGCTTGTCCTACTGGTGTCAAACTGGTAGATAACTACACTTGTGCTAATGGTAAGCAAACATGTTACCATTATTTTACCAAAATCGGGTACAGTAGAGTATCACAAATTTGATCTAAACCGGGTGCAACCAGGTCGAATTAGCGGGAAAATTGGATTACATGGAAAACTACAAAAAAAGTTTAATTGTATTGAATTTATTACATTTAAAAATTTTGAATTATATATATTATTACTAAATGTATTGTACTAAAACATAAAAACACCACACAGAATCTCACTACAGTAATAAAGAGCAGTACGTCAAATCATCAAACTTGACAGAAAGAGTTTGTATTCGTTTTTTGTTTACCAACTACTTGACATTTTCTTGCCGCTACATCTCGCAATCTCATGAGAAGTAAAATATCTTTTACCTTTTAAAAAAAATACATGAAATATTATGAAACGTACACAAGCTGAATGCACTCTAAACGTTAACTCTTCCACGAATCTGAAATGATACTAAAAGTTGGAAATGAACAAACAAAGCAGGTAAAAGGGTGGTCGATCCCCTTTTCTTTTTAAGAGAATTTAGATCATTGGCCGAGGGCGTAAGTGTAAAGGCATGACACCGAAGTGGCGCATGGGCATTGTACATTCAGTTTCGCTACAGATCTTTTAAATTGCTTGAAATATTGTTCTTTGATACTAAGTCATATTAAACAGAAGGTCGAATAAGCGGGACTCTACTGTATAAGTTTTTAAAATTGTCCTGTTATAAACTGTAGACGGAATTTTAAAAAAGTTTAAATACTTTTTTTAGTTTTGGTATTGGATGAATTTAATAATTTGTTGTTATCTTAAAAATTATATTTATGTAAAATTCTATAGAACTTAAATTTTATCAAAATAGATTTTTATGTTATGCTCATAATTTACAATTGTTTCTCTCAAACAATCAAGTTATCATTCAACATATTCTGCAGGTGCTCAAGAGTTACTGTTGCTTGTACAAAAGAACGATATTTGCCGCATATCACTGGACTCACCTGATCACACTAACCTTGTACTACCTCTTAGTGGAATCAAACATGCCATCGCTATTGACTACGACCCTATTGACAGCTACTTTTACTGGACTGATGATGAGGTAATACACATACAACCTAGCTTGCTTTTAGTATTTACCATAAATTTATTGCAGATTAAACAGGCTTGTGATGGACAAGCAAATGTGTCCATCTGGGCCCTTTTTCTGAATAGCAGACGGGGCTGCATGTCCAAGGTGATTAAAGGTCATCAGTTTGAGACTAGAGTTACACAATCATTTCCCTTGCTGTTGATCTTATCAGAATCATTAACTTAAAGTTTTTTTGATTTTTATTAAAGGCTAAAAGAATAAGAAGAGCAAAATTAGATGGCACTGGGCAGGAAGACTTGATCACAACCGAAGTAGAACATCCGGATGGCATTGCAGTGGATTGGATTGCCAGGAATATGTATTGGACAGATACTGGCACTGATAGGATAGAGGTTGCCAGACTGGATGGCAAAGCAAGGAAGGTTTGTGTATAAGCTGTAAACTTAATCTAAGTTTCTGAATTACAAAAATTTGTGTTAAATAATTGTTAGTATTTTGTTTTTGTAGAAATTTCGTATATTGCAGTGTTATTACTATACTTATAAATTCAATTTTATTTTATTAGTGAATTTCCATAGGAAAACTATAAGACCTGGGTCTGGATCCAGGACTTTGTAATTAGCGCTAATCTTGGCAAGTTTGTAAAAAAATAATAACTTTTATTGAATTTAAGAAAATAAATTTGGCAACAGTCAGGGTTAATCTTATATTCATATTTTGAATATAATTTTAAGTTTAATGTAATACTAATT
Source organism: Callitettix versicolor (assembly GCA_022606455.1). Lineage (NCBI taxonomy): Eukaryota > Metazoa > Arthropoda > Insecta > Hemiptera > Cercopidae > Callitettix > Callitettix versicolor. Next base: position 40,911,428 of record CM040189.1, on the reverse strand, counting down.
TATGCAGAATTTAATGCTGAATATTTTGGTGAAACAGATTTTAAAATGACTTAAGTTAAAAAAATGTTCGAAATTCACTTTTATCACATCAGCAAGACAGCTGTGTAGTAGAAAATCATATAGCATGGTACACATTATGCTGAGATATCGTTACTGCAGCTCCATTGCCATTTTGAAAAAAGTACTTTCCAAAGATCTAGATCCCGATTTCTATAAAACATTTTATTAATCAAATTATAATTTTGTGTTTTTATTTTAAGGTTTTAATCAACGAAGACCTTGTGGAACCAAGAGCAATTGCTTTGTCGCCAGAAAGGGGTTGGCTGTTCTGGTCAGATTGGAACGAAAAAAAACCAAAGATCGAACGTTCTTCTTTGGACGGATCAGACAGAATCGTTTTAGTAAAAGAAAGACTCGGTTGGCCGAACGGTATTGCCTTAGACTTGGTACGAGACAAAGTGTATTGGTGCGACGCTAAGACTGATAAAATTGAAGTAAGTGGTTTTAATTACTATTTTGAATTAATTACTTGCCAAATATAGCTGTAAAAAATTATTTATTAATAGAAAGTAATCAAAACCTCAAGGAATTTATTAATAAGTGTGACTAGGAAGCAATGTCTTAGATATATAAGATGATTTTTTAGAAATTGGGATGTTTGATCCCTGGCACAACAACCAAAGGATGTATTGGTCACTATACCTCTTGTGTACTGGTTCAGTAGGCTAGGTCCCTCATTGAGTGCAGGGAACCATTGAGGGCACCCCACAAGGTCAACAGTCCACTTAATTCATATTTTATGCAATATATTATGTAAATAGTAAAATCTTATAATTTATAAAGCTCTTTTACCATGTTCTTTTTAACCGTTTTAGAGAATCTAAACAAAAATTATCTTTTTCTAAATCATTTTTTAAAAATTGCTTTAAAATAGACAAAAGTGCAGTGCAAAAACTGCTAAACATGAAGTCATAGAAACACTGGGATGAAGTTCACATCGTTCTAAAGTTCCCTTAAATTAGTTTTTTCTTTCTGAACTCCTTTGGTGATCAAAGGACCAGTGTAAGAAATCGTTTTGTTTTTTGTATTTTCGTATATTTTTGTATATTTATTTCCAATTAATTGTGTTAATGGGACTTTTAACCAATATAAAATTCACTTCCAAGTGTAAGACTATGACTTCTATACACGTAAACTTTAAAATGTTACCTAGCCTACATTTAAAGCAAATAATCAAGCCTACATTTCACAATTTGCAGTATGAAATTTTGTAAGTGTAAGTAATTTGTAAGTAAGTGTAATTTGTAATTTAAAGTGAACATTGTAACTGTATACTGCTGTAACATTGTATACTGCTGGTTCGTACAAATGATAAATTTATTTGGTTTGAAATATTATTTAGGTTTAACATTTTTTAGTACTTCAACAAGAAGGTGAAGCAGGTGCAAATTATCGACACACACACACACACACACACACAAGTTGTTAGTTATGATAAAAAAGTTGAATGAAAAACAATTACTTATGTTTAAAGTAATGAAATGAGCCTATTTATGTTAATTTTACAATGTAATTTTTATAATCTTAAATACTATTACAAAAAAAATATATTTTAAAACTGTGACCACTAGTAAAAGAGAAACCTAAACTTAAATTGACCGCTATTGTTGCAATCCTCATTATTGCATCATACACAAATACAGAGTTTTTACTAGTATGAAACATACTTTAAAAAAACACACTTCACAACATTTTTTGTTGTGTTTTCCTAATGTTTGACTTAAAAAACTTTATTCTTTTAACTTCAAACAATTTTCCTGAAATTTTTAATTTCTTGTTGTGACAAAAAAAGTGTCATCACACTTAGAGTCCTATGTAGAATGTAAACTTTAATTGTCCTTTTTATGATCCTGCACATGTGTATTATCTTCTTCAGTTGTCCAAAACATTTTATTTTTTGAATCAGATAGATTTTATTTTGAAATATTGCTTGGCAAATCCAACATTTTAAAACAGAAATTTCCTCACATCTGTTCTAGTGACCACAAATACGTATGTTGGGAAGTTTATCTATTTTAAATTAAATCAACGTATACTAACAGGTTTATCTATGTTACTGCAATTTATTATTCTTTTAGATATATTGCAATATTTTCAAAATTTGTACTACAGGTAGTCAATATGAATGGCACTGAACGAAGAGAAATGATCAGCGATAACTTGCCACATGTTTTTGGACTGTCATTATTGGGAGACTATCTCTACTGGACGGACTGGCAAAGACGGAGTATCGACAGAGCTGATAAGATAACAGGCAACAACCGTGAAGTAATTGTCGATCAGTTGCCTAACCTAATGGGAATCAAAGCAGTCGGAGTGGGGCTTGGCGGAGGTTGGAACCCTTGCAAGGAAAACAACGCAGGATGCTCACACTTGTGCCTCAACAGGCCAGGGAACAACTCTGTCTGTGCGTGCCAAATGGGTGAGCATTAATCTTGTGAAAATTATTAAAAATATTTGTTTACTATATTCACATTACTTGATATTTTAAAATATTTGTATTTCCTTTAATAGAATTCATTTGTAGCAAATTTTCACTGGAAAATGAGCTTTTTGAGTGGGCATCGTGGTATCACCCAGACCCATTACCTTTGGAGGAGAGGGGGTCGCTGAAAACTTTATAAATCTGTGTGTCATTATTTTCAGTTGCAAAAAGTTAGTAAAGTAGAGTCTCAATTAACTGTCATTCTCAGGACTGTTGAGGTGATGAATAGTAGAATAGACGGATAAATAGAACACTAGTACTTATGGTGATAAATAAAAATAACAATCTATACTCTGTTTATAACACTTATTATCATTATTTTGGAAATTATAGTAAAACTTACATTTTCTAGTAACTCTAATTATGTATTATACAAATTTTATATACATCTATCTTTAATATGGTAAATTATCCTTACTTAACCTTTTGACAAATATTCACGTAACATATGCAAGAGCACCTTAATTAAGAGTGCCACTTAATGGTACTCACGTGACTGTATCTTGATAGACTTATACGCTGAATGGTATTATCGCAAATAGTGTGAGAGTATTTATTTTTCAATAGAAACTTTCATGTCCTCTTTTAGAATTTGTTGACATTATTTGGATTGTTCCTAACATTCCACTAGATCATGAGATCATTTGCTCTTGAGTTATCAGTGTTTGCTGAGGAGATCTATTAGCGTCAGTTGCCACCACCTATGCTATAAATAAGTCATGTCCAGTTATGTTTTGTGTTGTCTAGTTACTTTTACTATTTATTACAAATTATTTACTATGGAAGAGTGTTTAAAAATGTCAACATAATTAACCGAACAGTTGACGATTAATTAAGACTGTAGTATTAGTTTTTTTATTTCACTAATTTATGGCTATTGTGTACGGTTTAGGCTATGAGTTGGCTCAGGATGAGAAAACGTGTGTTGTTCCTGAAGCATTCTTACTATTTGCAAGAAGGGAAAATATTGGCAGGATCAGTATAGAAAATGCACATAATGAAGCTATTATCCCTGTAACGGGCATCAAAGACGCAAGGTATTGTATCATCATATCATATAAGCAGGCTTGTTGTGAGTTGTGTTCACATGCTAGTTTTGTAATCTTTCTTACCAGTAAAATTGATTTCTCTTGTTACTAAACAGTAATTATATTTTAATTTTATTATGACAGCGACAATAAGTAGTAGAGTCATGGTATTTCGAGCTATTGGGGCTGATTATACTTTAGATTATAAAAAACTTATAATAATTATTATTATTACAAAAAAGACTGTACAGAAAAATATACAGTGCTGTAAGAGTTTTAATTTACAATTTTCACTTGTCATTCCATTTAAACTTTTGTGCTTTTGACAAGGTTAAGCTATCTTACAGATTGTATAATTTTAAAATTTTTGTTTGGTTGGGTGATGATTAAAAAGGATAATAACGTGGATGAATATATACTAATATTGATCGATGTTTTGCAGTTTTTTTGGAATATGTAAATATAATTTTTTTTCAAAACCAAGCTCAATACATAGGACTTCATATTACCATTATTACTGTGTTTATACTGTAATATTTTTGATCAATCTGTACTTGCATAAGAATTAACAAATATAATATATTTTACAAGTTAATAATTTCAAATGAATGCACTATTTTATAGGTCAAACAAAATTATATAATTCATCATTTGTAATTTTGTGAATAATTAAGTATAATATTGTGAATTTTGAAAGAAAAGAGAAATTATGAAAATTAATTTTAACTCTCGAAATAAGGGAGTGAAAAGTGTTTAGTTTTCAGCTGTAAAACATTTTAACAACATGTAACCTTTTCAGCTGTAAAACCTTTCCTACATGTGTTTTTTCTATGCTTCAGTGCTTTGGATTTTGACATGGTAAATAATCGAATTTATTGGACGGATGTCAAAGTGAAAGCCATTACCAGAGCTTTCATCAATGGTTCACAGATGGAGAAAATTATAGAATTTGGATTAGACTCGCCAGAAGGTAAATGGATGTTTCAGTAATTTTTTTACAGTAGGGCCTACATTTGTTTATTTTATCTGAATATATTAAATCAGTTGACAAAAAATTAAATCTTTTATATGAGTACCTTTTTCACAAGACATTTTTTTATTGGCTTATATTTTCAGTGAATGCTTTTGTCATATGACATGTGTTACTGACAGCCTCTGCTATCTAGCAACAACCACTTGAACTGTGATATGTTCAGTTACTTTTATCCATTGTTTATTTAACAATAATTTGCCTTATTCTTGCCTACAACTGTCAGCTGATAACATTGAAATAAGCTGTTAAGAGTGTTTAACTATAATTCTTTATTTCATTCAGAACTTAGGTTCTCTATAAGTTAAAAAGTTTAGTGAAAAATGACTGAGCAAGGATAAAATGATTATAAAGAAGTATCAATTGGCTTACTTTTAAAAATCTGAAAAAAATAATGGCTATTTTAATTTCTACATTATATTATAATTTTTACCCTGTATTATATAGTGTCATTTTGTATATTTTAATTGCAGTTTTGTTAGACTGTTTTAGATAGTTCTGGAGCAGGAGCTATCCAATGCTTTTTTCTCTTTTATTCTGTCAGTTAAAAGCCAAGAACAAAAATTATATTACATACTTTCAGTTCACTCTGTATAATTTTGTGCAAGGCAACCAGAATTAATACATCTGTGTTTTAAATTTACTCCAGGGTTGGCAGTAGACTGGGTAGCGCACAACATCTACTGGGCAGATACCGGTAGCAAGAGGGTAGAGGTAGCGAGACTGGATGGCTCGAGTAGGAAGGTCTTGTTATGGTCAAATATCCAGGAACCTCACAGCATAGCATTGGACCCCAGCGAAGGGTACATACATCATTAGCTAAAACTGATTTGAAACTTTTCAATATATTAATAACTATTTAACCAAATATAATATATATCTTGACCAATGTATATTGATAGTAATATATATGTTAGTTACTATTTAGAGACGAGGAATGATGAAGTATATCTATACTGGGATCATTAGACCTGTGGTGTGGTGGAGTAAGGTCAAGCAGAGGGGGGCCAGAGAGTCTCTGACTAAGTTGCAGAGGTTGGCCTGCCTGTGTATCACTGGCTGTATGGACACTGCACCAATGGCGGCCATGGAGATCATTTTTTGATTTCCCCCTATTGACCTTTTTGTCACGGGGAGGTACGTAAAGCAGCTTGTAGACTGAAGGGTGGTGGTGGCTGGTTGCCCTCTTTTTATGGGCATGCTAGAATCACTTACAAGATCTTTGACCCAATCTTGTTGATGCGGACTGATCACATGGTTAAATGGCACATAGTATTTAGATACTAGACAAAGGTCTAGATCCTTTGATGTCAACTTGGCCTTTGAGGGGAGAGATCGAGTGTTGGAAAAACCTGGAGACATAGTATGGTATACAGATGGCTCCAAGACAAAGTCAGGCACCGGTGCTGGGGTGTACGGTCTAAGACTGGGGTTAAAGAAAGTAATTACCCTGGGACAGCATACAGCAGTATTTTAGGCTGAAGTGATGGTTATCAATGGCTGTGTTTGGGAGAACTTGGATCAGGGCTTCAAGAAGGCACGTATTCATATTCATACTGATAGTAAGGCAGTAATAAAAGCACTTGCGGGTCCTATAATACAGTCCAAGCTGGTCTGGGAGTGTTGGAAGAACCTTGACTCTCTGTTCCAGGGTAAGCGGGTAACTCTTCACTGGGTTCCGGGGCATGGGGGAGTTGAGGGTAATGAGGAGGCAGACTGACTTACTGGACTAGGATCTGCATCTGAGTTTATCGGACCTGAGCTGGCTTTAGGGATTTCTCTATTGTTGGTCAGATCCTGTATTAATGTGTGGATTACACCAGGTAAGATAGGACAACCTTCATTAGCATTCCCATAGTAAACGTCTCTTAAGCAAAGTTCCTTTTGGAGGAATCAAAGGGGCAGCAGGTGTCCTGGGTGGAGCAAGACTCAGGAGGATCATGAGACTCATAACAGGGTACTGTGGTCTGAGGGTGCACATGAACAGGATAGGTATGTACCACGGAAAACCTTGTGTAGATTGTGCAAGAAGGAAGAGGAAACTGCAGGTCACATAATTTATGATTGTGAGGCTCTTGATAATAGGAGGCTAGGGGTTTTTGGTTTCCAAGACCCTAGGGATCTTCAGCAGAGTGAGCTAGTCAGTGGGTTGCTGGAACTTACTAGGGGCACCAATCTGCTAACTAGGTATTTTAAGAGGTTAAGTTGCACAATAGGTCAGTCGATCGCAGTGCCTGAGGTTGAATTATCCCTTCCTCTAGTATATATAGTTCCTTAAACAGTAACTATACTGTTTAACTAAATTTTTTAACAAATATATATTGATTGTTAAAGAACTTCAAGTAACACCAAATTAACAAAAACATTGGATGCAACCAATTTCTTGATTTTATTTTTACCAAAGTATTTTTAGAAATTTAAACTATAATTTTAAATATTGATATGACAGTTTGATCAAGTTGCACACAAAGCTTCAAAAAATGTTCATATACAAGTTAAAAGTTCTTAAATAGAATATGAGATATAAATATAACATGTATATCCTACTTAAAATGGAAGAAAAATATAGATTTTGACATTTTTCTAATAATTTGGGCATTATTGCCTTATTTTAGTTCACTTTTAAAGTTTCACAATATTATTACTATAAATTTGTTCTAGATTTATGTACTGGAGTGATTGGGGCGGCTATGGTATCATTGAACGAGCAGCAATGGATGGCTTACAACGCACAATTCTGATTCCTAAACTTGGACGGGCGAATGGGTTGACAATAGACTACACAGAAAGGCGGCTATATTGGACACAGCTGCATGGAATAGCCTCGATAGAAGTTGCAGATTTGGATGGTAAAAGACGATCAGTCATTGTGGACAAAGACATAGGCAGGCCTTTTGCTTTAACACAATATCAGGTAATATTTATTTTTCGAGTACAGTTTTTTTTTATATTAAGGTTAATCAAATTGAATTAGTTTTAATCCACTGCAGAGCTTCATTGACAAATGACTTACTAAGTTACTGAGGTACAATTATAACTAAGCAAAGAAGTATAGAGGAGAGGGGGAAGTAAGAGTGGGGTAGGAACTGAAACAGGTAGAAAGCTCAGGATCTCAGTAGGTAGGTTCTGGAGTATACTAGACATGATACAGGAAAGGTAATATCAGCACAAAATATTCACAAGTTAATTTATAAAATACAAAAGTAAAGAAAAAATAACCTAACTGGCAAAAAAGGTACAAAAACTCAGAAACTAACAATAGTAACCAAAATGGGAATACAGTTTACTATATATAAAAACTACCTTCATGAATATTTTGAAATTTTAATATTCATTTAAACAAAATGAATATTATTAACAAATTTTGTTTACAAATCCTTTATTTTACAGTGTTCAATTTAATTATATTTTTAATGGTGTCATTTATTTATACTTAGTCTATACATTTTTTTACTCTAAAATGGTTCCTAGTGTAAAAATTTTCTTACCAGATGTACGAAAAATGCATTGTAATAACTCTAGTAATTTAATTTTTCAATATCATTGTTGAAATGTTCGCTATAGTATCCCATGAAGTTTTTATACTACAGTTGTTTAAAATAAATTTAGAATTATAACATTTCTGTTTGTTATTGTTTTGGCCGACAATAACAATATTGATTTAACCACAATTTAAATAATTTGTTAATTTTAAATTATCATCAAAAGCTGATATTTTGCCTTTTATAAAGGTCGGATACAGTATTTAAACTCAATAGTGTATGCACAGTATTTATTTACCTTCAATACATTTCTGTCAGGATTATATTTATTGGACCGATTGGAATGGCGGTTGGATCGAACGAGCAGACAAACACACAGGCCACAACAGGACACATATCCACAGCCAGTTAGATCATGTGACCGACCTAACAGTTTTCCACACATCAAGGCAGCTAGGTTGGAACCAATGTGCTGTAGTCAATGGTGGATGTAGTCATCTGTGCTTAGCTCAGCCTGGAATAGGCAAACAGTCTGTGACGCATCACTGTGCATGCCCCACGCACTATACTCTACATAACACTTCATGTTCTGGTAATTTCAGTAACTATTTTACCTTAATTTTTGGAAATTATTTGATGTAAAAATGTTTGTGAAATATTTATGCAGTATTTAATTATTTTGTACTTTGTGTATCATTAAGTATCCTCTTCATGAATGAATTTGTTTGCTAATCATCATGAATACATAATAAAATTAGTAATAATAAATCAGTAATTTGTAGAAAATTTTGGTTTTGTTTCTTCGAAATAAGTCATATTTTAAACCACTTAAATCACCAACATATATTTGTTTAAAATAATAGACACCCAAACAATTGATGCTGGAAATTCATTTACTATTAAAACTGTAATATTTAACGATATGTATGAATTTATTTTACTCAAACTGAAATATTTATCACAGCACCATCGACATTTCTCTTGTACTCGCAACGTAACAGTCTCAACAGATTACTTTTGGACACGCACGACTGTCCAGATGCTCCTTTACCTATTCAGAACTTGAAGAACATTCGAGCTATCGAATTTGATCCAGTTACTGAGTTCATTTATTGGGTAAGATATTTGTTTACTTTCTGAAGCATATTTTTTATAATTAACTAGCTTTAGTACCCGGCATACCCGGAGGGGGATAATAGTTTTATTGTACATATTAATATATTCCAAAAAAAATTTTGAGTGTATGTATATTTGCTATTGCTAGATTTCAGTATTTATATACCTTCACTTTATAAAATCTCAGAATGTAATTAAATCCAATTGTCAAAACAACAGCATTACCTATCAGATTTAATTTAAACATGTTTCTAAACACAGTAGTCAGTGGAAAATACAAAAATTTTTACCTTTTCAGTAACAGGTACTTTTTATTCTATATGTAACCTCCAGAGCAAGTTCTTTTATTAAAAAAAATATATTATTTGGTGCTAATAATTTATGAAGAAATTATGAATTTATAAAAGCCAGAATGTAATTAAATCCAGTTGTGAAAACAACAGCACTACCTATCTGATGTAAATAAATCAGGTCACTCTCTAAATACAATAGTTGTTACAAAATCATTTATTACAGAAAGATTTAGTTTTGAAATCAATCTCTAAACACTCGTGGTAATAATAGAACTATGAAATTTTCAGTGAAATTGGTTTAGTAGTTTTTGTGTCTTTAGAGAATAGACGAAAATTGCCTTTTATAAATATAGATTACAGTAGACACTTGAGTGTGAACACATCAGGCATTTTCAGACTCAAACAATACCTTGATTGATAACAATAGTCTTCATCAGTCACAAATGATTTTGCCTTGAATTGTAGCTAAATTAAGTTCTCAGAAATAGTGTTTTAATAACCTAGTTGTAAAAGACGTGTTAGGCCTCTATGTAAGTAGCATAAGAAAACAGAATGGTACTTATAAAACAGATAAAGAAGAATATGTTAAAATATTCTTCCCTGTCTATATCTGTCACCCTCGATTGGGGAAAGGTCAGATAATAAGAGGAGCCAAAAAATACAGTACTATGCCATATTTAATTATAATTATTCCAAAATGTGTTTGTGAAATTTAAAAAAAAAATAGTACATTACTTAAGGTTTTGCTAACCACTAATTCTAACTAAGTAGCAACAACATTGCATAAAAACATAAACAATGAAGTAACTGCTTATCTATACGTACAGTGTATGCAAGATATCACACGATATTCAGTTAATGGACATTAGTCGTTTTGTGATGTGTTGCATTTTCATATTACAAAATAACCTGTTTATCAAGTCAAAAGACAACACGAAAATGAAGGCTTTGAAAAAAATGATTAATCATGACTATCTTGGGATATGCAAATATGCATTTGGTAAGCTATATACGCTTTTTTTAAAAGTGACAACTAAACTGGCAGGCTGTCTGATATGCCAGTTTCTATTGTACAACTCAAATTGCAAATAAACAAAAAAAAATATTTTTTTCATTCTGAAATAAATTGTGCAGTCTTCTCTGTAAAGAGTAACTTGATTTTGTAACAACTAATTAAAAAGAGCGGATGATTCATGTCAAGTAATTTAGTCTACCTTGTAGTTTTTTTTTTTCATTTGTTAAGAATTTTTTTTTGGTGCCCCAAAACAAATATGTTTTATTCAAGAAGAAAAAATAATGATAAACTACATTAATTGTTTAATATTCTTTAGTATTACAATAATTTTCATCTGTAAACATCATTTTACAGAATTACAAATTCTTAATACATTTTAACTTTCAGATTGACGGACGAATGCATTCCATCAAACGCTCGTTGGACTCTGGGCATGGTGTCCATGTAGTGGTGAGTGCAAGTGCTTCAAAGAATCATCCTTATGACTTGGCTATAGATCCTTACACTCGATTGTTGTATTGGAGTTGTACTGGGAATACCATTAATGTCACTCGTATTGACAATGGTTCGGCTTTGGGAGCAGTTGTGCGAGGCGTGGATGGAGAGGAACCAAGGAATATCGCTCTGCATCCAGAGAAAGGGTTAGTTGAGAAAAGAGAAATATATTGATGTTTAAATTTCAAATCACATCTCTAAAGTATGTTTTTGATCCTTATTTATTTTTTCCCCTCTATCATCTCTTTGATCACTGATTTTGTTAAGAGGATGCATTGTTCACTGGTTAGATTCCTGCAGAGAAACATTGTTAATAAACCAGCGCTTTAGTTTTGTTAAAAAAAAAATTAAAAGCATTCCTTATATAAGTATTTTATTTTATTTCTGCTTTTAATTAGAGTTGTCTTTTAAAATGTGTACTACATTTTATGGTTGTAATAGAATCATAGGAAATGTCTCCTTATTAGGTTTTGCATGAAAATAGCTTTATAAATCTTGGCACATGTTTTTTGACATAAAGCGAATTTTAACATTTTTTCTTTACATTACATTCACTGAAAATCTGATTTCATAATGATTATGACCATTATAATATGCTATAAGTTAGCATTTGAAACTTAAAAATTACATTGGTAATACAAAAATGAACCCTGACCTCTGCCAAATTTAAATAAATTTTGAAAATTTAAAATGCTGATTTTAACTCTTAATTAAAATGGTGAAATCGGCTTTTAAAAAAAAATTGAAGTAGAAAGTTTTGATTGTGCACTATTTTAAAAAATCACTATTTTAAAAAGACAGGTTTTTCTGGGTAAACATTTTTGTGTGAAGTTCTAATGGAATCCGCATTAATTAACATGTTAAACTAAAATTAGCCTACATTGAAAATACCAAAATTAACCCTACCCACAAGCAGATTCTTTTTTTTTAACATCCGACTTGTTCACACTTGGGCTAATGCAGACGATGGGATCATTTATAGTGTATGAAAATGCCAAGCCCTGGCCGGGAATCGAACCCGGGTCCTCGGGGTGAAAGCCCAGAATGCTATCAACTAGGCCACCGAGGCGGTCCTTTAAAAATTTCAATAGAAATTTAAAAAGCTAATGCACATACATCATGAAGGGTGAAAAATCATGTTAAATTTGATGTATTGTCAAATATCTGGAGAAAAATGGTTTCTGTTTATATAGTAGTAATTGATTTCTACAACAAAAACCCAGAAATAAATGTTAATATTATTATTTTTATTTTATTATTATTATTTTAATAAATTGAATTACACCTTGACATTGGTAACTATCGTTATTTTATAACTAGTTAACTATAAAGACATTATTGATTTAATTTACAGTTAATAATGTGATTGTAGCTATTTATTTTGGACCGATGTTGGACTGAAACCACGAGTGTTAAGATCACGACTTGATGGACAGAAGAGGATAATTATTGCTGGGGAAAGTACGACTTTGACAGCATTGACGGTAGATAGAGTAGAAGATATGGTATATTGGGCAACAAAAGAAGCAATACACATGGCAGATCTTACTGGGAAAAGCAGGTAAATTGTAAATGTGTTGTAAATTTCCTTTATCATTCAGAATTTTAGTAAACTATATAGAAGGTGCTATCGGAAAGTTCTCTAACTATACTTGCTACAATTTTTCAACGTGTTTGTACAAGTAGCTGGATCAGTGTCTCATAATGTAATTCCCAGTGAATAGTGTCTTGAGTTTTGTTTCATTGTGAGGTTGTATTCATTCTGTGGTTTGTGTTTTGTAATCTTGTGTTAATATTCATTTGCAAATTTTTGTGTTAGTTGATAAATTCAAGCAGCAAACGAGCCTACAATCTAGTTTTGTTTTAAACTTGTTTAAAAATTTTTGCAATACTTTTAAAAAGCTTTTCAAGAAAGTTCCTTTAGCAGAACATAGGCTTTTGAGTGGCGTGCTCGTTTTGAGACCAGCAGAATTTTACTTGATTATGACGATCGTTCAGGATGACGTTCCGTGAGTATAACAAATGAAAATGTTGAAAAAATCAACAATTTATGATGACTGTGGCAATATACCTGCTCATGCTTCACTGAAAACAACAGATATTGATCAAAAACACGACCACCATCACACACCTTCCATCACCAGATTTAGCCCTATGTGACTTCACCCTGTTTTCAAAAATGAAATTTCAGGTGCAAGGGCACCGTTTTGACACTGTGGAAGACATTATGAAAAAAGTATGTTCTTGGTTGTCTTAATGGAAGCCAAGGTAAACAAAAACAAACAAATTAATAAACCTAATCTAAGAACTTTCTGATAGTACCTTGTAATTCTCTTGTTCAGTAATATTGATGGGGCTTGTATATTTTGAAACAAGTCCAAATTATTAATATGAAAATTGTGAAAAAATGTTCTCTTTTATGCAGGGTTTGAAAGGTTTTTTATTTACCAATGTACTTAAATTAGTCATTGATTTTCATGTATTCTAAAATTTAGTCCATCAAGTTAAATAGAAAACAAATTAGCTGTCAGTTTTTGTGATTATTTGTGTAAATGATTAGACCAGTTTAAATACATGTTTGTTTTTATTTAAACATACTTTTGTACTGGTACTTATACTTTAATATAAAAATACTTTTATTTGTTCATACTTATACTGTTAGTGTTTGCTCTGTAAAAACTATTTTTTTTAATTAATTTTGTTTTTGAGAACCTATGCAATTTTAAAACTTGCATCTAAAATCACAAACTTGCACACCATAAACCTAACCTGTAAATATATTCGTAATGTACATTTGCTTACAGGAGAACCATTATTGTCAACCAGCTTGTCCAGGTGTCAGGATTAGCTGTGTTGGGAACTTATTTGTATTGGATGGACAAAGATCAACAAATGATTGAGAGAGCGGACAAAATCTCTGGACTCCGTAGAGATACTGTTATGGTCAAAATACCTAACCTTACAGACTTAGTTGCCATTATCAAACCTGTGAGTTCTAATTTTTTTTTTTTCTTACTATATGCAGTATAATAGAATCTTAATTCACCATTATTCTCAGGACCGTTGGAGGTGATAGATGACAGAATAGATGGACAACAAAAATATACCACCTGTACTTTCGGCGATTGATAAATAATATACTATACTCTGTCTACAGCACAGAATGTTTTATTGTTATTGTTTTGGAAAATGTAGTAAAACTTAAATATGTATTATACAAATTTTACATACATAGATCTTTAATAGAAATTATTTGTACTTAAACTTTTTATAACAAGTATTCATGTAACATATGTGAGAGCATCACACGTGTCACTTAGAGTACTCAATATAATTGTTATGTGATCGACTTATGCGCTGAATGGTATTATCATAAACAGTACAAAAGTGTTTATCTTTCAGTAGAAAAATCATGCACTCTTGGAATTTGTGAACACTATTTGAGGTCTTTCTTTCATCCACTAGATGATAGGATCATTTAATTTCCAATTATCAGTGTTTGCTTAGGGTAGCAATTAGTTTCAGCTGCCGTTGTTTACGCTGTAAATAATTCGTGTCCAGTTACAGTGTTTTGTTTTATCTAGAAGGTTATTTTTTATTTATCTAGAAGGTTATTTTTTATTACTTAATAAAAATTATGTACTATAGAAAACTGTTTAAAATTATTAGATATCAGAGCTAATATTATGGTTAATAGAAACTGGTTAAGAGGTTGACAGTTAATTGAGACTCTACTGTACATGTGTATGAAATGATTAGGAAAAGTCAATCTTGAGGGTCTAAGTACATCCTAATTAGGTCCTCTTATCCCAAAAATGTGGTTTTGATTTAAATGTTTGTACTCATTTCATTTGAGTATGGTTTACAAAATATCTTTAAACCATTCTTACAATTTAACAGAAATCAACTCAACAATTTTAATCAGTTCTGCTAAAATGTAAATACCTAAGTAAAACATGTGGTTTTGCAAAAAAACTCAACTCAAAATTGGTTATTCAGTATTTTGCTAAATATTTTTTAGTTGCATATTGAGAACTCGAGTTAAATTGAAAAAAACAATACAAACCTGATATCAGTTATTGTTCGTTTTCATCTTTTTTCAATTTATTCGTGAATCGTAAATATCTTAATTTCCAACTCAGTCATTGACTTATTTTAAATCTGTGTATAGTGGTAAAAATTTGAGTAATATCTCGTGAATTGATTTTAAGAAATTAAACATATTTCTTTCGTTTTTGTTGATAGCTTCTGAACCAAATTTTTTAGGAAATTAATTGAATGCAAGATTTTTTTAAATGTTTTTGGCCGTTTTTTAAAAGTATTGTATAAATTATTTCATTGACATAATATTTTAAATTGTCTGCATGATGAAGACTACAACAGCATGTCTAATTCTAAAAGGTAAAAAATAGTTTGTGTTTTATTGTAATTCTTAGGATTCCAGATATTGAATCGGGTCATTATTTAGTAGGGGTCCGTGGCGGTAATCAGTCAGACCAACGGCGTCGGTATTACATGGCCTAAGGCGGTATTCATGCAACTTTTGCGCACCGATGTAATAGGTCCGTGACGGTATTCAGTCAGAACAACGGAGCCCATATTATATCGGCCCGTGGTGGTCAGAGAATTAAATATGAAATAAAGAAAATTTTAATTCTAATTTTTTTTTTTTTTTTTTTTTTTTTTGACTTAGGACTTGCTAAAAATGTGATGGGTTCCCTATTTAACTGTTTGGCCCGACCCGAACTCCAAAAAACTCAGCCCGCAGACCCCTACTATTTAGTCATTAGTAATAACTTACAAGTATTGTAGGCTTGCTTTTAAATGTACTGATGATTATTTTTTACTTATTTCTTTATCAGTTGAATTCCAATCATCCGTGCGGATCGTTGACACACCATGGTGGCTGCACACATTTATGTTTACCCCTGCCACACGGAGGCATCGAGTGTAGCTGCCCAGTTGGACTAATATTGCATGAAGACAGGGCTACCTGTTCAGCTTTACCTGCATGTGGGCAAGATCATTTTACTTGTGGATCCCCATCAGCTGATTGTATTCCTGCAGCATGGAGGTGTGATGGACAAACAGATTGCCCTGACTCTAGCGATGAGATGGGATGTCCAGAGTGTACAAGAGAACAGTTCAAATGTCATTCAGGACAGTGTATTGGTGAGTTCATAAACATATCTATCAATGTGATGTATATTTAGAAGTATTGAAATAAACATATGGCAACTTGAAGTTTGTTCTTCAGAAAAGGTACTGAAGTTTATCTCTTTATGTAAACATTTATAAAACCTAAGTGAAGTTATTTATTTTGTGTATTATGCATTTATTTATAGAATAAATATTTGTTAGATTCAAAATTTAAGGTTGTAAAACACTTTGATATGGATTGTATCAGTCACTTTTCCCTGTAGAATCAGTTGAAATCAGAACCAAACAAAAAAGCATCTGCTTTTTTTAATCGGATTAGTTGTAATTTGCATTTAAATTTCAGTGAAATATTTTGAAAAATTTATATTTATAAACGTACAATTTTACAGATTTGAATTGGTTTTGCGATGGAAATTCACAATGTCCAGATGGATCAGATGAAACACAATGTTGCCGTGGACAGACAGATGCAATGTTCCAGTGTGCAGTGGGAGCACCATGTATTCCAGTATCGGCAGTGTGCGATGGTTGGACTCATTGCCCAGATGGGTCTGACGAGACAGCATTAGCTTGCTCGGCTAGACGCAGAGTGGATCCAACTGTAATTAATTCTCCGCAACAAGGACACTTGGCTTTGTATTTACTGATCGCTGGGTCTTGTCTTGCTCTGGCTGCAGCACTCTACAGGTGTCGTAAAAGGTAAGCTAGTGTTCATAATCGATTGTGTAAAGTGCCAAAGTGAAATCAGGATTGTTAAATTTTGGTTTGTGTGCACACAGTTTAGTTTTGTGGCACTTTTTAGAAAATGAACCCATAAAAATATTAATTTTGCTGAAGTGGTATAACTTTTTTTACATGGTCATATGATTAAATTTTGAGTAGAAACAATAACACGTAATGTAAATCATTACAGATTTTCTCCAACAAATCAAGGCCTACCGTGCGAGGGCGATTCAGCTGCAGATCCGCTTTCACCAAAGCCAGTTCGAGTTATTCCAAAAGTTAGCAACAATGTAATAAACAAACCTCCACCTGCTGTCGTCAGAATGTCCACGTTAAATTGTGGAAGCAGCTCTAGTTACGAACGTAGTCATGTCACCGGTGCTTCTAGCTCGGCATCTTTACTATGTTATCCTCTAAACCCACCACCGAGTCCTGCAACGACTGCACAACGAGAAGACTATTGTTGTCCTCGATATCGTCCTCCTCCGCCGACTCCGTGCAGTACAGACGTATGCGACGAATCAGATTCTAATTATCGTTGTGATAGCGATCCTTTTCCTCCCCCTCCTACTCCTAGATCGCATTCCTCCGGTCCCCCTTCCCCTTCATCTTCAACATACTTTCACCCGCTTCCGCCACCCCCTTCCCCCAATGGAAGATGTAATTGCTGACATTGTCTAAGTCAGCTAATACCAGTGCCAACACTTATTCAGTACCTCATAATATATTATAATACTGTTGCTGACAGTAATTTTAAAGCACAATTTATTTTATTACACTAATCTTTTCCTATTTACATTATCTAAACCCTTTTGAAGCCAGATTTAGGAACAACAGAGTAATCATTGTGTTTACGTTATGTATATAAGTTTGATACATATGTTTTTATTTTATAATAATAAAGGGTCAAAAATATTAATATTTTGTGAATATAAAAATTATTTAGAAAATGTTAAATGTTGATTAAGACAGATTTCATAAATTGAGAATTCTGTGTGTCTTATAAAAATTTATAAGTACCAGTAAATACTGGTGTGATAGAGAAAATACTGGCTTTCAATCTTGTCAAGGTATAATACATCTGTACTGAATTAAATAATTATATTTTATTAGTAAATATTTTTATTATTATTATTATTATTACAACTGTGATGTAAATCATTTTTAGTTACATTTTATATTCTATTTATATTACTTAAACTTTAACACAAGAAAATAGAAAAGCTAGTGCCATAAAAATGTTTACTTTTAACAAAAAAAGAAATACTCTTCTGCAGTTGTGTTAACATTTTCACATTAATTGCCAGGTAATTTAGGGGTTACTTGAGACACTTAACTTTTAAACATCTGTCACTCAAGGAATATTAATATTAAAAATAATAAATAATTAATTAATAGTCTTAAACTTCATTTTGCACAAAGATTGTAGCAGCATGCAGTTAAATATTGCATATTCTAATTAATTAATGTAAACTGTAAGGACTACATAATTGTACGTACCCAATTATACTAGACAATAATTTGTAGGTGCAGTTATTACGTTTATTTTTTTGGTATATATGTTTCTGTGACAAAATTAAAGATATATAACTGAGTGAAACTAGTGGCAGACTGTGACTGAAGTCACGCCCCTTTTTAAACTATCACAATTGCTTACATGGGCTCGAGCCAACCTCTTTAAACTAACTTGGGTTTCTACCAAATTTGTCTCATGTAACCTCTAGTTACCATATCTATACTGTCAGCATTGTTATTTATTGTTTTAACATATGGTAATAATAAGAATTGTGATTGCAATATGTTGACATTTTAAGTAGTTAAACAATTGTTAAATATTGAAGTCATGGTATAATACTAGACAATGTTAATTAAGTTCCTAATGTATTTAACACAGTTAGCCACTTGTTGATTGTTAATAGGCAGATAATTCACTCGCTTAGTGTTTTGATTTTCATTTTATTTATTGTCAGTTGTTTTTACTCTTTGTGCTCGTACTACATTTTCGTAAGTCTCATTATTGTGACTTCGCTTTGATGCCTACTCATGTATTGAATTTTTGAAGTGTGTGTCAATATGTTAAAACATTAAAATTTAAGTGGTATTAATAATTATAGCAATATAGTTCCTGTAGTAAGAAAAATATAATATATTTTTCTATCTCTTTTAGATACAAAGTAAGCTAATACCATTTTATGTCATTTATTCCTTTAACAACAAGGATATCTAATTTTATAGTTGTTTTTGCATTTATATTGATAAGTTTCATTTACATAGCTGACGATTTATGAAAGTTTCAACATAAAAATACACAATAAGAATAGTAATTATTAAAAACTATTCAGAATAAAGTCAATATAAATAGTTTTTATTTTAAAAAACCATTATCGCAAATCTTGAGTCAACATTAGTGTAGTTGATTATAAACTATACTTTATAAGAAAACAACAATGCCCTGCAAAGTTGTATCGAGCACAAAGGGTTCGTAGTTTAAGGTAACAAATATTTTCGATTAATTTGCTGAACAAATTAGGTGTAATATTTATCTTTGTTAATTAACATAGTAAAATATTTAACTTCATATATTCCAGATGTACTAGGTGTATAATCTTAGTTTTAAATAAGGAAAGTTGACTTTTTTAAATTTAGATATGATGTTATACAACCATTGGTGAATAATGTTTAATGTTGATTGCTAGAACAGTTACATTGTCAATTTATTTAGATATTTAAATAGATTTTTTTTCAGGAAGCACAAGCAATGTCAAGAAATCAATTTGGTTATTAATAAATAAACCAAATTTATTATTACTCTTGTGTCATTTTGATTATAATTATTTGCATATGAAAACAGTACATTATTTTATAAAAAATTGAATATACTGTGAAAATATATTTGCTTGTAAACTTCGATAATATTGAAAGTCCATCTTTACTGAAGTCTTCAAGTAATAAAATTGTTAATATTTAAATAAGAATATTTTGGAACTTTAGCAATATTAGGAGAGAGTTAATTATATAGTAGGCTGAATAAGGTGATTAATTGTAGCTTATAGCAAATCTTTATTTTTCTTTTATATATTAAAGTAATACCTCAAAGTTACGTTGTAATTGGCTCTGTGGTGGGTAGCATAAATCAGAGTTTGGCATAAGTACCCCAACTATTCATTTGTATGAAGGGAATACATATTCCTACAAGTTATACATTAATGTAGGCCTAAATCAATAATGTAATGTTAAAATTTAGAATGTGATTTTAAACAGTGAATTCCAAATAGTCATTAGCTATTGTTTGTTTGACTAGAAACAAAGGAAAGCGAACCTTTCTGTTTTACCTATTGGGTAGCGGAAACAAACTTCTTACCACCTTATCTATATTATGAAAACTATATAAGTACAAATGAATTAGGTATATCGTAAACAACGTAATAGCAATATAAGTATGGGTCAGAGTAAGTCAAGGTGCTATTGTAAAGACAATTTTTAAGTTGTAAAAATACCTTTTTAATAAGTAAAATATTTGTTTATATCTATCAAACTATTGCATATCATGGGTTCGCTACTTTTGTTTTGATATTTATATTTACACTAGCTGTTACCCGTTGCGGCTTTGTTTGCAATTATAATGTAGGCAATAAAATTTATAGTCGATTTTCAAAATCAGAATAGGTCATTTCATTTTAATATATTTCTATATACAATATTATACGATTTATGGTTTTCGGCCAAGACATATAAATTTTTGCTACTCCATACTCTAAAAAAGGGTCCTGTCATATTTTAATTAAAATACAGTATTATTAAAAAGTCACTATTATACAATTAAACTGGAATAGTATTGTGTTTATCTCAGATACCTAAAGCGTGTTCACACCAAATTTAATCTCATTTGGTCCAGTAGTTAAAGTGTGATTGAATAACAGACAAGTAAACAAAAACAAATTTTCAGAAATATAATATGATTACCTATTACCTGTCACGGCTTTGCCCGCAATCATAATATACATTAAAGATCACGCATCACCATATTAGGCCCAACAACCGTGTCAGTTAGGTTTGGAGTACTCCTTCTAAAAAAATAAATAAAGGTTTTTTTTAATGTGTCACCGTGTTAGGCCTAACAACCATGTTAGCTTATGGAGTATTCTTTAAAAAAAATATAAATATTTTTCATGCATCACCATGTTAGGCCTAACAACCGTGTCAATTAGGTTATGTAGTATTCCTAAAAAAAATAAAGGTTTTTTTCACACATCACCATGATCGGCCTAACAACCATGTCAGTTAGGATATGTAGTATTCTTTAAAAAAATATAAATGTTTTTTTACGCATAACAACCGTATCAGTTAGAATACGTAATATTCTTTAAAAAAATATAAAGGTTTTTTCACACATCACCATGTTAGGCCTAATAACCATGTCAGTTAGGATATGTTACCCTATCCTAACCTTTATATTTTTATATAATAATACATTTTTTTATAATAAATTTTATAATAAATAAAATAATAAATATTTATATAACCTAATCTTTAAAGAAATATAAAGGTTTTTCACGAATCACTGTGTTAGGCCTAACAACCGTGTCAATTAGGATATGTAGTATTCCTACAAAAATTAAGGTTTTTTCACACATCACCGTGTTAGGCCTAACAACTGTTCAGTTAGGATATGTAGTATTCTTTAAGAAAATATAAAGGTTTTTCACGTATCACAGTGTTAGGCCTAACAACCGTGTCAATTAGGTTATGTAGTATTCCTAAAAAAATAAAGGTTTTTTCACACATCACCGTGATAGGCCCAGCATTCGTGTCAGTTAGGTTATGTAGTATTCTTTAAAAAAATATACAGGTTTTTTCACGCATCACAGTCTTAGGCCTAACAACCATGTCAGTTAGGATATGTAGCCTAGTATTCTTTAAAAAATATAGCCAAAGTTTTTTTCACGCATCACCGTGTTAGGCCCAACATCCGTGTTAGTTAATTTATATAGTATTCTTTAAAAAATTATACAGGTTTTTTCACGCATCACCGTGTTAGGCCTAAAAACCGTGTCAGTTAGGTTGTGCAGTATTCTTTTAAAAAATGGGGTTCTTATCACCCAAAACCAGTGTTAGACGTATTTTTATTATTTTACCGATCTACAACACGGTACTGATTTTCGCCATTAACAATTTTGAGGTTATGTTCGTCACTTTTATTTTCGATTTTTATCGTACTTCTCGTGCTTTCATACTTTGGATTCTTGCTTTTGGGCACATAATAAAGCATTTTAGTAACAAAAATATCGAAAAATCTAAGATATGCTACACTGCATATTTACCATTTTTTCATATAATGTAATTACACAAATATATATACTACCTTACAGTTGGCACTCTGCGTAGGGATTTTTTTACAGTTAATATTTAAAATTCAAGGCAAAGTAACAAATTAAAGTCAGTTTTGAAAAAATTTCAACTAAAATAATTGAAAATGTTACATTAAAAGCAATAATTTTGCAATAAATAAAACACAGATTAGGATTTGTAAAATGGGATTAGATCTATGTCCATCTCAGGTGCCTAAATCTCATGTCCAGTAAACACTAATTAAACCTAACTACAGTTAACACATGTCACAAAACTAAATACTAATAACTATTTTGGGCTGGGTAGGTAGTATAATGAAGTTTTATAAAATGTGAATAGGCATATGTTTATCTCAGATACTTAAACCATATTCGTTACCAAATTTCATCTCAGTTGGTCCTGTGGTTAAAGCGTGATTGAATAACAAACAAACACACAAACTTTCAGAAATATAATATGAATTAGGATATCCATAATACATGTTACAAATTTTAACAATTTATATTTTTCATTCTTTTAATTTTGTATAGAAGAATTTAATGAGTTTAAAATGTAAAGTTGTGTTACACAAATATATAATTAATATACTTTAAATTTAGAAGTAATACTAAGCTTGTACTATTTTTCAGTTCTTTTTTATAAAAAATTGACTTGAAAGTTTTATTAAAAATACAAAACAATTTCTTCTTTTAAATATTTGGTAGTTATATCACTGAACCACATGCGAATAGAGCTTATAGAATAGATATTTAATAAATTGTTAACACTACATATATAATATAAGTATCTACTTTCAATGAATATATTTTGCTTCTGTAACATGAATTATCAATGGTTACATCCTTATTATCACTATTAGATTAATTTATAATTCTTTAACCATTCAGTGCAAAAAAATATTTCTTAAATGAAATTTAGGTGTTACTAAGTGTAAAGTTTTATCACAGAAAATGAATAAATACCTTATTTGTACTCTTGTCCCCGATGTTAGATTGGTGAACCTTTGCACTTACAGCACTAGACTGTACCACTGTAGCAATACATTAGGTGGGAGTGGGTGGAAAGGGGAGAAGGGTAACATGCAACAAATCAGCACATGATAAAAATTACAGGGTCTGTTCACAACTTTCCAATACCAGTGAACCTTATGTGTGGTATTGTGAAGCAGTTAGAAATTCTTTCCAACTAGTTAAACAAAATTTAATTAAATTATTATTTTAAATTGTATATTTTTAATTTAAAATGTTTTGTAAATATGCATTTAGCTAAAATAATATTTATTTATTCTTAACTCTAATATAGTTTTTTCTAATTTTAAAAAAATATTAGAAAATAATAACACTAAAATAAAATCGCAGCTCACAGGCTGTTTTGCTCTACTGATGGAAGTAAATTTCTAGAAAATAACTAAATTTAACAACGTAACATAATCATTTTAATATGCAAACTTTCTTATTTTACTGTGAAAATTCGTTAATGAATTATACTTTTTTTCAGGCGTCTTGTAAATGTAGCAGCTTAATGTAAAAAACCTGCCGTACTTTTAAGCAATTAATTACAATATTTCTTGTTTTTATTTTTAAAATAGAAATGTACTGAAATATTATTATGCTAAAAAATGTGTAATATATGATAACTACGGTAAAGTTGTTGATCTACAAGACTGTTTGTATTGTTAGTCTGTTACTAGTTTCACAATATTGTGCCTTACATTAATCATAAATATTTTATTCATGTTTGCTTAACATTGTTGCATTACTATAACAGAGTCTACAATTAGTATAGAGTTTATTCTTGTACTGTAAAAAAAAATTGTATCCAGAATATTTTATTTTAATAAGTCTTAACCGGTTTAATTTAATTCATTTTTTGATAATATAAATTTAATTATCTAGCTTCTCATCCCTACTACCAGAATATTTTGTATAGTGGAACCTTGATAATCTGAACTAATTGGGATTGGAGGGAGTTACATTCTTGGAAATGTTGTGGTAGGAATATGTGATTAGTGAAGCGTTCAATTCTGAGAAAGTAAGCCTGAAGGAGGCTTGGTTTGATAATTAGACAGTATAAATCTAGATGGCATTATTCACAGAATGTCTTGCTTTAAATATTTGCACAAAAATTACAGTTAGATGTTAGCTTATGGCTTATTGGGCAAATTTGTGTTTTGGATTATGTATCATTGGAAGAACATAACTGCCTTATCAGTATAAAGCAACACCCACTGTGTTAAACTATGCTGCAGTTCTATGCAACCCAACCTATCTAAGTGCGTAGATGGAAAGAAAAGAAAATTACAAAAAATGTTTTCAAGTACAAAAACAAAAGACTAAAAAATCAAAAGATTACATTTGAGTGTTGTGAGTGTAAAGTGATTCTTTGTAATATTTATTACCTTGATTTGATAGTATCATTTAAAAACCTTTTTTTAAATAAGCAGATTTTATTTATACATGTTTTTCTCATTTCTATGAATAATAAATATAAATTTTTAATTTCATAACATTTTTTGAAATTATGCACAAATTTCAAAAAGTACATTTGTGTTAAAAAGTACTACTTTCAGTACTTGTAATACAGCATATTGAGACGTTTCATAGCAGCTGTAGTCTTGATGCAACATAGATGTTAGCACAAAATATTTCTTTAATGTAGAAAAAATTTATTTTGCTGAATTAGATTCAGATTGTTGAACATTTGGATTATCAAGGTTCTATTGTAATAAATATAATGTTGCATATAATTTACATTATTCTTTTGTTCATTTGTGTAAAATCAAAACTAACAAATATAAAAGGAGCTTTGTGTGTGGCAGAACTCACTGGAGAGGAATACCCTCCCAGTCCACACAGTCGCTGAGTAACAATAACTTTGTGTGCGTGTGTGTGTGTGTTTAGTCTGAATAAACCATTATTAAGGTCTGTTATGCAAATACTTGTTAAAACTTTATAAATATTTTAGTTTTCAACTTTTCTTAAATAAAATAACATTATCATAACAAATAACTGCCTCACCGACATAATTTAAGCGAATTTTCAAAAAATATTTCTAAAAGTGAATTTTTGCATCACTTTGTGAACATTGTAGTAATTCGTAAAAATATTTTAACACCACAAAACATGGCTAGAATTAGGGGCTCATTTCACAGTACTAAGTAGCTTATTTTGAATGGAACAATTTCAAAAGTAAAGAGAGCTTTAAATTTTTTAGTATTTTCTTTCTAAAGGTACTATTATTATTCATTTTTTTTTCATTTTAAAGTACTAAAGTCAATTGAACAGGAAGTGTACAATCGTCATTAATGTAAATAAATAATATTTAATAATTTGTTATATTTTTGTTTGTTTATTATCGAAACAAATTGTAAATGTTGTGAATAATTAAGTGTAAATAAATTTCACGAAAACTGGATTAATATTTTAGTAAATTCAGAATTTTGTTGTACTTAGTTGAATGAATCATTTTGAAAATGTTTTATGCAATTCAAAAAGTTAATTTTTTTACGTACAAATAATTATACATTTAATTTAGTTGTTAGAGACTTTTATTGTACATAATGAACATTTAAATAGTTGTCTTACTTCTAGAATTGTGTGTGTACATTGTGTAAAGAATGCCTTATTTTATACTTTAATAAAAACTTACAAACAAAATTCTGTGCCGAGTTTCAAGATACCTTGTGCCATTATATCCAAGATTATGTACAAGATTAAGTTGTAAATCTTGTTGAAGTCTAAAACAAAAGTTTGTTTTGTGTAAATAGTAACAGATTTATTATGTTTGTGTTTTTTTAAATTCTGTTGTAAGCATCATTTTTTGGCATAAAAAAACTTGTATTGTTTTATTTAAAAGATTCTTATTCTAATAGATGAATGCCATTATTTTTTTTAGTCTGCCATTAATTTAAATATGCTTTTCTAATATTGCATAACCAAGTAATATTATAGAAACTAAAGTAAATATCATTGTAACAACTGGTGTTTCTAAAGCAGCTCACTTTTTTGAACAAATAGCATCATAAATTATTCATCAAAAGGCAGATTACTGATAATTTTAGTTGCAATTTAGGATATAGTATAAATACTCCCACATAGACTTTTTTTTTATTAATTATACAGATTTCTGATTCCTTAGCTAAATTAAATTTAAGAAAGTCATATTTTTGCAGCATTAATTTACTTCGATGTCAGCCTAAATTTGTAGTTTTTTACACTGATGGAGACTAAACTAATTTACTGATTTCTATTAAAATTGCAGGGACCACTGAAGTGAAATTAGCGCCCAAGGCAAATCAAAAAAAGCACCCCAAAAATTTGCAAGGTCTTGTGTGTGAAAACATTATTCTTTTGTATCAAGTACCCTTATTCTCAAACTTTAGACAACCATAAACATTCAAGATCCTTCAAAAACGAAGGCATCAAACTGCAAAACAGGTAATACTAAAAGAGATTAAAATGAGAGTTATAACTCTTATACCTTAGACAGATGACTTAACTACTAGGCCGGTTAAAAGCGAAGGTCATCCACATCCACTAAACCAATCAGAAATGACAAGGCTACAGTAATAAAGTTATAAATCTATATTATCCATTTACAAAATATTTTATAATAATACATATTTTATATGTATAATAATACATATTTTGTTCCAACTAAAAAAAAAATACTGATTTCTAAAGGAAATTTCCTTTTTCCTTGCATTTTGACACCCTGTCACTTGCAGCGCCCTAGGCAGTAGTCTATATGGTAAAACAGTCACTCTAAATTTATCATATACCCAGAAAAAACTTATGAAGGACTGTTTTCAATCCCAGAGTAGTGTTATGACTGCACTGTCCATTTTTTTTTTTTTTTTTTTTTTATGTCCAGTCGGACATGATAAGGTCTGTTACAATCCCATAGATAAAGGAATAAAACAATCCAATGTGGAGTACTAAAGTCTTTTCAACTTATTCTTACAGTATACATTAGGGATGGGCGTTTCTGATATTTTTACAAAATATCAACGAACCGTTTGTTGAAAAAAACAACTGTTTTTAAAAACAGTTGGAAAAAAACAGGTTTAGAAAACTGAAGCTCGAAATTGTATTAGCAGCTAAAACATAAGCACAAACGTTCAGTTTTCTAAGACTACTTTTTCATTCCCATTACCACCATGTCCTTAACTGTTTTTGGGTGTAAAGCATTTAGAAAAAAATAATACTTATAAGTGTAGTAATAATTAAATTACATTCTCAAAACGTAATATATATGTATGCAATTTTATATTTACAAAATGCAATGAATTTCTAATAGAAGCATTCTTTTTTTTTACTTAAAAATTAAATAGCCTTTGCATATTTACTGAAATGCAAACAATTTAGAATATTTTTAGTTGATTAAAAAATATTGATGATTGATAATAAATATAAAAAATACGTTTAAATAAAATTAGGTTATGTATTTACAAAATGTGAGATGTTACTGTCATATTTTTATTTGGGAGAAAGTAGGTTTTCGTGTTTCAACACTGAAAAAAGTAACCTTAAAGTACAATATAGTAATAAGAACATAGGCCAAATATGTTTAAATAAAATTAGCTCTATATAGTTACAAAATTATAGGTTATTAACATTAGGTTATTATAGGTTAATGATAGGTTATTAACATTAGCATTAGCAAAAAAATAAGTTTTCCATTTTTCAACACAGAAAAAATATAAAGTTCATTGTAATAACATATTTAACAAAACAAATGTGTTTAAAAAAAATTAGGCTCCGTATAAAAATAAAATGTAAGATGTTTGTAATATTTTCCATCACAAAAAAAAGGTTTTTCATTTTTAAACACAGATAACAATGATAAAAAGTTATTCTTTTATCATTTCTGAATTTCCATTCAGGAACATAATCATCTCTACCTTTTTTGAGGTTAATCATGTCCGTCTTTCACTTAACAGATTTCCAGCCTTTGAGAATAGCCTCTCACAAGGTACAGATGTTGCAACTATGTTGCATCTGGTCCTGTAAAGTTCTGCCAAATTAGGATAAATATGTTGATGCATTTTCCACCAACGGAGTGGACAATTATTCTCACCAGCATCATTTATCCAAGGTAGAATGTCTTTGTTCATGTAGCTGTCTATTTCCTTTATTGCTCTTGCTGTACTTTTGATAGTTTGCAGATGCTTGTCAGCCATTATTTCATTTAAAATTCCCCAGGCATTTATGCTACTCTGTAGAGGTGTAGGATATACAACTGATTTAGATGTAGATGGTTGATGTGTAACTGGACTGCAGCTAGTTTTACTATGTTTTTCAATTAGTTGAACGACTAAATAACGAAGTTTTTTCTTGGCTTCTTCTAAGGCTGACTGGTCCTGAAAAACATGACTTTTGTACCTCGGATCTAATAGTGTACAGAGAGCAAAGGTATTACTTTGTTTATTCTTTACTTTATTTTGCTTTACTTTTTAAAGTTTTCGTTAAGTCCACTTTTTAAAGATTTAATAACATTTTTTGCTGCATCATAATACTGATTTTTTTCTAATTTTTCACAAATACCTATCAGGCATCTAGTGATAACAATTACTGAGCTCCCAGTCATGTACTTCTAACCACTCATTGATTTTGTCATTTCTTCAAATGGACTCAATATTTCACAGATCTGCTTACAAATTTGCCACCCTCAACAGTTATTACTGGCAGATCTTTATCGAGTAAAGCAATAGTAGCCCTGATTGCTTCTTCTAGTTCAACAAAACGTTTCAACATATAAAATGTTGAATTCCATCTTGTGGCAACATCATTTATTAACTGTTTTGGTTGTGAGCAACCAGTTGATAGCTAATATTTTAAAAGTTTTTCGTTTGTAGAACAGCTCCTTTTGAGTGCCCTACAATTTTTTAAATTTTTTCTGTAACAGGTAGAATTACTTTAAGGGACTCTTGTACAATTAAATTCATACTATGTGCATAACAACCATAATGTTTTAGTTGTAAAATATCTTTCAGAGCATTTGTAATATTGCTTGCATTGTCGGAAACACTAAAATTAATTTTATTTTCAATATGCCAATTTTTTATTATTTCTTTGATTGATTGGGATAAATGCACAGCTGTGTGATTTCCTGGTAAATTGCAACATTGAATTAATATTGTTTTAAATTCAAAATTGTTTGTAATGAAGTGGCCAGTAATTGCTAAATAACTCTCATTTACGCAGGAGGTTCACAGATCAGTTGTAATGCAAATTGTTTTTGCTTCCTGAAAAAGTTTCCTTTACAGTATCTATTGTTTTGTTGTACAGATTCGGAATCATGACTGAAGAAATTATTTTCCTAGTTGGAAGTTTGTATCCAGGAATCCATTTCATTAATTTAGAAAAACCAACATTTTCTACAATGGTGAAAGGCTGAAAATCTAAAATAATTAAATCAATCAGATCACGATCAATTAGTTTTTTTTGTTAGGTGTAATATTTTTTAAAATATATGATTCCATTAATTTCTGTCTTTTAACAGAAGGTTATAGAAGGTAATATTCTGTGGTTATAGAAGGTAATACTGGTACACTACATGTAGATGCATTACTTGTCAGCACATCTACAATTTCTTCCCAATTATTAATTGTTTCTCCAACAGTCCTAGAAATTAACTCTGTGTATACAGAAACATGCTTTCTCTGTAAATGTCCTTTCAAATTAGTCACACTGGATTTATAAGATAAGGCATGTTTACATATATTGCAAAAATATAGAGAAAAAAATATTTTCTCAGTCTTAGAAAAATAGTTCCAAATTATACTTCTTTGATGGTTAGCCATAATTTTAAAAGATGATGTCTTTTAGACATATGACACTAAAAGATTTGATTATGTTCAGATGTAACCTATATTTTGCAAAATTTTAGAAAAAGTGGACCTAAAATTATTCAATGTATATACAAGAGTAGATATTGTGAATTTTAAAAAAGGCCACACATCCAATAAATAATTAAAAACTATGCACTTAATTCTAAAAACATTAAAATGTAAAAAAAAACTTTCAAAATTGTCCACTAAATATTTTTAAATTTCTAAACACAAAGTAAACTACGGAGAAAAACTAATATAAAACACAATAATGGCTGTTTTTACAGTTGAAAAATGTTTGAACAACAAATTTTACATTTAAAACTTTCAAACAACTCCCAACAAAATAGAGATAAACGTTTAAAACCCCCAAACAGTTCTTACTTCACTACGTTGCAACAAGAAACTTTGAAAGAAAGAAAGCATAGCAGGTTAAAGAAAAGGGATTAGCAGGAAAAAAGTTTTAGCGCTTGCGGCAACGTTCGAATAGAACGTAGGTGGTGGCGAAGTCCAAACAGTTGTTCCTTGTTTAACAAAACACGAACCAGTCCAAATCAAAAGGCTTGTTTCCGTTTGGAAAAGCAATTTGTTTTTCGTATATAGAAAAACATTTTTTTTTAACAGTTTGGTGTTTTCTTACCCACCTCTAGTATACATAATATATGGCTCTCACATTACGAGCCCGTTGTTTTGTTGCCACGACTGTATAAGTGAAGATTCAAAACTAAAGTGTAATAGAAAATTGTAATGAAGTTCAGGAGTAAATTGAAATTTAAAATTAATATCTATATCGGTTATTTAATAATTTACTGTCCAACTGATATTTATTTTTGACTCACGAAAAAAAGGGTACTTGAGTTCATTAAGGACCTAATACCTACCTAATAATCTGATTTTTAGAAAATATATCAATTTTTGTTTTTTTGTAACTTTAAGATCAGAAATATAAAACATGAGAAGTTTTGTATTGTTTTTGCTCTATTCGTTTACTATAATTGAATTACTTATTACAGTATTTTATAATATGACATTATTTATTTTTGTAAGTGTTTAAAAAATTTATTTATGTAGTATACGGTATATATTATGTTCTTTTTCAATATGAGCTACTAATCTGTGAGTGTGAGATCCATGTACTTCTTCTCTTGTGTGATCAATAAATCTTCTTTCTTACTATTGGTGGGTTAAGTTCGTATACTATTGGTTCTTAGATCATTCTCATTTGTGATTGGTATATTTGAATGTCCCGGTTATTTATTTCTTTATTAGTCAAATAGTTTCTAGTTAGTCTGCGAGTAGCCAGTAGTCATGAGAAAGCCTGTAATTTATAACTATTTTCCTTGCGAATTACTTCATTGTCAGATTTCATATGGAGTTACATTCTTCAGTTTATAGTTATAAAACATCATGTTATGGAGGACTCGTAATTACCTGTTTCTTTTAAAACTATGATAACTGACAACAAATTTTAGTATCAGATGTTACTACTATTCTAGCCTAAAAATGTCATACTCAGGTGCTGCCTTTTTGAAAACTCCTTCAGCTTTGGAACAGTTACTAGAAGAAATAAATTTTCAGAGAACTAAAGAAATGAGACAGTTGCTAAAAGATGGTATGTATAGTTAGTGTAGTTTCTAAATTTGTAAATTTTGTATGTGAAAATCTTCCTACAAAGTGTAAGTTTGTACTGAAACTCACTGTTCAGACTGCATTAGTCATAACTAAATCCTTAGTAATTATGCAGTTTAGGTTGTTTTCTTCAAATAGTGATTATACCTTTTATTATACTTTATTTAATTAACACATATCCAGCTGCGGAAAATATTTTTTTAAAAATTATATGTGATTTTAGACTGTTTTTCTATGAAACTATATTGTGATGTTATTGCTGTATACATTACCTGGAACATACTAATTTCCTATACTGTCTTACTACTAGTCCATGTTATCACATTCTAATACGCATCACTTAATACATATGTATTTTACCACTTTGTTTATTCTTGCAGTGGAAACATTAAAATGGCATCTGTTTAATTAAATAGGTTTTTCACCCAACAGCCATGATGGATTCTTCACATAACAACCGTGTCAGTTAGGGCCTTCTGTGTTTTTTTTTAAATAAAGGTTTTTTAATCGTTTTAGTAATAAAAACATGTTACCTACTTTTGCATGGTAGCAATTTTGAGGTTATGCAGATCACTGCATATTTACCAAATCCTTTTTGGTCAATTAGAAGAACATTTGCTTTCATTAAATGCAAAAGTTAAATATTTTTTTTTTTTTTGAGTTAACTAGCGTTTGTTTTTTATGGATACCCAAATAATTTAAACAATAGACTTGATGTTCATAGTAACCCATTCACAATAAAAAGTTTATATATTAACTGAGTGTATAATAGTTTAACCAGTGATATTATATTTTTGTTAAAAAAACATGTTTTTTCTTAGAAGCATGTGTTCTTACAAGGTAACATGGTAACAAATTTAATGCTCAAAAATTTGGTGTAGCGATCTTTTAACAGTTAGACATTTTACGGTAGTCTGTAAAACAGGCTCAATAGAATTTGCTTTGTTAGCATGAAATAATAGTTTTATTGTAAATGATACAGAGTTCCTAATAATAAGTTATCCAGCTGCATAAATCATGTTTATTCCACATAAAACTATGTCTGGTATGGTTAGCTATTTTTTTAAATTTAGAAATATTTTAATATTATTTATAAATTTAGTAGTTTAAATCTAAGATAAGTAGAAATCATGGAACAAGGTGGTCAATGTAAAGCAGTAACAACATGCCTTGAAATTAAAATAAGGTGTAAAATGTTTAGTTAAAAAAAACCTTTATAGCCTATTTATTATGTTTGGGTCATAATATTTTACTAAATGTTTTTCGTATTAAAAGATCCATAACTCAAGTTAGATCTTGTTATCTCAAGTTAGATAACAAATATGACTTTAGAGAAATTTATCACTCATTGAAATAAATTGAACTAATCACTGTTGTTTTTAAGTGCATACAAGTGTTTCTCTTTTAAATAGTTTAAATGTAAGGAAGTTTGTGTATTGTTTAAGCTATTTACCACTTATTTCTGTTAATACAATATGTAATGGATTTGTTCTAGTAGTAATATATATATATATATATATATATATATATATTTGGAATTTTTAAATAGAGTTTAGCTTTCATGTAGCCTAACCTGTTCCAGTACTTAGTATACCCATTTTGTTTTATCAATTGCCTTAATTATTTTACAGATATATATATATATATATATATATATATATATATATATATATATATATATATATATATATATATATATAATATATATATATATATATATATATATATATATATATATATATATATATATTACAATATAGAGAGATTTTAATTAGTTTTAGACATTTTAAGGGTTGTACTAATTGTATTCAATAAGTTTCTGTTGCGGAAAGATAGCATACTTAATACTTTATTTTTAAATTTTAGATTCTGGATTTGTCATGCTTCAGGGATCATCTTACTGGACTGACTTATTTGTCCGTCATTTTTTATTCCAAGCAGAACATTGTATTGATGGTGATGATCTTCTATTTTTTGTTAGAAAGAAACATGTGAAAGGATCGCCTAGATATCTTCCAAAGTTTGAAGTAAGTAGGTCTGTAGAATTACTCATTTAAACCTCTCAATCTGGGAATATCATATAACTAATTGTTAGTTACAATAGATAATTAACATGTTATTCCCTCATGCCTGCTATTGCTTCTAAGTGACTAGTCGTACTTGTAAAATGTGTCACATTTGAAACTACAGAGACATACGTTTAACGCGAAAACGCTTCAGACAAAATATCGGTTAACATGAAATAATACAACATTCCCAATAAACTATTATGTATTTTCATACATTTTTTTTTCTTAACACATAACGAAAATCGCTTAACTAAAATATTTCCCTTTTGGGAATAAAGAAAATATGGAAAAGTCCAGTCGTGCAGGTTAGATTTAAGAGGGATGTAAAATGAAAGAGAGGGGGTTTCACATGATTCGTAGAAAAGAAGCTAACATGGCCTTGGAATAGCCTGTGACACAAGCCAATTTTGTTTATCTAAATTATTTTCATCTTCCACCCCTACAAACGCTACATAAAAACATCTCTTCTCTCATCAGTTGGTTTTGAAGTTCGGTGATGAGTACATCGCATTGTGAGAAAAATCAATGAGTTTGGTTCACATTTCATTTTTCTATTTTAGAAGTTTGCAAATGTTGTATTAAATTTCATTAAGATATTGTGAACATTTTTTTTCATTGGTTTTTATTAATGTTTTTGATGCGGTATTTGTCAGCAATTGTAAAGCTTTTTCATTTTT
This sequence comes from Callitettix versicolor, assembly GCA_022606455.1. Lineage (NCBI taxonomy): Eukaryota > Metazoa > Arthropoda > Insecta > Hemiptera > Cercopidae > Callitettix > Callitettix versicolor. The sequence goes on along the minus strand of CM040189.1, from coordinate 40,876,986 downwards.
CTTGGTTACTTGTAGGTTTCTGATTACATGTAAGTCTGTTTTATTTTTGACATTAACACAGGTAATTTTTTTATAAATTTCTTGAAAACGATTAAATTAATGTTTGTTTCAGACAGAGGTGGATGTGTTCCGTAAGGACAGTAAAAAACTACCAATAGGAGATCCGGAATTAGATTGGGAAGAAACTGTGTATTTGAATTTAATAATACATCAGTTCGATTATACACTAACCTTAGCTATTTGTACTAGAACTTCCCCTAAACAATTGCAAGTTTTAAGACGCCATTCACAGGTAAAGTTAGTTTGTGGTGTTAGAGGTATGCATTATCCACAGGTAGATAGTACAAATCCTAAAGAAAATTGTGAAAATTGATCTAACCTAACTTTCAAATAAAAACAACCTGCCTTTTGTTTTTAATGTAATATAGTTTAAGCACAGATAACTATTTTATATGGACTGCAGTTGTGATGATATATTGTTTCAGAAAGTTTACGCATCTCCTAGCAGAAGAAGAATGGACACTAAGGGTGAAGTAGAAGAAATGACATACCCTCATGTTTGTTTCATGGTTGATAATTTTAATGAGGTGAGGAACATTAATTATATGGTTTTTAGGGTAGCTGTGCAAAATGTATTTGTACTTCACTTTTCCAAAAATATAATATAGACATTTTTTAAATGTTATCATACAAATTAGGAGTCATTATCTTTTTAATTTTAAATTTAGTTTATTGATTTGATTTACGAGTTGTATATAACCTTGAATCTTGAGCAAAATCTAATGAACCGATTTAGAGAAATTTGGTTGTTTTTTTCATTAGTGATTAATATTTCTCAAATTCGATATTTGAGAGGAGATAGCAACTGGTAGATTTTGTTCTGGTACTTTAACAACTGTGGCTGTTATTATTTAAACAACTGTGGCTGTCTCATTGATGTGATAAAATTATTTTTTTAAATCTTGCAATTATTTAAAATTGATTTCACCGCCACCAATATAATCATGATTTTAAGTATGCATAAATTAGCATTTTAAACTTTAACATTACAATCAAAATATTTTTAAGGAACAACCTATGTACGAGCATTTCTGCCTCCTGTAGGTCCTTCATATTTTATATTATATTATATAATTTTTGAAGGAATTTTGGTGTTAAATATAAATAAATAAAATGTACTTTAAATGGTTTCATTTTCATAATTTGAATTTATTTAAAATGCTAATTTTTTCTTGCGACGGTCAAACAGTTTTCAAAAAAATGATTTTTTTAAAGATATATGAAATTACTGCTATTTTGAATCTTTTGAACACATTTTCTTGAAAACAAACTTGTGCTAACCTTTAGCAAAATTAGTTTTTGTACCAAGTTTGATTCAAATTGAACAAAAATTGTAACACTTGTATTATAAAATGTTTAATGACCGCTCAAAAAATGATCTAGCAGTCAGGACCAGCACTCATTTCAAAGTCCCAGGTATGGGCCTTACCACGATGGCCGCTCCAATTGCTTCTTTTACAATCGAAATTTGCCTATTATTTGTCTATTGGTTTAGTTATACTTATTTCATTCAATAAAAAAATCTCTTATAAAGTCTGTGATACATAGGTTGACCAAAAATCTAATGTTTCCAAACATCTTGAGGTTATCATTATGACCAGAAAGATTAGTACCAATCTGGGTCAGTCAAAATATATTGACCTCTCTTTGTCATTGAGACTGTTAACAGCAAAAAGAATCTTGTCAGTAAAATCGAAACAGAGTTAATATTTATAATACAATGCTTCCATCATAACAAGACATATTTCCTTATTAGTGATTTTTTATTGAAATGTATCTATTGTTGAATTTGTTTAATTAAAAATCAATAAGAATTGCGTGTAGAGATTTAAACAATAATTAAATTTGTTCTTTAATTTCTTGCTTTTTGGATGTGTAATTTGATTTTTGTTTTGCTTTATTGCTATAAATAAAGTTTTCATTCCTTTGTTTTATAATTTTTTAATCGTATGTAACAATTCAATATTCAACATTACAAAAAAAAGTCATGCTCGTATATTACACATAGGTTTAGGTTATTAACCTGTTACTCTGGTATTTTGTATCATGGTGAAATATAAAACGATAGATAAAATGAGATAACATGAAACCACATTACCATGCATCTTACTGGTTTTAAAAGGAACCTGTTAATTTTTTTTATGGTATGTATTTTCAGGTTTCAACTATAATTTTGGAACTTGTTTTTGAGAAATAGTTCTGTTAACAGTAATAACTAGAGTATCATGGTTTCACTGACTTCAACAATATGGCTTATTCCATTCACGTACAGTACAGTATGTATCTAAAGTAAGGCATCCAAGTGCAGTGATAGAGCTTTACAGTGACTATATCATAATTTTGTCCACTGTACACGATCATAATACCCCGTAGGAGGATGCAGACTGGCTGCACCTATTGAGAGGATTTAGACATTGCTCGCGGTTCCCGAGTCTAACAAACACTTACACTTACAACTTTACACTTTACACTCACATTTACATTTAGGGAGGCAATAATAGCCTCAATGAGCTTTTCGCCTTAAAAAAAAAAGGATCATAATAACACTATTAGATTACTGAACATATCAGAATTAAAGGATATATATCTGTTGTACGTATTTCTTCATGGGTGTAAAAATGTGAATTATGTTAAAAAGTGGTGTACATTCTTTAACACAATTGCATCTAATAGAAATATTTTTTCAAAAATCGTATCTAGCATCTTCGTGGTGGTTCTCATTCCAAATATGAAATCAAACTGAAGAAATTCTTTTATAATCATCATATGGAAAGCTGATTGGCTTGAAGGTGATGTAAATTGACTTGCCATTAACGCGCATACTACCTTGACTGATTAGGTCCCTAGGTACTTTGTAAGTACCTTTGTAAGATTGTACTTAGTTTGGACACAACTGAGAGCAGTTCTTTAAACAGCAGGTAAATTATAGGTGTCGTGTCTCCAGTTAAGTTTACCTTATTTTTCTGTTTTGATAACATCTTTAATAATCCTGGTTTAATACCTCTGCACTGAGATGTGTCTTTTGGTTTGCCATATTTCTCTTTTGAAAAAATCAGTACTCGAAATACTGCAGTTCTTCAACATGGTATTGTGTTTAAGGTTGGAAAGGAGCTTGTCAGTAGTTATGTAGGGTTTGTAAGTAGCTTGTTGTGTGTCACAAGAGTTCTGATCATTCCATCCGTTGCACCTCTAAAGTTTAAAATAGAAAAACTTTAGCCTTTTTTTCTTCTTTATTAAGTGTTTCATTTCTTAACAGTGGATTTATTTAGGTGGTGGATCTAACCGATTTTGGTGAAATGTTGAAACAATTTTTTTTCTATAAACAATTGTGTTAAAAAAATGCACCGGTTTTCAGTGTAAGTCATTTAAGTATCAAATATCTGTTGACGCTTGAAAATTTTTTTTAATTATTCAAAACAAAGGAAATTAATTTATTAAATTTTGTCTTAAATGCAATGTGCTGCAGGTATTCTGTGATATTCTGGTGAGAGATGGTGAGATGGTGTGTGTAGAACTCGTAGCTTCAGATAGATCAGGCTCCATCCAGGCGGTGATATTCTTGGGCTCCATAAGATATGATGCGTTAAAGAAAGTTTATGATGCTCGGGTAAGTGTAACAGAGTTTTATTTGTTTACTTACAAGGCAGATGGCAGTACACAGTAGAGTAGCCTGATGTGGCATAGTTTAGGAAAGGAAAGACAACAGAAGAGGCCGTAGTGCTTAGAGAGTTCTTGTGAAAGAGCGTGATTGGCATTACAATATTCTGGTTTTTCTGTATTGCTGATTCATCTGTTTATTTTTAGATATAATTAGTTTTCTTTTATTCTTATAGTATTATTAGGTCGAGCTTCTAGGACCAAACATCCCAATGATTCGGTGTCTCATATGCTAGGGCTGCCAGTGACCAAAATCTCTTGTTGTACAAAACATCTTTGATTGTCAGTTGTCTGTTATTATTCAGCCTATTGCGAACAATATTCTCACAGTCATACCCAAAAAGGATATGTTCCAATATCTCTTCTTCTGCTCCACATGAGGTGAATTCGCCAAATTAAACCTTTACAGGTATGCCCGTGTAACAATGTGTCCGGTTCTTGCACAAGCAGCAAAAGTTGCAACAGCTCTTGGTATTCCTTGATAAAAGGTTGTCTCATTGGGAGTTGGCTGGATATTACAGGAGTGAGCGACCTGAGGTTTCATCTCTCCACTGCTCTGTCCAGATTTTCTTGTGCTCTCTCTTCACCATCTCCAAACATCTGCTAAGGGAGATCTGCTTTATAGGAGCAGGTCTTAATTTCCTCGCTAGGCCAGCCAGTTTGTCTGCTTTTTCATTCCCCATATTCCGCAATGGCTAGGGATCCACTGTAACCTTATGTCTATCTGCTGTAGTTGTTCTAGCATGGGGTGAGCTGGTTGGTCCTCGCCCTGCCCCTGGATAGCTGTAAATCTACTGATTACAGTGAACTGAACATCAGCAGTTGCTTTCTAGAGAAAGCCCTCAAGAAATTCTACCACAAAAAGACCAGAGTAGTTCTTTTCATAACTTTTGACAACTTTAACGTATGAAATGCTATCAACCAGAAAGACTCAAAGTTTTGTTTTATTCGTAAAGTAAAAAAAAAATATTTAAAACTTAAAAAGTTGTGTTTCAGAACTTAAAACTATTAAATTTAATGTTTCAAAAACTAAAAGAAGTTATAAATGGATAAGGCGAATAAGATAGTAAATTTCTGTTAGGAGGGACCAAAGCATATAATGACTTACACAGCTGTAACTAGTCTTAACACAAATACTAGGTAGAAATAAGAATTCTAAGGAGAGCAGGACACTGAGGAATGGAGGAAGGAGTGAAGATGCAGATGTAACATAGAAGCATTAATTAATAGTTGGTACAGGGAAGAAGATTGGAATGGAATCAACAGAATAGTTTGTATTTTCACTGAACGTCACTGAAAGAATATCCATGGGACGCTGAAGAAATAGATAAGGTGATAGTCTATAAACAGGAAAATTAAAAACAAATATAAATAAATAAATATATATATATATGTGTGTGTGTGTGTGTGTGTGTGTGTGTGTGTGTGTGTGTGTGTGTGTGTGTGTGTGTGTGTGTGTGTGTGTGTGTGTGTGTGTGTGTGTGTGTGTGTGTGTGTGTGTGTGTGTGTGTGTGTGTGTGTGTGTGTGTGTGTGTGTGTGTGTGTGTGTGTGTGTGTGTGTGTGTGTGTGTGTGTGTGTGTGTGTGTGTGTGTGTGTGTGTGTGTGTGTGTGTGTGTGTGTGTGTGTGTGTGTGTGTGTGTGTGTGTGTGTGTGTGTGTGTGTGTGTGTGTGTGTGTGTGTGTGTGTGTGTGTGTGTGTGTGTGTGTGTGTGTGTGTGTGTGTGTGTGTGTGTGTGTGTGTGTGTGTGTGTGTGTGTGTGTGTGTGTGTGTGTGTGTGTGTGTGTGTGTGTGTGTGTGTGTGTGTGTGTGTGTGTGTGGGTGTGTGTGTGTGTGGTGTGGGTGTGGTGTGTGTGTGTGTGTGTGTGTGTGTGTGTGTGTGTGTGTGTGTGTGTGTGTATAATTGAATGCTAAGAAGTTTAATTTATGAAGAAGTTTTATTGTTATGTTTGTGCAACATAACAAATCAAGCAAGCAATTTTTTTATGTTTGAACTGTCTTTTTAAACTAACACAGGACTGGGACACAAATTGGATTACAGCGAGTGCCCAGACTACCAAGGGTCAATGAAAAACATACATTGTATACTTGTCTATCCACTCGTTGCCCTTGTAGTAGTGATACCCCACACATTGTTCAACCTGAGTACAGTGAGTTGACTTCAGTAATGAATGGGCTTAATTATGTGCCCTTTTTTTTTAGGTATACAGTACTTCTTTTTACCTGACAGTAATTTGTGATATAAAATTACAAATTTACAAAATTTAGAATTTACAAAGTCCATCACATAATATAAACATTTACAATACAATTAACAGTGAAGAGCTGTAATACACTGTTTATTATTTTTAACCTTTAATCATACTTTGTAAACTGTAAATAAATAATAAAACTTTGATTATGATATTTGAATTTTTGGTCAGTTCAAGCTAATCTTTCATTGCAGAATAGTGTAGATTAAAGTTGGTAGAACTAAAATTTAAAATTTTGATACCATTTTCGTTTTTTGTGATAAAGTGTGAATATTTTATCTTCAAAACAGTTTGAGATACAGTTGAGAAGACCAATATACAGTTTTCACCATTGTTGTTCTGTTCAAAATTTGCATTTAACTTGGGTATAATCTTCCTATTTTAAAAAGTTGCATTCAGGATGGCGTACCTTTTTTTTTAACTTGTCCTAAAATAGTTTTGTATTTGTGTAGATTCTATACATACATACATACATTGTGTAGATTCTCTTCAAATTTCATGTATATTCAAAAAATGGGGTCTTTTCACCTATTCCATATAGGTGAATTAATATTAATATGAATATTAATATCAATTAATGTTTGTGTGTGTGTGTGTATTTATTTATTTGTGCATTATAAATAATTTCAATATTGGTGTGAATAGAAAAGAGCGTTTTGAAAGGTTCTTCAGCAAACATCGCCAACTGATAATCATAGTTTGTAGGTGAATCAATTATCCTTCACTTTTATTTTGGGAACCATGAGTGGATAGACAAGCTGAATGGTATTACGTTTCATTTTTATTGAAAATAATGGTACAAAATATATAAAGTCAAAATAAATTGAAAATAAAGTACAAAATATATTACATTATAATACTATGTAGAATAATCCCTTACTAACTTAACACAGCATTTTCTTTAAGACTAGCTCCAATAATATAAACAAAGAACACCTTAGTTGTATAGACAGACATTCTGTAACCCTGGCACTTAAAGGAAATGAATGCTCATATGTTTATAAGAAGCCGACTAGCTAGAGAAGTCATTTGAATGTAAACAATACTTTTCTTTGACACTTACTCCTACGGAAACCATTTCTCCCATAACTGTAGGTGTTAGACTTGTATGTTCAGGGGTCCTTATCATTATGTCAAATTTGACAAATAAAGATAAAGTTATGCTTAAGGGCCTAGGTTTTTAGTTGACCCTGATTAATGACTTCCCTTATTGAATAAGGCTAACATCTTGCACAACACACATCACAGTCAGCCATTGATATACAGTATAAATTACATTGATGCATTCAACAAATACAGATTGAGTCACGCCCTTTTACAAATTGGTACTTCGAGTGGCTATGTTCTGGACTAACGAGACTGTACTGTAGTTCTGATTGTAATCATTCCTAAATACTGACACTTTAAACAAACATTTTTAAAACACTTTGATACTTTTTATTTGTTTGATTTTATAATTCATCTTATCAGTATTATTTTATTTTATTTATATTTTCCCAGGCCAGTATGAGCAGCAAGATGGCACAAAGGATGACTTTTGGTTTGTTCTCGAATGCTGCTGCTCAGCGGGTGGAATTTGTCCGCATGAAAGGTCCTCAAGGTAAAGGACATGCGGAGATGGCTGTTACAAAACCGAAAGGTAAAGTAAAAAAGATGCTTGTTACAGTAAGACTGTAAACTGGGTATTTCACTGATTTTATTTTATTAAAAGAATACATTTTTTATGCTAGATTTTTTATTAAAAAATATTGTTGTCTGTTAGATTGCAAAACTAGATTCTTTCACTGATGTGAGCAAAATATTTTAACTTCGCATTTACATGTTTTTTTATTTTGTACAACCCTGTTTTTGACAATTTGTGTAACTTTCTTTCACAGATAAAAATTTATATTGGTTCAAAATATTATTCAGGACAAAATTTTTGAGTATTCCAATAAGAAGGTATGCAAGGTACGAAATATCGACACACACACACACACACATACTGTTGTTGGTTATTATAAAACTGGTTTATTGATTTATGAACAAAGAAAAAATTAATTATTAATGTCTTAAGAAAAATCTTATTAAGAAGTACTTCATATGTTTAGAATTTAAAAAAAGTATTAAACAAGTATTTATACCAATATTACAAAGTAGTTCAGTTAACCTTGAATGCTACTACAAAAGAAAAATATAAATTATAACTGTGATCATGTTTAGAATAAAAAATAAAGTTATTGGTATAAAAAACAAATTTATAATTATTGTTTGAAAGTTCCATTTGTACTTAGCTAACACAGTGTGACCACCAACACATAGTTACCAAGTTCATGGTTTTATTCAGAAAACAACCTTTTTCACTTCTATTTCGACGACATAGCCTGTTCAGTGCTTATTTCCACACCTAAATTCAGTTTATGAAATTTTAATTTACTTGACCACCATGATGCAATCATTCTTTGCTGGACTATTTCAAGTGCCATATACAGTGTTTTTATTGTTATAAAACATACTTTATTAAAAACACTTTAAAATGTTGCAATTTTCACAGTGTTTGATATAAAAATTCTAAAACAATTGACGAGAATTCCTGAAAAGTTTGAATTTCTTGATGTTGTGACTACAAACATAGTTCTTTTTACAGACTGCTAGTTCATTGTTTCATAGCCAAAATCCCATACATTCTATTCTCCTCTCCCATTGGTCAAAACATTTTGTTCGTTGAACCCACTAATCTTTCTCTGAAAATGTTACTCAACATAATACTGATATTTCAAAATTAAAATTATTTTATATTTGTTTTAGTGGTCATAAATTCATATATGTGTTGGAAAGTTTATCTGTGTTAAATTTAAATTGACTTATCTAACAGGTTTATCTACGTTATTGCAATGAAAATATAGTAGAGTCCCGCTTTTTCAACCTTCACTAATTTGACCTTTCTTTTAATACGACCTAGCCTCAAAGAACAATATTTCAAACAATTTATAAGGTTGTGAAATGAAGGTTGTACAATGCCCACGCACCACTTTCATGCCAGGCCTTTATGTCCATGTGTCACTTGTGCGCCCAGCCGATGGCCTACATTAACTTCAAAAATAAAGAGGGTTTTGACCACCCTTATACCTGCACTAATCGTTCATTTCTGTCTTTTAGTATAAATTCAGATTCGTGGAACAGTTGACATTTAGAGTGTATTCTGCTTGATTTTCGTAACATTTCACCTATTTTTTTATTTTCTGTTTCCTAAAAGGTAAAAGATATTTTACTTAACATGAGATTGCGAGATGTAGTGGTGAAAAAACCTCAAACAGTTGGTAAACAAAAAACAATTACAAACAATTTACAATTACAGTTGCAATTTTCCCGTCAAGTTTGATGATTTGATGTACCGCTCCTCATTACCTGTAGTGAGATTCTGTGTGCTGTTTTATGTTTTAGTACAATACATTTAGTAATTCAAAGTTTTTTAATGTAATAAATTTGATTCAACACTTTTAAACGGTTTTTAATGGTTTTCCATGTAATCTGACTTTCCCGCTAATTTGACCTGGCTGTGCCTGGTTTAGGTCGAGTTAATGAGACTCTGTTATATATGCCACCAGGTTTATGTATGCTATTGTAATTTTTTTAATTTGAAATATGTTATATTTGTTAGTGGCTTATCTTTAGAAATTAGTTGATATTGACCAATTTATTTTGTTATTTTGTTAGTATTGTTTCATGGTTGCAAAATGTCTCAAATGCTAACTGTTTACTATTTGGGCATCAACTGTAAATTTCTATAAGTTAAACATATGACTTTGTTTTGGACCGATTTGGTCAATGTTGATTGAAATAATGCTCAGAAAATGTCAAGCAAGAAGTGGAATGTTTAGCCGAGCGTTGACCTTGACTCAGGTCTTGTTTACTATTTAGCCATTGCAAGCAACTTTCCCATATTGATATATGTGGTTTATTTTTGCTTGTTAACAACAGATTGGCATTTTTAAAAAGTCGGGAAATAAGAAAAGGAATTTTTTTTAAGGCGAAAAGCACATTGAGGTTATTATCGGCATTATCACCTCCCTAAATGTAAGTGTGAGTGCGTGTTAGACTCGGATACTTCGAGTGACGTCTAAATCCTCTTAAAAATAGGTGCAACTAGTCTGCCCCCCTGTGGAGGAAAAGAAAAAAAATTACTAACATTTATTGAACACATACGAAATGCTTGGAATTCAAAATTATTTTCAACAGAAATAAATTTGTGTAGCCATCATTTTGAAACTTACCAAACAATTTATAATTTTTTATTTTGTTATTGTAACTGTAAGCGTAAAATGTTTTTACAATTCATAAGAACAAATAAAGTAATGTGTTTCAATTCTTAAAAAGTAATAACAATTTTAACCCAAAAAAATTCAAATTGAAATAGGCTTGTATTGGCTATACTGCAGTAGCTAATTTTTAAAAATTAATAAATTCTCATAATAAAAAGTTTTGTTTTATTTATAAGGAAAAACTTGAACTTTGAAAACCATTATTTAAAAAAAAATTTCAATTTATATTTAGGTTATGGTGCAGAGACACCAACTTCGGAACCAGGCCTTTGTGCGATTGACTTGTGGGACTCCGACTGGGATGAGGATCCTGAAGATTTTTTTGTCTATAGACATCAGGTAAGCAAAGAGGATTTAGAATATTATTGTATTTTATTAGTAAAACATGTTTTGCACATCCAAAGTTAATGTTTGTTAAATTTATTTTAAGTAATTTTATTAAATATTTTCATTTTTTTACAATGACTGCTCTTGTGGACTCCAGTTCATTTACTTCACAGTTGAATTATGTTAGAGACCTCCTATCTTGATAGCCCAGTTTTTTGCAGTTGAGCAGATGACCTTTGTTCAGGTTTGATTTTAGCCATTTGGTATAGCATACAAGTTCTCTGATTAAAGTATGCTAATTCCGTATAAGTGAGCTACTATGCTCACATCCTCAGGGTGCTGCTTATTCTGATGTTGAACAAAACCTTTCAGTAATGTTTTGGCATTCTGAACGTCAATTGTAGTGTAATTGTTTTGCCCGTTGGTCTGCATTTTCATTACCAGTTACTGCTACAGAGGATTGACAGTATGTTGGACAGTATGTTTTTCTTGAGTTTAGATAATTTTTTGATTATGTATTCTATCCTGTATTTCCTTGTATCAAGATGTTGTAGTACATGATATTGTTTGAATGGTTGATTTTGAGTCCTTTAAATTTGTTATATTTTGATGGCCGAACTTTTGATTTATCAGCTATATCTCTTGAGTGGTGTGAAATGAGTAAATCAGCAAAGTGCAACCCTAACCCAAGAGAAAGATACAGTGGAACTTGGTTATAATGAGCTACTTGTAATGAGAACTCAATAGTAGGAAGAAAAATACTGGGATTTGTTTGCTTTTATATCTCTGTAATGATAAATTAAATACACAATGCATCAAAGACTTGCTTATAACGAGAACTTCATTGTTTTGAAATTATGCAAAATACATTAGGTTTTATAAGTAAATGTCTAAATGCTTAAAACCAGGAGATGTAAGTTCATTATGTAGTACAGTACCTATGTAATATCAGTACACTGGGGAAAAATCATTTTCTTTTGAGAAACATACAATTTATTAGTAGAAAATGATATTAGAAGAAGATGATAAAATACAATTACGCATATTTTATCTTAGTCTGGGTGGCCACCAAATGCAGAGCTGAGTTGCACTGAGTGGAGCAGACTACAGATTCAAAACCTAACCTATTGTTTTTAATGTACCCCAAAAGGGGGTGCAGACTAGCTGAACCTATTGAAACGATTTAGACGTCCCTTGCGATACCCGAGTCTAACATACACTTACACTTACGACTCTACCACTTTACACTCACACTTACATTTAGGAAGGCGATAATAGCCTCAATATGCTTTTAGCCTTAAATTACAAAAAAAAAGTTTTTAATGTGAGTTGCTGCCACTGAAAGCGCAATGCTGCTTGACACCATTCAGTTTAGGTTTTAAATCTGTAGTCTGCTGTGCTCAGTGAAACTCTGCCCCTGCATTTGGTGGCCACCTGGCATTAGGCATGTTCAGGTATTCAGTTCTGAAGCATGAACAAAATGTTTTTGTAACAACATCTGTAATGCTATTGTTACAAAGGCTGGTACAGTTATTAATATAGGTACTAGGAGGTTTTTGTTTGCATATTTCCAGGAATGATTGACCTATCAGACCTGCTGTAATAATTCTGTAATCCGTTAAACTTTATAATCCACTTATTATGTATTTGGCATTCTATCCTAACCAGGATTCTTTAAATAATCAACTGTCGGTGGTTCAACAATATTCTTTAATACATACAACTATATTACAATCTTCTTGTAATAATATATAAATATATTACGATATTACTTAATAACCCAAGAATGAACACTATTGCATTACCCAATCAAAATGTTTCCTTGAAATAATGCTCTAAGATTTTCTCCGGAAACTCATGCCCCAATTTTTATAACCCAAAAAAAGAAGGAGAAGTGTATGCAAAACTGTCTACTTACTCCATAGACTGCAGATCCTTTGCTCCCCACCGCTTGGCTGGAATGTCCTCTTGGAGCACCAGCCACTTCCTTAAGCACAGTTGGCTTTCAAGTGACCCTTTCCTCCCAGTATTGACTGACCATGATCTGCTTCTTTCCTTAGCTTTATCTAAACTGCTGTTCTACATACCTTGTTTACAACAACAGGCGGTATGTCAGCATTTTCATAATTTTTCTGCATCTTTGTCAATGGTGTTTATTCTTTGGCTGTACCCTCTTTGCAATTTTAAAAACTAATAATTAATATTACAGTTTTAATTCCTAACACACCTTATCAGGTAAATTCAGTAGTCGTAATTTTCCATTCTTAAATTTCGTCAGTGAAACAGTTGGGTTAATTGCAGCATCCTCTGCCACAATGAATAAACAATTACCTGTAACTGTTACATAAGCATGACTGCATTTTCAATATAATGTTTAATATTTGGTCAGCCCATTGAACACTATAACCTAGTTCCACTTTATTTTCAAAATTACTTCACAATTGAGTATTATTTGAATTTATTTACTCTTGGATTTGATTTTTTCACCCGTGTGAACTTAAAAATGTATATTTTCAGAGAAGGCTAAGTGATCCTAGCGCCAACTTAAACAATTTTGTGCGCGGTGGGTGGCGTACAAAGAATTACGATGGAAGTGGGTCCGGGGTCGGATCTAGAACACGATCAGAAAACGATGGATTGGATTCGATGGCGAACGGTTTGGCAGAAATAGAAGCTGGAGATGTTAGAGATGGTAACCAAAAAACTGACATTCTTAATTTTGGTTTGCTGTGTTGTGATACTGTTTGGTTGTTGTGTACATTTTTTAGCTTTTGATTTTGTAGTGTTGTTTTGTAAGTGGCAATATTTTATTTGTTGAATGGTCTTAATTGCTTGACACTCAATTTAGCATTTAGACAATAGTACTTGAAACATTTAAAATTTTATTTTTCTTCTTTCTTTCTGTCTGAACATTTTTTTAAATATGGTCAGTATTGTAGTCAAGTATTTTAAGTATACCAGTTTTAAAATCTAATTTGTAATGAGTTGTTTACATTAATGTAAACGTTAAATTTAGTTTTAGTAAATGATTTCATTTGAAAATTAACTGTAGTGTAAGTTTAAATATATTGTTTACAAATTTAGTTTTAATCAAATCATTTTAAGTTTTATAAACTATAGTATAAAGTGGGAACAATCTTATTATAGATTATTTAAAATTTAGCATAAATTTATTATGCTTGACAATTGTTTACTACTGAAAACAAAATATGACATCCCGGTTATGCTACTGATCAGCTGTGAAAATTTAGTTTGTTTATCAAGCCACTTATTTCAATATTATATTCACCTGGTATTCTTAAAATGGATTCTATGATAGAATAAGTGTGTTTAGCTTAATACTTTGAACCTGGTGCCTGAGTGTAGGTCGGGCTGGGTCTGCGGCGCCAGATACTGATGCCCTAGTATACCTCAGGCCTCTCGTTTTAATTCTACAGCTCAACTTAGTTGGCATATATTTGGGTTCAGGGCATTCCCGTCATGTTTGTTAGTTATTTTAGTTCGTATGTCTTTGACTTTTAGAATTCTTATATCACTGGCTAACAAAAATATATATTAATTGTTGTACTACAAGTGCATCTGATTAGCAGTTTGCAATCAACGTTTGTTTGCTTAGCGATGTAATTCGATGTGCGTTGCCACAATGCCGATTGTTTTATTAAGTTTTTTTCTTAAATCAGTGGTGTGTTATTGATGCAGTTTACTTTAACATTTCATATTTGTTAGTTTTAGTGTTTCCAAATAATAAGAACATCCTTTTTGCACTTAACAGCGAAAAGACAACTGAAGAAATTGTGAGGTTATCTGTGAATTTTGAATTGTGTTTATACTCTTTTTATTGTTAATTGTTTATTTTTTATTTTTTTATAATTATACTTTATTTTAGCCATACGATTAATTTTTCACACTTTATTATAGTATAGTAACATAAAATAGGTGACAAACTAAGTAGGGATTCCATTCATGATATTTTGTTTTATTCTGATTGTGACATTTACATTGACTGAAATAGATTTGGCGACAAATATTGATTTTATAAATGAAAATTTGAGTGACCCTATATTTGATGCAGACTCCGAGAGTGAGTTACATGATGTGGAAAATGATCTTTACTAGGCCAATTACCAATTACGTAAACTATAAAGGACCATGTAGCTATTTTATATTTGGACTATTTTTAATAATTTTTTAGCCAATTAATCATTTTATTTAGTAAATAAATCTTTGAAGTATATACATTTTCTTAAACTTCATTCTTTTGGCTTTAAAATGATATATAATATGTTATACTAATAACTAAATACTACATGGGATTTATGCCGGACCATGTATTAAGTGTTAATCTAGGAATTAAAGTGTTAATCTTTATATTGTATTGTTAGCCTATTTTTATTTTATTACCAGTGTATGTGAAGTTAATAAAAAGTTTGGTAATCTTGCAAGAAATTGATTTCTATGGATGTAGAGTGTCTGTTTTCCACAACATAGAGTCAAATTATGTGGTTTTAATCTGGATGTTAATCATTAGAGATTTGAGTA
This sequence comes from Callitettix versicolor, assembly GCA_022606455.1. Classification (NCBI taxonomy): domain Eukaryota; kingdom Metazoa; phylum Arthropoda; class Insecta; order Hemiptera; family Cercopidae; genus Callitettix; species Callitettix versicolor. The sequence goes on along the minus strand of CM040189.1, from coordinate 40,861,852 downwards.
TGACCAGTTTTAGTAAAATTTGGTATGGAGCTAAAGTTTAGCCATATTTAGAGACTATTTTTAATTTAATTATTATTTTGTTTTACCAAATATTGGCGATCAAAAATTTTAACATAAATAATAACTTATTATTTGAATTACTTTTGCTAAGCTCCTTTCAATCACATTAAGTATAAAAACGAAAACATTTTTATTTAGTTACAAATAGTTTTAGTTGAACTGTTTGCATAAAATATGCTAGGAATGTTTATCTTATAACTGTGTTATGTGGTTTTGAAGTACAAAATTTTTTAATTGATTGGTATAAAAATTTTATTAACAAAAATTTTTTTTGGTCAAGTACAGTACTGGTTTTACTACAGCAGTAATGTTTAACTTTCTTTGCGTTAATTCTTTATGGCTACGTAGTAACCAAGAACCATGCTGTATTTTCTATTCAGTCAGTTTATCGATTCATCATTACTAAGTCGTGCTTTGTATCTCATTGATTTTGATTTTGCTTTTCTCTCTATCATTTAAACGAAACCGCTCGCTTAGCCTCCTTTTCTCTTTTTTTTGTTTGTAGATTGTACGAGAGTTGGTTTTGTTCCACTTCCTGCTTCCACAACCACTTCTTCATCTCTTCATTGTACTTGTCACGGTCAGTGCATGGGCATGCAAGCACGCAAACAGTCCGATGATACAAAAACATTAACATATTTATCAAATATAGATAGTACTGAATCTAGGGGTGCGATAGGTCCATCTTTAGATGTTCCTTCAACAAGCGTCGGCGTCAGCACTACTCTAGACACCGAAGAAAAAGACAGCGAAGAAAGTGATGACGATGAATTTCATGATTGTTTATCATGGGCTGAAGTGGATCTCGAAGTAGGGGTCGATGTCAGTGCAGTCGCTGATGTTAAATCTGAACCAAATGATTGCTGTTGCCATTGTTGTAAAGGTTTTGAAGTATTGCCACGATCAAGGCATGTGAGAACATATTCGACAAATTCTTTGCCTAAAATGGTTAAGGATTCGGCGAACCGTAGAATGAGATGGTTGAATCGGCATGCACCGCCTCAAAAAACTGCCCCTGATGGTACTGTTGTTCACTACTGGTGCGACATGCCACCAAGAAGGGGTTCCTATAACGAGAGAAGTTTTGGTATGTCTACTTTAATTATTGCAGTTTGTGCTTTTTGTGTTTATTTTTTGTTAAAAAGTGTTGTTTGCATGTTTAGATCAAGTAGCTTCTTTTGTTGGTTTTATTTATCTTCATCTGTTTTTGGAAAAAAGTATAAGTAATTATTTTGTAAATATTTTCATCAAATTCATATATTTCATTTTTCAGTATGTTGTGGCTCATATAGACAACATGACTTTTATTATGTAAGCAGTTTAAAATGTAACTTTCTTGCATTAAATATTATTATCTAGTTCCCTCACATTTTATTTTGTTTGTTTTTATTGCTGTTTTCTAAAAATTTCTTACAAAATCATGTCCATTATTCTGCACACATTATTTATTTAATGTTAGAAGTACTTTATAATAAAAATAAACCATAATTTTTGTTTTATGTATGGTATATGTAGGATAGTTTATAACCATCATACATATATTGGTTATAATAACCATTATTCTTGAAGCAAGTGGATGTTAATAATTAAATAAAATACCCTTGGTCATGTGAGTCTTTAGTCTTATGGAGTCTTATATAGTCATGGGCAGTCTTATAGAGTCGACTAGAGGTTCATGCCATTACAGGATTTAGGTTCATCCGCTACATATGACTTTGCATAATAGCCAGTTAGTTTCTTCTCAAGCATTATATAGGTCCTCAAGCAAATTTCAGAAGTGTAGTGATTAAATATATGTGTAGTATTTAGTTAGTTATGAATATTAATGATTTATATTTTTTGGAGTGTTTACATTATGTTACATGTATGCAAAGTCGTGACTCAATACTATAGAGAAAAGGTAAAATACCATCATCTGCATCATTATTTAAAAAAAAAAAACATCAAACGTCTTCATTTAATATTACCAAATGAGGCAAAAGACTTTTTGCTATTTGACCAAACTCTTGGTGTTTAGATTTTAAACTTCAGCATGTTATTTTGGGAGATGAAGTATATCACTAAAAACTTACTTAATGAGACCTTACCCTGCATCACAAGCTATATGCAGTAAACATCAAACAACAGTTTGTGGAGGCAAGCATTTAATTTTATATCCATTATGATCATTTTTTTTTTTTTTTTTTTTTTTTTTTTGGTGTTTAATGTCTGACTATTGTGCACACTTGGGCTAATGCAGACGAAACCATTATGATAAAAATTAAATGACAGTAATATTTATAAAAAATATATGAATAGATGAAAATAAAATCCTTCAGGGTAATCAGTGATCAGCTAGTGATTAAGCTATTACAGGCAGCTAACTGGACCAGCCTCTTGTTCGTTTGTTGTTGTCTGTGATAGCTTGAACTCGTTGCTTAAGATTGATTGCAGTGAATGTAGTTTCATTATGCTCTCTGTATCGGGATCAGTTGCTCTATTATGGATGTAATAGCATAAACTTGTAGTCACTTCCAGTGAACAGCCAGCTGTAGGCTTTAAATTATTAAACAGTCTCAGAATAATGGTGATTCCAAATCTGTAAAAAATGTAACATTGATTTTTGTATTCAAAATTAAAAATGATAATTTGTGCTGATTTTGATACTGATTATAATTTTGAAATCAGGTTTAAGAAAGTGTAATATAAACAAAAAAATTTGGAAATTACTTTCATACAGACAGGTGAATGCCGCAGTTACTATATTTTAGAATTTATTCAAACAAAGATTAAACAAATATCAGTTTTTATAACATTAAAGAAATGTTTTTATAACTTCTGCAGAGTTGGATGATGGAGCGTACAATCCTCTTTGGACAATGCGTGGTTTCACACAAACTTTTCATTTCTGGAAAGAGAATAAAAGAGCACAGTCTGTACCATTGAATGCTTTCCTCACGTACATTACACTTCCTTGGTGGAGTATAGCCAAAGGTAAGTTTAGTTTACATTAACCCAAATAGACATCATTATGTTCTTTAAAATTCATTACTTCTACAAACTTTCTTGTAATCTATATAAGAGTAAATACGAAGTGTGGCAAATAACGAAGCGTGCTATGGCAAGTTTGAAGATAACTGTGCCTGTTGATGCTTTCCCCACCTCGCTCAGTCTCGCTGTAGCAATCGTTCGTTACAAGTCCTTGCGTTAGCATCTCTTCAAAAAAATGCAAAGTGTTTAGTTTGAGGATGAGTTAACCTTGAGTTTCTTGTGAAACTTGGAAAACTGCTAATGATATGTTAAAGGAAGTATATAGAAATGAATGTTTATCACACAGAAATTTTTGGGTGGTTTAGAAGGTTTAAAGAGGGTTACGAAACACCCGAAGATATGCGCCCTGGACAACCCACAACATCCAGAAATTTGATAAATTGATCTGCAAAACCATTATCAGAGTGTCCAAGCTCTTGCTGAAATCTTGCTTGATCTTGCTGAAATCTCAGGAATTAACAAAGAAAGTGTCCATCAGATTTCGCTTAAATTACTAAACATGCAGATAGTTTGCGCAAAAATAGTGCCAAAACTTCTCACTTCAGAACAAAAGGAATCTAAAGTGAACATTTGTGCTAACGTTTTAAACATCATTGATAATGTTCCAGAATTGTTGGACAGAATGATTACTTGTGTTGAATCATGGTTTTTTACCTACAATCCTGAAACAAAGCCCCAATTGATGCATTGGAAGAACCCCACTTCACCACAGCAAAAAAGATCAAAAGTAAGAAAATCATAATTCAAGGTCATGATTTTTTTTTTGACAAGCATGGAATTGTCTATATGAAGTGGGTCACTGGATGTCAGATGGTCAATAAATATTTTTATGTTGAGGTTCTGACAGCCCGTAGTGAAAGTGAGAAGATGAAGACACAATTTGTAGAAGAGCAATTCCTGGATGCTTCACTAAAGCAGTTCAAAGTATACAATAAGACTTTGTCTTAATGGGCAATGCCCATTCTGCTTTGTGAAGGTGTTCTTTGCAAAATATGGTGTCACCCACTATACTTGTCCATCCTGGCTCCCCGTGACTTTTTTTGTTTCCTAAGATCAAGTTGGAGCTTAGGGGACTAGATATCACTATGGAAGCGGTGAAAGCAAAAGCGACAGAAGCGGACTTCCTTGTTCTGCTTTGTTCAATAGAAAATTCGCATGGCGTGTTGTAGTGATTGGTAAGGAGAGTAAATTGAAGGGGATAAACTCTGTAATGTAAATGGTGATCAATAAAATCTTTTGTAGTGCCAGCCCGATTATTTAATTGCCACACCTTGTATATATTACATGTTACCTTCTAGAGCTTGGGGTTTTGGTTGCTAGCCCAGTCTTCATTTCACTGCTAATGATGCCAATTTTATTTCACACAAATTGTGAATTTATAATAAATGTGTTAGTACTAAATTATAGGTTATTACGTCACTAACTAAAAAAAAAAACATTTTTGTTTAATATTATTTAGAATTTTGCCAAATTCCAGTTGGTACAGTAGTCGCATTCACTTATACTGATCAAATCACAAAGGATAGCGTTCATGTAAACTAACTTTATTTTTGCGGTGGTTATTTCTATGTGGCAGGGCAAGTTTTGCCACTTACTATGTTCAAAATGTTGTTAGATATTTTATCTAAATATGGCCTTCATACTTTGAGATAAAAAGAGTTCTTTTATGTATTATTATATTTGAATAGAATTGCTGTGACTGACTACATTACCATAAAGAAGGCAAATGAGATAAGACTGTATATATTGTTTAAGTGAAGATTAATGTAAACAAAGCACAACAGTACAGTTGCTTTATTTATTGTATAATAACAAACATAAAATAGACTATTTTGCTTTGTAATATTATTCTTTCTTTCACATCGCCAGTTGTTAAGACATCAGTTTGTTGATTAGCTGATTTATAAATTTGTAGGATGCAGCAGCATTTCACGTTGTCTAAAGGAATTGGTGGTCGCCCCTAGTCAGTTTGCTGTACCCTGAACTGCTCATATCAAAGTCATGGGTTCAAAACTTGTAGTTACTGCCGCAGACTTTACCATTTGTGTTAACACCAATCCCTTGTCCTCATTAGTTTTAACTGACATAAACTATAGACGTTAAGAAGGAAAATAACATTGTTTTAACTTTTATTAAGTATTAAAAAAATGCAGATTGGTAGCATACAGAGTGATACAGTTAATGTATGTAGTTAGTACAGTCATACTTACATACTGATTGAAAATGCTTGGTATTAAAAAAAAAGTAATTTAAATGTAGGAAAAAATTCAACAAAATTAATGTTACAAAGAGAAGCAACTGCCAAATTGTACATCACTTAGTCTACAGTGGATTGCTTAAAAATTGGGAAATAATGGAGGATTCGGTTCAAAATCCTAACAAAGACGAGAGAGGGGAAAAGTCAGTTACTGTTACCCACACTGCAAACTGTTGATGGGCGTAAAAACATCTTCTAACTTTGTTGGTAAATTTTTCAAAAAATGCTTTGTTGTGGTCTATAAATAGTTTCAAATAATATCCTGTACTAGATAGATAAAAATTAAAAATATAATTATATCCTTAAAATTTTATCCCTAAATATTTTTTGTCATCCACCCCTATATTTTTCCTACAAATATTTACAAGCTGAATAATTATTATAACAATAATCTTAACCTTTTTATTTTCCAGATATACTTGATCACAGAGAAGAACCAATTTTAACTTTTTAGGAAACAGTGGACCCTAGACGTTGGATAACACAACCTTCTGTGCCTGCCGTTAATATTGGTGGACATTGTCTTTCACGTAACCTATTCCATTAATATGTTTCTTTAATTTATATAATAAAAATATATGTGATTTACGGTTAATCACTGTTGAAAAAAGCTAGTCAAAATATAATATTGTTTTTTAGATTTTTATATGTAGTGTAATATTTATTTTTTAAGTTTATATTTAAATGTGATAAGAATTTTATTTATTTGTGCTTTCAAATACTCAGTAAAATATCATACATGTGAGATAATTTTTGAACATTTATGAATAATTTATTGGGTCTAAGATGTTACATTTATTAAAAAAAAAGTAATAGTACTATTTCTAAGTATTAATTTAATATTTTTGAAGGCAATAGCTAGATGTATTTTATCATTGAATTTTGTTAATTAACTGTATAGCTGGATTTACATTAGGAAAGTAAAATTATATTTTGTTTGAAAAAATGAGTGAAAATAGAATTTTTGTCACTTTTGATTTTGTTCTACAGTAAATGTCATCTCTATGGAGCAGTTTTAGATAAGTAAATACTACATAAAAATTTACTTTTTTTTTTATTTGTGCGACCTTTCGCAGTTAATGGGTAAAAGAAACGAATAATATACAACATTGTACAGCAAGAATAGTGTAATAGTACCTCTTTATAAACTATAAACTACGAAGTATACTTGAAGTATATATGATCTATGAAATATGTTGTAATCATAACTTTCCTTGTTGGTACATGAACGAAAAGGAAAAGAGGTTAGAACGCTTTTGTTATGAAATCGCTATTCATAATTGAACGTAAAAAGCATGAATTCTGAAAAAATAATTCAAATAGCACTGGTGGGTATATAACTACGGTAATACACTAATTTTTATTTCAGTACTTGTATTTTAAGATACTGTGCATATGTTCATAAATAAAATCATTAAAAAACCATGTAAAAAGGAAAATAGGTTTAGAACTTCCTGTATTTTTTATGAAATTGCCATTTATTTTATTGCAAAGCCTTAAAATGGGAAAGTATGAAGCGTGAGAGTTCCCTGATACTCTGATGAACCTAAAGGTACACTGTATATGTAGTTCAATAACACAGGTCCTTATTCTTGGTACAAATCCGATTGGAATGCTTAGTGTAATAATGTATGAAAGATGGTGATGAATTGTTCTTTTTTTTGGTGCAAACAGTTTATTGGCCAATAGTTCAATTCAACAACAACTTGGAATTGTCCCTATCACATCAACAGTGATGCTGGTCTCATGTCTTCTTATCACCCTTTACTGATGATACAGTAACGTTTGCAAAACATTTTTACCTTTTTTGATCTCTTAATTTAATCAGAGTTGAATTTTTTAATCTAAAATTGAATATTTGTGTTTGATACACAATAATAAGGGTTTATTATTACCTTACCCCTCTGTCGAAAATGCAAATAATGTGTGATACATTAGTTGTGCCTTTAGAATTGTCATTAGCATTCATACTCAAATTTATATAATAAAGTATTTTACTTTATTCTTAAATTGTTACTAATGATATTCATGTTATTATTATTGTTATTTATTCAAACAGTTCCTACCATTTGTGTACATGAAAACAATACAAGGCGTTTCGATGCCTTAAGTGTGTGTTTTTTGTATTTTAACCTTAGTTAATGTTTTAAGTTAGGTGTTTGAGAATAAGAGTTGATCCACACACTCAAAATGTTGTTTTCATTACACAAATAATAGCAAATGTCCGAATGAACAGTAATAATAATAACAAACCTTTTAGTTTCACATCATTTGAACTGCTTATATTATTTGTGGTGCCATTTTTAGAATCTAATGTAAACCCAGCATATTTTAATTTCTGTGTTCTGTTTCATAAAACTAAGTGAAACAAGTACATTGTACAAACCTTTTAGAATTTATTTTACTTTTTAAAAAAATATTTAGATAAAAACATCAGGTGGTAAATAAATAAAAATAACAGCTTCAGTCAGTTAAATTATAGGTGAAAGGCTACATTGAAAGCAGAAATAATGCCCTTAATTTTATTTTTCCATTATTAATTGAAAAATATTGGCTTTATTTTTTACCTTTACGAATTTGTAATTACAGCAGACCCCCGATTACTCGCTGTGTAGATTATCCGCAGGCCCAAAATAAAATAACTGCATTAATTTTTTTGTGTGAAAATCGTAAGAATAAATTACAGCAGTATTTATTTCATGAATATAGCAAAAAAATCGTCTATTTCACACAAGCTTACCTTACTTGAATGAGGTATGTACAGGTAGTACAGCACTGTTTTATTGTACTGTACTGTTCTTTGCAGTACAATACATACATAATAAGTGTAAGTCTAACATTTCACTATAAAGTATTTTAAATGTCAAAGATAAACAAAAATGAAAGGGAAGAGAAGGAATCTACAGTTGTGCAGGCATAAATAATTTTGATGTACTACTGCAATAATTTGATGAACAGGAAGACGTCTTACAGTTAAAATAGCGTTTTGTTAAAAAAAAAAAACAAGAAAAAATATTATGCAAATATAATAATATGATATTCTTATACAAAAAAAGTATTTTACTTTGTTCCCTAAATTTTTCAGATCTACTATTTACAGTATTACAAATAACTTTCAGTTAATGTAGTTTTTTATTAGTTTGTTCATACTGTAGTTTATTCTAAATATAAAATAAAGTTCATATTTATATGTCGAGTTTTTACGTTTGCTTCATTTTTTTAACCTACTTGCGGATTGTGCCAACCAATGCTGCGGTTAATCGAGGGTTTGCTGTAATTAGGAGCTGTTAAAAAATATATCCTATATATAATTATTTTCAACAGATTTGTACGTATGGTAATTTTATCACAGAAAATGGCAGGGCTCAAATATATTCAGTCTCTTAGCTAAATTCTGTAAAAAAAATTGGTATTTTTAAATTTCTCAGTGAATTTTTTTGTTAACCATATTATATTGTTAAGCACTACAATGTAACAACCTAACACTTGATTGTTGCCTGAACAGGTTAGGATTAATAATAGCAAACAGTCGGATAATTATGTAACAGCATCGAAAATCAAAAATCCTGAACTGTTCTGTGTGGCATATTGTAAAAAAGATGTTTGCTGGAAGCCACATGTGGAGCCAAGAGTATAAACAAGAGATAGAAGAGTATTACAGATAAGTAAACTTGCTTTTTGGGGGTTTCTCCAAACAAATTGTATTATAGAACAAGGCAACTTCAAAAAAGCATATTCACAGGATGTGTATATTATAGATATGCACAGGAAATGTGATTGCCATAAAAAAAAGCAGAGCAAGAAACAAAATTTGGAGGAAAGTGGCTGACCAGGAGAATTTAATCAGCAAAATCTTGGTTTTTTGGACTTATGCAACTTGAGACTGACGTCTAAAGTTATCAGTAGCTTACTGCATGAAGTAATGTGCATAAGACCTACCTAATACCCTTGTCATGGGTCAATAATGGAAACTGTCAGGAACTTAACAAAGCATAAACAAAAGAGGGAAAGTTTTCACTGAAGATGCATCGGAGTCTTGTTTGAACATGACTAACTGCCATTTTATGTACATTGTATTCTGCTTCATATTCCTTTACACATCAGCCATGTAGAATTATTGCACTCCCAATGAAGATGTATAGGATTTAAAAGTTACTTTGAAGGTCCAAGAGTCCTGTAGGATTTTGCTGATGAGATCTTCCTGTTGAATGTCTTGTCCTTTGGCCATAATTCCAAAGATTCTGTTTCTTTCTGGCTCTAGAAACAGTAACTTACATTAGGTTAAGTGGTGGAAATGTCTGCCCTCTCAGTCATAATATGGAAACCTAATTCTTGGACTTTAAGTATAGCATTGTGAGGACAGCATCATTAAGGTTCCCTTCAGTTTCAGAGGTTATGAACCGTCCTTGACTTATCTAGAGTGTTCATTTCATCTCCTTTACCTCAAGAAAAGACCAGAAAGGTTTATAAACATGAATTCAAATTTAAGGAGTCTTAAGTGTCAATTAAATTTAATTAATTTGTCTGTTAAAATTTTCAAATTATAATATTCAGCCCAGAGAGCACCATATACCAGTGAGGTGTGTTTTGAAGAAAGGTTTAATCAAATTTAATGTTAAATGTATGAAAGTTTGTGCGTTGTTAGTGTACCATTTATTTATAGCTGTTTTAGACAACATCGAATAGAATGTCTACTTATAATTTTAATCTGTACACAAGGAAAGTACAGTGTATATTACATGTAAATAATCTACATTCTATATAACACATAATCAGGTAAGTCTCAATATTTTTTACATCAATAATAAACAAAGTTAACTGTATTTCAAGCATGGTGACTCAGAGGTTCTCGTTGCCTCATACTTTTAACATATCACTTAGTAAATTTTAGTAATTTGTAATATACAGTTGTCCCAGGAAGAGATTAACATTTTTTATTTTATTTCACTCATTGCTCTACAAAGTTTTAAAAATTAATAAAATGATATTAACACACTTTTATTATTTTAATAAAGCCCATCCATATCCATCTGTAAACTTTCAGCCTTGTTTATCTTCTTGCTCTCACGCTTTCAGGTTCTTTTGTCAGTCTTCTCAGATTTTACCTGGACTGCTTCTCCTTTGAGATGTAAATTCTAAAATTTATTTAGGCAGATTGTCTTCATTTAAAAAACTTTGTACAGTACTATCTTCTCACTTCAACTGTTTTTATTACACCAATGTGGATACCCAAATTATTAGAATATTTATTCAGTCTAGCCAACTTATTTTCCAATGGCTTACGCCATCTTTGATCTTGCTTCCCAGTAGAGGCCAGGGAGGTCTCTTCTTCTCTTCCATCTAATTTTCTGCAGACCAGGAGATGGTCCTTGTTCATGATGGTGTCTGGGCATTCACACAATGTGCAGTTGTCATAGTTTAATATCTTAATTTTCTTCAGGTGTTCATTCAGACAGTCGTGTCCAGTTGACAGCCAAAAGACCGCGACAGATGTCCTCCTCTGGAAGTCCTTGACCTGCCCATACAAGTCGAATACATTCTCATAAGGCTTGTAGTCTAGCCAACTTTATCCACATTTGTTGCTATTTTCAGGGCTTGAGATATTGACTCCAAAGTACTTATTTGTTCTTGTTGCAGATATTTTTGTCAAGTTGTAAATCCTTTTCTGTGTCTCTGAATTTGTGCACCTTACGGTTCAAGACTTAAGTTTTACCTACTCTGCATAGTGATGTGCAATTACGAACAATACTAATGAAATCATTCGATTATAAAAATCACTCGAATGTTGACTATTAATCTGCCACCCTTCTAATTTGTAACAGAACAAAGTAGAATTGTACTCTTGTCCAACAAGTATGACGACAACCGAGTCGTTCAGCAAAAACTCAAACATTTTTATCAAGTAGTGTTGATAAAATGTGTTTCTGTAACGAATCGGATCTCAGTATATTGGTAATTACTAATTATTTAACAGAACAAAGTCTAGTTGTGCTGTTGTATATTACTATTTGACTTCAACAACTAATCTTTCATATCATTAGTAGGTATCTGAGCACACTATTTGTTAGTATAAGAGCGATTTGTTCAATTCAGAGATTAGTAATTAGTAGTTACAAATCGATTATTAACATCAGTATACTACTATGTTAGTCGATTAATGATGGCAGTAATTACTAAGTAGTTGAATAATGAAATCATATGCAGTCGCCCATCATTACTCTGCTGCTGATACCTTGTCTGTATTAATCTTACTGGCATAAAGCAAGGACATTAAGAAAGGGAAAATCTAAAACTACTAGATACTCTCTTTTTTAATGCACTTCAATCCTGACAATTGTTGAAGCTGTAAATGTAAATTTGTTTCTTAGAATAGTCTCACAAGAGAAAGTTAACCTGGAGAGTGGTCAGTCCAAAGCCCTTGAAGATTGTCATTTAGCAATTGTTTGACTAAATCTACAAGGAGACAATGAAACACTAGTTCTTTTTCCTCATCCAGGGTTTGGACAAATATTATACTACTGTTCCTGTTGCCATCAACAATTTTTTCTTATCCTTTTAGCCATTTCTTCCTACAAATCCTAGTGACATTTTTGAGACAGTTGTTAAATACAGTATTTTGAAAATTCCAATAAAATTGGAAGATGCATGTGGTAGTAAAAATTAAAATTGCTAATCTCTTTGTAGAACATACTGTATAAATAAAAATAACAGATTCTATATACTTTTGTCCAAAGTAAAAGTAAACAAACATGCTAGAAAACAATTATTAAATAGGAAAGGTTGGGAAACCTTATACTGAAATGCTGTATTTAGTAACATTTTCATTTATAACAAAGTAAAGGTATTATTCTCAATTTTTGATTTTACAAGGGTAGAATGGATTTTTGGTTTCCATTTAAAAAATGTTATATTTCTTAAACAAGTTACTTTCAACTTGGATAAAATTTAAAAATGCATTTATTACATAAATAAGCATACTTTTGTAAGTTGTTGAAATATTATTTAAACTTTTATTTTTTTACTCTTAGAGTTGAAATGTGTATACAAATATATTCATTGTATAATATTTCTACAGAATGATGTACGTTCCCACTAAATATAATAATGGTGAATGGTTTTTGAATTAATAATAAAACTTATTGCAAAGTTTATTAAAGAAGAATTTTGTCTCTTAGTTTCTTATTTTGTATGTATCCAAAAGCACACCATATTCCTTCAGCAGTAATCATATCATTAAACACGTTTCACCTAAACCTGGGACTGGGAATGAGCATTGTTCCTGACCTCCAGAACGTTTTCAATTTTGATCAGATTGTTTTCTTCAAACATAGCACAAAAATTGATTTTGGTTATAGCTTACTTCACTCTGATCCAGAAATTATCACAATGTTTTTAAGATGAACAAATATTTTTTTGTATGAAACCTGTTTTAGATACAGAATTCAATTTCATTCAATTCAATAGAATTCAACTGATCTACAGATCAGTTTTCAAAAAAAAAAAAAAACTTTTTGTGATATTTTTTTAGAAGTATGATACTTTAATTGGATACAGAATTTAATTTAGAATTGATCTGCAAAAGAATTAGCTTTAAATCTAATGGTTAGGGTTATAAGGTTTTAATGCTGAAAAAAGCCGCTTCATTTTAACATTTCCAGTTGACAGAGCTTGCAAACCTTTTTTTAGACATTGATTTCACACCTTATATAAAAAATAGCCATATCACACAGAAATGAGATTAGACGAAATTTCAAATTTTCATGTGCTGTTTTCACCTTTTAAATATCTCTTGTAATTTTCAAATAATCTTAATCTATAAAAGCTATCAATATTTGAGTTTTACAAAATAACTTTGGCAGATGTTTTGATGTGAATTTATTACTACAAATATAATTGATAATTGTTTACTGTAAGGATATCACCTGCGAGTTCTACTATCTAAACAGACGACTTTTTATGCTTGACCAAACATCAACCTTCACCAGGCTATTATAGTCTGCATTTTGTTCATATGATGATATTTTTTCTGACACTACTGGGAACTATCGCTTACTGAATATGTTTTTCAATCTGTGTGATTGTAAGTGTTTAATAAGGCTGAATTTAAATGTTTGTCCTATATTAAAAACAAAAAGTAGTTTAGCTATTAGACATTTACATTTATTATAGATGCTCATATAATAAATAATCAATGTAAAATTTAATTTAATCTTCATAAGGTAATGTATATTCAGAAATAAAATGCACATAGAATATTTTTAAATTTTTTTAACAGATGAACAGAAAGAATACAAATAAATTTTAAATATATTTATAGTTAGAAGATAATACAAAATAATTAAATTTAGAACTGAATTAAAATTAACTATTTTTTTAAATGCTTGTATATTTTTAACTTACCATTTACAATAAACACCAATCCAAAATAAAATTCCATCATTTCTTTTGTCTGTAGCAATGTAAAATTAAAAAAACATTTTAAGCTGTACAAAAAGAAATTGTATAACTATTCATAATTACTTAAACTGCTCAAAGTATGTTTTATATTTCCAAGAATAAACTAAATACTTGATTAATAGTCTTTAGTATTTTACTTGCATGACCAAAAATGTTAAAATATTTCGATCAAATGCAATTAATTTTTTCACAGAGCAGTTCAAAGTGAATACTGTATGCTATGTTATTAAAACAAAAAGCAAAAAAAGCATAAATAATTATCTTGAAAAACAAAAAAAAAAAAAAAAAAAACAGTACAATATTCATTAATACAAATTATCTATTTCAGTTTTCTTTACACACAAACTGAATTACTTTTTGTGTGGGGTTCACTTTTTTTTATATTTTACATTTTAACCTTTTTTTTGTGTTTTCATTTTTTTTTCTTGTTTACAAAATGTTTGTGTTTATATCCCTGTGAAAAAAGCCTACCAAAACAAAAACACTGAAATTGCTCTTGTCAGTTAATACTTTTTTCAAATCACAGAATGTCCGAGGAAGGGGGTGTACACCATGTCCAGAGCTACTGATGCCGGGGATTCATTCCACCTCCGCCTCCACCTCGGGCACCTCTGCTACCTCCTCGCCCACCTGGTCTAGGACCTGAAATAAAACAATACGATTCAATTTGTTAGAAACTTCATAATTTTTTAAAACATTTTAAAAAAACAAGGAACAGCCCCTGCTTCTAGCCAATTTGTTTGTACTTGGTGCATAGATTTTCTTGTTGCATGTAAATGCTCCCATCTAGACTAATGCTTGTCATCTCAAGCTAAACACAATATTTTCCAATTTAAACAAGATAATAAATTTTTTTCCACGACAAAAAACCTTTAATATTATCATTGCCGAGGTGTGACGTTAATTACTTAATACAATTTTTGAAAACAAAGAAACAAGTCAGATAAAAATTTAAGATATTACAGAAACAACAAACAAAACAATTATAATACAAAATACAATAACAACTATAAATAAATAATTTCTTAAAACTAGTTAATAATAATATAAATCTTAAAACAACATACACACAAAGTTATTGTAGGCTGTATATTGGCCATACAACAATAACAAGATAAATAAAAGAAATATTAATGTTCCTAAAACTAATTAACAAAAAAACAATTTAAAAATAAATTAATAAATAACAAAATTAAACAAACTTTTAAGTGCTGCAAAGGAGCCCTACAACAAGCAATAACAAATATATAAATTAAATTTTCTTTAAAAAATTCAGACAACGAAGGAAGTCTAGGACCCGGTCAACGGCCGAGGCGCTATCTCCCAACATCGTCTGCAAACAGTTGCTCAGACCACACATAACACACAAATTTTGGAAACCATCACAATCGAGCAATACATGTTTTATTGTGATGGTTTCCCCACAAGATAATAGACCATGATAAACTCTACTGAAACTGGTTCAATAGATACAGTGATAGCAAGTGAGATTTTTTTTTATTGTGCACACTTGGGCTAAAGCCATGTTTATTTATAAAGTCCAACTTTTGATTTTTTTTTTTTTTTTTTTTTGCTTTAGTTAAACAGGAAACATTAATCCAAGATACAGTGGGACATATGTACCTTGAATTCAAGTGGTTCAGAAGACTAGGGGTGGGTCCCACTTCCCACTACCAATTCGTTAATAAGAAAACGTGAACAGCCTAACTTGTACATGTAACAATTATTGCATTCTCAATATTTTACAAAACATACAAACCGCCAGTTCTTTTTGATTTGAAAAATTCTACCCATACTGAAAGAAACCAATACTTCTTGATTTATAATTTATCTTTCTGCTTCTATGGCTTTTTCACACCTTAACAGAATAATTTTTTATGAAAAATTAATTTAATACATATTATCCACTGAGGATTCTGATGTTTGTTCCTATATTTATAAGTCTCTGATCATTAATATACGTAACTACCTATATAAAACAAATGTGTTTACTGTAAATTCTGACCTCAAGCAACATGTTTTCTACTTAGTATTACTGTTAGGCAAAAGAAAAATCTTAGTTGTTTTTAGACTAGTGAGCCATAATGTATTATGCGAGTGTTGCATACATAAGCATTCCTATACAACATAAGATTCCAGTGACAACGAATTAAAATTAAGATATCAACAACTCATCTTTATAAAACTCACCTCCTCGATCTCCTCTTTCACCTCGATCTTGGCGAGGAGCTCCACTGCCTCGGGGACCACCACGTTTGTTATAACCACCTTCTCTATATCCCCGTTCTCCATCGCCACGGTTCTGATAACCATTTTGATAATAATTATTTCCACCTTCATTATTACGGTAGTAATCTGAAAAAGGAAAAAAAACATTTAGTACATACTGAGGACAACCTATTTCGCTGAATTCTTTTTGGCAGTTTTTTTTCTATATCTAATATAGAAGACATACATTATAGACTTTTCTTTTTTTAGTTTTCTTTAATTTTCTCTTTTTGTGTATAAATATTTTCCTTATTAAATGGATAAATATCTTATATACTAAGTATGTATAAATACCTTACTAAATAATTGTATTAAAATACATTCTTACACATTATATTTTGATGTTTTGTTGTTTGGTGTGTACACAAATAGATTTTCTGCTTGTCCAACACATGAAAAAGCAACAAAGGATATGTGACAAAACAATCCTTCGAAATTAATTCTGCAGTAGTGGAACATTTGACCCTGCGCCTTTACAAATGAGTAGTTCCATGGAAGGAGCTACTCATTGGACAATAATGCATTTCTCTCACAATAAACACTGCCATATCCAACATTCCGATAAAAAGTTTTTGATACTCGGCTAATTCTATGATGAATTTCTCTTGTGCTATTTATTTTGCTACTCACACTTGGCAGGAGAATCAATAGACTCAGTCATGTTTATGAGTCCACTACTCAGCTCAAAATGGTGTTATGAAGTTGGAAATGGCAATGGTTATAGTGGGATGTGCGCTATCGACCAGTGCACAGCTTGACCGGTGGGTCTGCAGACTTTTAAGACAACTTCTCAGTATTACTTTTACAATATAATTTTTTTAACATGTCTTCAAATTATTCATAAAACTATTATATTTGGAACATTTTATCTTTGTAAAATTATATTACACTTACTTCCTCCGCCTCCTCTGCCATTTTGGTTATTGCTATAGTTGCCTCCTCGATTTCCTCTTTGGCTTGAATAGTTATTGTCCCGTCCTCTAGGTCTGTCCCCGTTGCGTCCTCCTCGTCCGTAGTTTCTGTTTCCACTGACTCGTCCACCAGCAGGTACAAAACCTGACATAATTAATAATAAAATTATTCAGTAATTAGACACACACAAATATGTATGTTTAATTAACACTTTACCTGGTTTTATTTACTATTAATTATTTCATGTTGGCTATAGATTATTAATGAGCAAAAAAAAGTTATTACTTTACTAATAAAAAATGAGAATATAATAAAATTAATATTCATATCTTACTTTCACGGATTCCACATGATATTACTTTGTACCAAATTTAATCCTTTAGCTTGATGTATGCATTTTTTCAGATACAGCAGTACCTTAAATCACCCTGACATACCAGTCCTGGAAATTGCTGATAGCTGGGGTATGGCTTACTTTTCCTTTTTTCTGAGGGGAACTATTAATTTTAACTGAAAGGGCTTACAAGAACTGATTGTTCTTAATACTACTTTAGGGTATTCACAAAAAACAGAAACAGAACTGCTTCCAAATTAAATGATGTCATATTCATATATTTAGGAAATGTCATTAAATATGAAAATGTCCACTTTGACAATATACTTGTTATAATAGTTACATTATACTAAACATATATAAGAGGCCTGCTGAGTGTTAACATACAGAGGACTTTTATTGTGATCACAGATAATGTCAATTCTACACAATCTCAATAAAAAAAAAAAAAACACACACACACAAAGAAAATATTATTATTATTATTATTATGAGATCTTCAATTACTGTTATTTTAAGTCTGTCATGATGACTGAAATCACACATTATACACTAAAGTAGAATAAATAAATAAATATGCGTGTCAACTCATAATGAAAATTCTGCATAACCTTTTTTTGCACTCTAGATGGCATTGCTGCTTCGGCATGAACGCATATGGCACCACTATGTGGACAGCACAGATTGGAGTGGTGTGTCAACTGTTCAGACATGAGTTATTGCTCATTTGTTTTTGTTGTAATTGTATAAAGTAACAAAAAAAGTTTCCACTTGCTCTATTTTGTAGTATGTCAACACACACTCACCATCTCGGCCTTAATTTTGTTCTAACCTTTGTAAAGATTAAAGCTAGATTATTTGTTTTGTTTGTGAGGAATTTACTTTTAAATGAAAAGTTATTATTATTAAGATTTAAATGATTGCTCACCATCATTCTGTTGTTCATTCCAATCGTTACTGTCATTGTTCTGCCAGTTGCCTGCCTCAGCTGATTCCATAGCCCAGTCGCTGGTTGTTGTTTGTTCAGTGGCCTCATTCCAATCACCAGACTGCATTGTCTGTCAACACAAAAACAATTTCATATACAGTGGTACCCCTGTTAACAGTCTTTAATTTGTTTTAAAACTAAGACTGTTATCTGAGCAGACTGGTGTGTGAGTCAGTGTTTACAATAGAGACTTATGGAAAACATTTAAATTTATTACATAGAAAAAAATAAATAAATAATAAAATTTATTATTATAAAAAATAAAGGACACTTCACTACGTCCTTCATTGAACTGTCTGACCCATCTTCTCACCATTGAATCACTCATCGCATTTTGTCCGTAAACTTCGCAAATTTGCCAATAAATTTCAATTGGTTTCACTTTCCTAGCATTCAGAAAACGAATTACAGATCTGATTTCACAATCGGCAGGATTTTCATTGTAAACAAGCACAACAAAGCGTACGTGGCTGACAGTGATCTCAAAATGGCGCACGTTTCTTCTCCTTGATACAGAGCGTCTACCGTGCATGTGCGGAACTACAATCGGAGCGCTGCAGTGTAGAGAAATTGAAACGGAACTTACTTTCTGGACGTACCTCGTATTTAGCATAAAATACATCTCACCATAGAGGAGATACATATTCCTGAAAAAGTGAAGAAAAACTTCACTGTGCTCAGGAGCTAAACTTACAAAACTAGTTTATAAACTAAAAACTAAAGCATTTGAAATCATGACCTGTTTAAGCACTACATAGAAACTTACATTAGCATACATCAATTTCATCTAAATTAATAAGAAAAAAAAGAAAAAAATTCAACCATCACTGTGTTGCAAATTATATGTTTATGTAAAATTGTATCAATTTAATACAATTTTATTTATACTTTGCCTTCTACACATTCCCATTTTCTCTAGTTTCTGTACAATTTAAACTAATTTTCCTGACCAATTCAAACTAATTTCTGCACTGGTATAAAACAGATGTCCTACCAACTTGTATATGTATATATACATGGTTGTATATATACCAACCAAGTATGTTTTATTTTCGTAATATTTTCAGAACTAAGTGTGGCAATTAAATAACCGGATTGGTGCTACAAAACATTTTATTAGAGTTTATCCCCTTCAATAAATTATCCTTACTGATACCTACTACCCTCTATACAAATTTTCTATCCATGTTCAAAGCTGTGCTGTAAGTCCGTTCGCTACTGTCAACTTATTGAGAACCTCATAGATTTTGCTTTCACTGCTTCCACACTGTGACACTGTCCCCCCCTTAAGCTTCAATTTCTTAAGAAATAAGAAAGTTACACTACTAGGTGAGACGAGTATGGTGGGTGATCCATTAAGATGTTGTCATATTTCGCAAAAAAAAACAAAAACGCCTTCTTAAGCAAGGTAGAAATATCAAGTGCTGCATTGTCTTAATGAAGCATCCAGGGATTGTTCTTCCACAAATTGGGTCTTTGTCTTTTCATTGGTTCATGAAGGGCTGTCAGAATCTCAACATAATGCTGATTGACCGTCTCACCTTCAGTGACCCCATGAAAATAGGCAATTCTTTGCTCGTAAAAAAATCATGGCATTGAGTTTTAATTTGCTTTTTACATTTTTTTTTTTTTTGCCGTAATAAGGTGGGGCTCTTTTTGACCCTTTTGTTTCAAGTTCACAAGGTAAAAAACCATGATGCATTGAAGTAAATACTAACAATTCTGCATCATTATCAATGTTGTTTAAAAGATCAGCAGAAATGTTCATTCTCAACTCCTTTTGCTCTAGGGTAAGAAATTTTTGAACAAAACTTTCTGCATGTTCAATGTTTCATGTAAAATCTGACGAACACTTTCTTTGTTAATTCCTAAGATTTCAGCACAAACACAAACAATGATTTTCACAGGTCAATTTACCAAATTTCTGGAAGTTATTGTCTGTTCTAATGACATTGAGGATTTAGAATCATATGATCTATTGTAAGATCATCTTCGGTTGTTTCAAATTCATCCATAAACCTTTTTAACCATGCAAAACGTGTGTGGTAAACATTCACTTCTATACACTTCCTTTTGCATGGCACGAGCTTCTGTAGCGGTTTTTCCCAGTACACAAGAAACTTGAGGTTAACTCGTTGCTCAATCTGAACACTGAATTTTTTTGATGAGGCGCTAGCGCAAGGACTTTAATAAATGATTTCTACAACAAGACTTAGCGATGTACAACCAAGCCCACTGAGCTCAGGGAGAGGGTGTCAACAGACATGTTCATACCTGCTGCGAGGCATGCTTGCTGTTTGCTAGTAGCAGCACCAGTTAAATTATTAAATTGAATTGCTACACCTCCTATCATCTTTAAAAATATGTATGAATAATTTTTCCACACAGCCAATCTTTATGCCTCAAAACTATATCTTTTACAAATTTCTTGAAAAAAATGTTTTCTTATAATATTCTGCAGTATGGCGAGACTTACGTGCTGGAACTCCGGCTGTTGAGTGGGCATAGCCTGGTTTTGGGAAGCAAAAGCTTGTGATGTGGGATTGTTGTAGACTGCTTGCGACTGCGATTCCTGCACTGGAATCTGTGCTTGAGTGACTCCAATGTGCTGCGCTTGTTGCGATTGAGGAGGCATTGGAATAGGTGTGTACAAAATGTCTGCAGTCTGTGGTGGGTAGGTTTGTTGTACAGCAGGAGAAACATTTACAGGAGGAGTGGCGTAGTTGGCGTTTGTGAAGGTTTGTGTAGGAATCGGCAAAGCAGTGGTCGGAGGTGGGGTTGGTGTTATTACTTCAGTCTCCAACTCTGACTCCTGCAAACAAAAACAATCCTTAATCAAAAGGAAATAAAAAATATTATTTTATTCATTTTTCTATAGGAACAAATTTTTTACTAATTAAGAAAGTGAATACCATTACTTCATTAAGAAAATGAATAATGCGTATGTGTATGTGTTCCAGTTATGTGTTTTGTTTAGTCTAGAAGGTTACTTTAGGACTCGGTGGTTGACGTGGCTAAAGCATCCTTCAGTCTACTGCGTCATATAACTGTACACTTAAAGGTTAGGGAGGCGATAATAGCCTCTATGTGCTTTTCGCCTTAAAGTAACAACAACAAAAAACTTGAAGGTTTTTAGTTCTATAGTTCTAGTCGCAATTGCTCCTGTTGCTTTTCTCTTACAGTTAACACTGATTCCATATCCTCATGAATCTAACTGGCATAAAGTATGAACATTAAGCAAAAAAGTCATGTACACTCAGTTTTTTTTTTCTAGAAGGTTACTTTTATTATTTATTACAAGTTATTTACTATGAAAACTGTTTAGAAATATCCGATGACAGACTTAATGTGACAGTTAATAGAAACTGATGATTAAAAGAGTGATGGTTAATCGAGACCTTACTGTAAATGGTTTGTTTGTCTGCAGTTAACAGCGTGTGTGTGTGTGTGTGTGTGTCGTTTCTTATTACCAAATCTAAAAATTAATATTTTTTTAGTCCTGTTATATTCTAACTCACATTTTTTTTAAATTCATAATTTAATAAACTTACTCAAAAAGAGCACAACATATGGAAGGTTATATGAAGTCAATTCTAGTACATTCAAAGTGAAATTTACAAAAACTATGTAGCACAAGTTCTAAGAATCTGTGACCAATGGAGCTGTATGTTTCTTCTAGCCCATTATATTTGGGCCCAGAGAAAATTGTGATTATATGAATTATTGTCCTCTCTCTGTTGCTAGAAAAAGATAACTGGAATTTTATCTCCCCTAAGTTGTGAAATCTGTAAGAATTACTATATTAAACAGTAAGTATAAACATGTTAAATTACATGACTTTTTTTTAAAAATATTTTTTTAGCTATTCAGCTATTTTAGCTATTTTTTTGGTTCCTTCAGTTGCGTTATAACTAAATTCTTTTACAAAAGATAACTTTATAATATAAGTTAAAATTAATTAATCTATCAATGAGCATAAGCTGTAGTACCACAATATTATTACTACAGCCTATTTTCGCTAGAATCAAACATTAATATCAAAACTTGAAGTGGAATGCTAAAAACCTACTATGAACAAGAAAGTTAAAAACCTAGCTTTTTAAACAATAGCCCTAGCACAATAGCATGCAGTTTTACCTGGATAAAACTAAAGGAACTTGTTACAGAATTCATAACATTTGAAAGGACGTCGTTGACGGGTCGTTGAGAAATATACAGTCCTGCTGTCTCCACAGCGTGCTGTGTTGGTTCAACTACATGCTGATGTTGCACACTTGTGTATCCATCCACTACAAGAAAAAGAAAAAACAATTCGTGTAACACAAAAGAAAATTTTAAACATTAGTTATAAATTATAAATAATATTATTTTGTATTACAATAATTAACACTTTGAAGCAGACGACCAAGTACTGTTAAGGGGTGAGGAGACTGCTTCTGAAAGGGCAGAGGGACGAGGAAGCGGAAATGTGGGCTGTTAGGCTCCCAATGAAATACCTGTACTAGTTAATAACATGCAGATAAATAAAGTTAATAGTTAAAGTTAAATGTGTTAAATAAAGTTAATAACATTTATCTTCATTAAAAATAAACAATCTCATGATCTCTTTATTCAAAACCCAGTGTTAGTTCAAATCTATAACAGTCTAACCTTTCAGAGAAAAGGAAGTGGGCCGAGTAATATTTGTAAGATCAATAATATATTGATCTGAAGATAGCAATAAGCTGTAAATACTCAGTTAGAGCCGTATTCCTCTCGGAATTAATATTATTGGCCTGTAACAGTACTGCTCACGTTCATTTATTCAGCACTGATACCCAATTACAGTTTGGGCCCCATTGTGACTTTCAGGTGGCATTTAAATAAAAATGCTAATAAGATATATATATATATATATATATATATATATATATATAACCTCTAGTAAATCCTGAACATTTTCATATATCGTAAAATTTAACTGAATCATATCATGATTGCTAGCCATTCTGACAACCTAGTAAACAAAACTCGAAAGACGCAGAAAAGTGAACTAAAATGATCAGTTAGTAGAAAAATGTAATTCTGGATGCTACCTATTGGATATATTTTCAACTCTTACCAACAATAAAGTATAACAACAATAGATCATTATACCGCATCTCTTACTAGTAAATTAAAACAACGATAGATCGTTGTGTAGCAGCCAAAGTTAACTAAACGTCTAAAACTAAATACAGTACAACATACAATCATTGTATTAGAATACACACACTATACAGCCTAATACTGACCAGTCTATGCACAGTAGGGGCCTAATAACAAAATGAAAATCTAAAACAAAACATTCTGCATAAGCTAAAGCTAAAGCTCACACTCATTCTGCATAAGCCTTTGACTATGTATACATTACATATTTGTGTTTTACAATGTTCTCCCATAAATGACTTATCACGAGAAAAAGAATTAGGTTGACATTATTGAAAAAGATTAAATAAAATAAGAAACAGTGAGTATGTAGCATATATTGCTAAAACCTATGAAATGAACGAGTCAAAAATTCTGAGTGTTTGTGAAACAAAAATTGATAAATTTTAAAATTTCTCCTTTTTATTTATTGTCATTCAACTGAAAGTATTTCTTTCATATAAACAAATAAACAAACACGATCATACTGCAAAAATACACTAATACATTGTTTTCATATCGCCTTATAGTTACGTTATCTGTGAGATATTCTAAAAACCCCACGGGTAATGAGGATTAGTGTACTTTATGTAAAGGATGTTAACAACAGTGCCTCTATTTATAAACCATAGAAAACATAAACTGCCAAGGTAAAAAAGTATCATTTAAACCATCAGATAAAAAAAGCAATATTTATATTAAACCAGCTTATGCAAAACCTTTGTATCATAAGGCTTAGCAAAACCTTTGTATCATACGCCAGGTACACATTAAAATAAACTTACTGGATTGGAATGTTTCAGAAGGCACAGTGTCCGTCACAGGTTCCCCGTCTCCAATTTCTTCTGGTACAGTTTCTTCTTGGCCAGGTATTGCAACAGGTGCATCAGCTTCCTAAAATATTCAAACTTTTAGTTAAAAATATATATACAGGAAATAAGTTTATAACCAAAATTCAAAGGCATTAAATGAATTAAATATTGTCTGTAGTTTTGCTATAAGATAAAATCATATTAATTCCCATATAGTTCTGTTGAATGCCCAATTTAAAACCATAAAACTATTTTAAATATATTGACAATTTGAAAAGATCTAATTCATTTAATTATTATTTATTTTTAAAAAATACAAATCATAAATAACATTTCTCTCCAAAAATGCTAAAAGAAGTAAACAAATAGTTAAAACAAAATTATCATTTTTGAATTATAAAACTTTTTTTAGACAAGTGTTTGTAAAATATTGACAATTTTAAAACAATCCATCAATAAATGTGTGTATTTTGATACTGAAAGGTTTAATATTACCTCTTCAGCTGCAGTTGCTGAGTTCTGGTCAAAGTATCCGCAATTACTGATACTGACAATTTGTTCTTTGAGTTTTCCATAAGTTGTGCCAATCACTTCCTTAGCCTTGCCATCTACCAAGTTAATCAAATGTTCTGCCGCTTTCTGCAGCTGTTCCTGTATTTAAAACGTGATCATCAATGTACTGTCTGTGGTTTAATTGCAAAATATCATTTCTAAGTTTAAATAACTAACTGTAATACGCAGTTATATTTGTGCAATAACTGTTGGACTTGTTGCATTTGCATCAGAATGCTCCAAAACCGATTAAATTAATATTTAGATGCAATATTTAAGAGTATCATAGATTTACTGGTTTTTGAGAAAGGAGAACTAGCGAACAATTACTGTACGACCTGAACTTACATGCAAAATTTGCAAGCACTTGGGAGAAAACATGTATAGCTAATCTGAATTCAACTAATTTTTTAATTTTAATTTTGTAAAAAATTTACATGTAAAAAATATTGTGTAACAAACATATTTTTAAACTAAAAACCACGTTGGAACTGAATTTTGACTCATAAAATATTTTTGGAATTTGTTTCAGTTACACTATGGCATAAAGCATGAAAGAAAAAAATATGTGTGTGTGTATGTGTATATATATTATATTGATTATATATATATATATATATATATATATATATATATATATATATATATATATATATATATATATATATGATATCAATCAACAGCTTGAAATATTTGGACTGCTATATTTAGGTTTTTTTTCGGCTGGTAAAACTACGTACAATATAAAATATTAATGATGTATAAAGCGACGTAAGTATTTCATACACTTTTATATAGAAATAAAATTGTTAACTTACCGGAAAGGGAGGAACACCTTCTTCAATTTCTCGCTTAGGAGATACTTCTACAAACAGATCATCAAGTTTCTGCAAATCTTCTTCTGTTAATTTGATTGCATTTTTATTGCCAGCCAAAAAGTCTTCCCTAACATTCTCTTGACCCATATTTGCCAAGACATCCTGCAATCAAACAATTCCAATTAACATTTTACTCTAACAACTGAAACAAAGCTGAGATGCACTACTGTTCATTCTAAAAACATATTTCACTATTTGCAGGTCTAAAATTATTATTACAGAAACGACAAAAAGTCAGCCACAAGTTACTTAGTCTTCTTAAAATTTATTTTGAATTTGGTGTTTTGACAGCTGGAACCAGTCATGTTTGACATCAACGATGCAACGACACAGTAGAAAGCATAATGTGTTATTTCGTTATGAGAGTTTGAAAATCATCCCACAGGTAGCAGTTGTTTAAAGCAAGATTACAGGAAAATTAATAATTTAAAAAAGAACACATAGTAACTATAATTTGGCATTATAATCTATATCTGTCTGCCCTGTCATATACAATGAAACTAATACAACTTGTCTGATCTTAATTGAATTTGATTTCAATTCAATTAAATAAAATGGTTTCAAATTCAGTTAAAAATATAATTTCTGTTTAAATCCTAAGTGTTGTACACCATTTGTTTTCAGGAAAAACTAAATATAGTGGTTATAAGAAAAAAAAACAATGTTTTTATTAGGATAGATATTACCTCAGGAATAGAAAAAAACATTGTTCGTGGATTAAAAATATCGACTTTGAACCCCATAAAAAGATTAAAATGTTTTGTAACTTTTTCACAACATAAAAAAAATTCTAAATTTATTTGTAAATAAAATAATATAAATAAAATCAATCTTATGATATAAGTGTACAATTTACAAAAGTTATTGATTTATTTGTTTCATTTTAAGGTATTACATTGTACAGTTTAAGGTATCTCAAGTTCATTGTTTAGTTCATGCCTCGGCTAGCTTTCAAATTCATAATCACACTAAGATTTAATTTTACTTAATTTAAGGATGAAAGATCTAAGGCGATTTATGGATTATTTAACAAATAAAATGACGAAATTTTTTGGATTTGTTCTCAAGTCTGATGATTAAAGCCACTTTTAAAAATTTTGAATGTAGCATTAAAAAGTAACACAACATTTTTGAAACTTACAATTATGTTCCAAGATTATTTATTATTATTTTCTGTCAACTGAATTTTGTTGGATATTGAATAAAATGGATGTTGTAGTGCACTTTCAAATTGGCTTCTTAATTTGTTTCATTAGTGTTTAATTATTTCTTGACTGATTCTTAATTATCTCTTTTTTTAAAATACTGAACTTCTCTCTTCAAATGCTCAGCTCAGAATCATAAAATTTCACAATGGCTTCATCACTATTAAGTTTTCCCCTTTTTTCCTTTAGAAACAATTGTTTGTCTTTATTTTTCTTATAAATTGATCATTTATTGAGGCACTTCTTTTATTAATGTTTTACATGAAAAGTATCTTAAGCCTTAATGACGGTTACAATATTCTTATGATTATGATATTTAATTTAATATGGACTGTGAATAAAATGGGCTGTTAGTGTTTTCTTTCTTCAAGGTGTGTTCAGGGTTTGCTACTCTGATGTGATTAGATATACTTACATATATAATTGAAATTCCGTTATCTTTACAATAATATATATAAAAAATAATAACTTCCTTAGAAGTTTTTAGGTTAGAAACTTAAAAACAGATCTTGGTTCAAATATATGAAACGAGCATTTAGACGTATAAAACAATATAAACCGAAACAAATTCAACAATATATGACCAAAAACATTATAAAAAATTTAAAATGTTCAAAGAAATTTTTTCGCTGTAAAAATAAAAAAAAACTTCTTTAGTTTATCTATTAATCACTTTTATCACTTGTATAAATTACTTTTTATCTCATAAACTAAATTTGGTATTACCTAATAACATTTTTTTAACACTTCAAAATACTAAAACAATAATAATACTTGTAACATACATATTAAAATTATGATAACAACTAACTAGGCTACTTGCAAGCACTCAAGACAATGGCAGATTGATGCTGCCTCAGTTGAGAAATTATTGTACTTTTATAACTAAACAGAATATTTAGCCTCTGGACCTTGTCTATATCAAATATATTATTTTGTAATGTAACTTTCACTCTATGATTTCTGTACATAATGAAGTCTAATTGTTGAACCAAGTCTATTCAAGGTAACCTTTTCAGAATTAAACTTTGATAATTATGATTATAATCATAAATTGCTTTATTTTTAGGACCATCCATGTACGGGTATTTAATGCCTCCTATAGGTCCTTCATGTGTAAAATTTTGTACCATGCAGGAATAAATAGATATAAATAAATAAAAATAAATATATTTTCGCTACATTTCCACGAATAATATCAAAATGATGTTCTAATGTCTTAAATAAAAGCATCGTCTGTCATTTTGTAGGTAAATTATTATTTCTAACCTTACTTACAGTACTGTACATGTAA
This sequence comes from Callitettix versicolor, assembly GCA_022606455.1. NCBI lineage: Eukaryota > Metazoa > Arthropoda > Insecta > Hemiptera > Cercopidae > Callitettix > Callitettix versicolor. Next base: position 40,833,639 of record CM040189.1, on the reverse strand, counting down.
CCTGTTGTTAGCCATATTTAATATCTCCGAACAATTTCGTAATACAAACCACCTCCAGTTCCGATTAGTTTGGATTATTGAGGTTCGACTGTAAATACTACAACAGGCCTAAAGGCATCTAGGCTTGGAAGTTCTAGTTGTTAAGCTTATATTTTAAATTAGATACTTAAGAACGAAATTTGATCCATAATGGTGTATATTGTTTCCATAAACACAAACAATGGCAAATATCCGAATAAACAGTAACATTTTAAAAACTGAACATGTAGATTGTTTTATTCAAATCAATGCAACAGATTTGAAATAAGACATTTATGACTTACGAGTAAAAAAAAAAAGTAAAAACAAACAATGATTGTTGGACCAGGGTTTGTTAATTATTTTTCAAATGATCATTACCGATAAAATTTCTCTGAATTCAAATTTGCTACACTGATTTAGAATTAAAAAAAAAAACTTAACAGACTCTGATAAACCAATTTTCTACCTTTTTTTATTCTGTCAATATCTTTGGAACCAAATATTTTTTTAGGAAATAACACATTTTCTTTAGGTGATTATGTTTTTCATTACAACTGCTTTTAAATACTTTAAATTCAACGATAATTTTTGTATACTTTGCACTAGTTAACACAATTTATTTCTTCTACGTGAAACCTACTTGGATGAGAAGTATTTCCTTGACTTTGTTTATTTCCTGTTGGGTTCTTTCAAATGCTTCTTTGCGTGCTTGCTTTTTCTGTTGCTTCGCAGATTCAACTGATATTGTGTTGAACTGTTTGCACAGTTCTCGGGCGAAGTCCAACGATTGGATAACTTCGTCAAACTTGGATACGGCATTTTGTTGATCGCTGCTCAGTTCTTTGCCAGATTTTTGTAAAGCTTTGTATCCATCAAGCTTCACCTGAAACAAATTATATAATTTGTTAGTAAATCATAATGTACTGGTTTACAACAAAACAATTAAAATATTTATTTACATTTTGTTGACTAATGACAATATTTTAGATTGAAGACATTTTATTTTTATTATGTCCCAACACCAACGTGTTGTATGCGTGGTCCCTATTTAAAACCTTTAAAACATACCAGTAGATGTTGAGCTCAAATCATTTTAAAATACATCCAAAAATATATGATTTTTCCAATAAATTGTTCAATATCTTGAAAATCGGCTACATGAATCAATTAAGTTAAGATACAAGTGATGAATAAATAGGCAAAAGATTTTTATTGTACGTTTTATGATAATGATAAGCCTGCCAACTTATCTCATTACTTCACAGTGTTTTTAAAAGCATTACTGAGGAAATAAAGATAAATATTAGGCTAATTACTTACTAGACTGTATTAAGCTGCACTTAGAAGATATGAATACATGCACTTAACTTCTAGCGGGATACAATATCTGTTACTTCCTAATTTCACAGAATATAACGGTAGGGTAGTTAAGATTTTAATTATTTTAAGTTTAAATACTGTAATTATTAAAAATTATTAAACAAAAACTTTGAACATAAACTTGTAAAATATCTAGGCATATTTTTTCGCAATAGCTATCCTATCGTCAAATTAAAATCACAGATATGAATCAATTCTTCACAGTTATTTTTCAACAATGACTTGCGCACTCAAATGGTTTAGGCTGTGTGGGAGAAGGGGACTGATCTAGCCACAGCCTCATTACACTAATTGCCAATGTTAAAGTCGCTATGACATTTCATGCTTACATTAGTGTAATGTTATTTTGTTAGATATGTGCAGATTTTTAGTAAAAAGCAATAGGTACATAAAAAATGTCAGTAGTATTAAAAAAAAATATTTTTTTTATATTTACAGTACATATCTCTGCCTTTCCTAACTTGAAACACTTTATGTTCGTTGAGCGTTTTGGAATACTTCTATTTTCAGAACTTTTACTATACTGCTCCCCCAATTCTAGGTTCATTTTTTTAATATTACCTTAACCCATTATCAGGTATCAGGTATCAGGTTTCTATATACTGATGTACTCACTTCTGATTGATCCCCCCAGCACTTTCCCTTTACAGTCTACTTGATTATTATAATTGGTAAACATTTTCAGGCTTTGAAAAATAATGTCTGCTTAAAAATTTATTTGTTTTTTTTATTCTAATTCTCCTTTTAACTAATATATTTCTAAATTCTCTAAAATATTTAACCGCCTTCTTTTACTTAATTAAATTACTTGTCTCATTAATTTTTAATTAAGTACTTCTCATTTTTTATTAATTTTTTTACCTTATAAAAAATGTATGTTGGCAAAAAAATGTTTATAAGGGACCAAGTTGTACAAATTGAGTAAAATGATTGTTAACATTAGACATAAAAAACTTATTTATCATTAAACTATAATAATAAGTTATCATAATAGTTTCATAAAACAAATGGAATATAAGATCACCTAAATAATTAAGTCTTTTTTTTAAGCCAGTTAAGACTAATTAAGGAGTTCAATATAACAAAGTCAATGGTAGTAATTATAGCCCGATGATGAGTCTAGTCTGTTGTAACATGGCTGTGATACTGCACTTTTTATTAGATATACTTTTATATTTGTTATTTTAAGGCGAAAAGCACATTGAGGCTATTATCGCCTCCCTAAATATCAGTGAGTGTAAAGTGTTACAGTCGTAAGTGTGTGTTAGACTCGGGTACCATGAGGGACGCCTAAATCCTCTCAATAGGTGCAGCTAGTCTGTGGGGTATTACATATACAAATATTCCCTTTCACACATATTTACTGCTCCTCTCAGGCTGGCTGGCTCAAGGTCATGGTGCAAATAAGGTCCATCCCTCAATGGACTAGAATTGTGATTTAGGGTATAGGTTCGAACCCTGTCAAGAGTTCTACAGACTACTCTCTATCATACTGAATGAAAATAGAGCTCACCACTACTAAGTACTTGGACTACATTTTAATGAAATGGAAAGTTTAAAAAAATTAGACATTTTACCACAAAGCAACAAGTTAAAATAGGCTAATAAAGTGCCAGGCTAAGGCAAATTATTTTATTCTGTGGAGGTTTTATTCTATCAATATTACTATTACTTTTAATTAGGTAAAAATATTTTTAGCTAAAACATGTTATGCATTACATGTTCCCTCATATTGTCACTTTTTATTCCAAAGCCATATGGATTAATGCATATATTAATCAATCACTGATCGATTAATTTACATGCCATTGAAGTATGTTTATTGATTCTGGCAACACGGTATTGCAAAATAGCTTTAATGAAGTAAAATATTTTTTTTTTACTAAAAAAGAATCAGAATTTATCCAGTTACAGAAAGATCAATAATTATTAAGTTTTATCACAGTGACCAACTACAGTAGCCTACTATGTCAGTATTATCACTTGGCCACACATATAAATATACTTAATGACACATATTAAGATTTAATTAAGCACATTAAAAACTATATTTTTTTAAAATTTAAATGAAGATAGGCTATTTCTGTACAGTAAAAACAATGCTGTCTAATAAATTAGGTTATTAAAAAGGTACAAATTTAACCTTTTAGCTAAAAGATTACAAGGTTTTTAAACCAGGCTTACCAGAAACCTTGGTCAATCAATTAGGCTGAAACTATTTAATAGGTATAATATTTATATTAGCATGACCAATGAAAACTTATTTTATTATCTTCCCCTGAAAGTGGTACATTTTTAGTAAAAACTATTTGTTTGCAAGTTCAAAAACTTATAATACCAGTAGCCCCTACAAAGATTTTCAGAAATAAAAAAAGGAAAAAACATCATTATTCTTAAAACGTTATATGATTTAGGTAGCTATCATACACTAGCACTGGTTAGGCTATTAATGGTAGACTGTATGACATAATTAATTAATACTGTCCTCATAATTATACCAATTTAAGAGCATTTTAGTTTTTTTAAAAATTATCTACAGATACTCCTAATTAAGTATTTACTTAATTAGGTATAATTTAAATATTTACTTAATTAGGTATCATTTATATATTTACTTAATTAGGTAATTAAGTATCACTTTTTTCATGCAAATAATTAAAAAAAAATTGTTTCTTAAAATTTTAATTAAAAAAAAAATAATATTCACAAATCTACATTCCACACAATACAAAGTCAGGTTGGTTAGTTAAGATTTTTTTTAAGTGAAAAAGCATTTTATTCATATTAATTTGTTAATAATAAGTGCAGTAGACTTCTCTAGTTTGGCCTCTGGATGGGCTGGCTACATAAGTATCAGCAATTCACCACTTGCTTATCTAATGCTGGTGAGCTGTGCCACTTACATCAGTGATATCACTTGTCTAGTATACTACTGTAGGTTACGTAACTGCTACTGTATGGATGCAAATTTTTTGTTTACTTGTCTTTTCTCCCATTTCATCTGCGTGCTGTGCTTTGTTGTATTTTAGAAAATGACCATTTTTTTTTTTTTTTTTGAATTATGGAACAAAAATTACAAGCTATACAGCTTTTTATAAATAAAAGTGAATCAATCTGAAGTATTTATAAAAATCTTGAAATAGGTAAATGACCCAATAAGAAAAACACAATGCTTTTCGTAAGTTTCTCTGAAGCAGACATAACCTAGTTGTTTTGTTTTGTAAAAAAACTTTTAAAACATCTTATATATACGCCTTATAATTATCATATATACAAGTATCCTTTCCTATTATTTTTATTTCTTAAAAAAATTTTTTTTTTTACCTATAACAATTCAAGATATTATTTAGGGATAATTGGGTCTTATTGGAATTCATTCACTTTGTTAAGCCAAGGGTCCAGCTCCGAGATAGGAGAACTTTAGGATCTACTGTAGTTGGTCCCAGATAAATAACAATTGAGGTAAATAATTCATTAGCCAGTGATGTAAATATTTTCTTGGTTTTTTTACCAAAACGCTTTTATTTTATGATAATTTGTAATAATACTCCTTTTTGTGTATGTAAATTAAACAGTATTAGTAATTAATCTGTTTTTTAAAAAAATGACCTCAATAGCTTAACCAATACTATTGTGTTACTAATTTTGTAATTACTGTTATGGCGAATATAAAACAGCTGCTGCTGGCATATAAAATTATGCACACTCCATGATATGCTATGTATGATCTACCAATGTCACAAAACAGCTAAATTAAAAATTGCATAAAACTGTAACTTATAATAAATTTAATCTTCAACCTTTTAACTGAATTATAAAGAAAATAAGTAATAAAACAAAGTTTTTTCATCATTAATGTTGTAAATGTTATCCTATTGAAAAAATACTATAATTAATTATGAATCATGGAACACAAAAAAACGGTAAATAATAATTGTTTCTTCTGCCTTGAAATGAAAACTGGTTGTAAAAAATGTTATTTAAAAGAAAATAATACATTACAAAATGCAGCCTAACCAACATATAAAAGTGTGGGCTAATATGTATAAAAAAATTCAGTTTGGTAACTAAAATTAGGCCTATATTTTTTTTACCATAAAAACTATTATACAGAATGAAGTTTCTTGTGCTTATGTATACAGAATGCAGTTTCTTGTGCTTATGTAAAGTTTGATTTTCAAAAAATCATTAGCTTATATAATATTTTGTGACCGCTTAGAAATGTTTTACTGTTATTTAATCAGGGAAAGTATACTTTTAAGGAAGGAAAAAAATTGTCAGATATCATTACGCACACTTGTCCATTTACCTTACTTACCAATTAGGCTAAGTAAATTTTGTTTAGGTAGGTTATAGAAAGTATATATATATATATATATATATATATATATATATATATATATATATATATATGCCTAAAGTAAATATGCATTAGCCATATTTATAAATATTTTCATATTTTTCCTGCCACAACATACTTCATAACCATTTGTAATAATACATAATAGAAAAGAGTATTTTTCTGCACCTTCGGATGAATTACTAAAATAATGATTTTTGCAATTTTTTTCTAATTAATATTAATTAATTTTATTTTCCATTTTTTTGAACTTCCTGTGGCATTTCCGCAATTTCAAGTTTTGTATTACTACTTTCGGTCATTAACACACATTTAATTAATCTTTGGTGATGAAAACACGTTATCTGCTTTCACAAAGGAGCAATTTTGAGATTATAAGGATAAATTTTATTTTCCATTTTTTTTTTAAACTTCCTGTAATGTTTCCGCAATTTTGAGTTTTATATTACTACTTTCAGGCATGTAAAAAACGTCTTGGCGAAAAAATTACAAAAATTGACAAATTACCCATAAGTGCAGATTTAACCACAATAATGAGAAAAATAACAGTAGATATATAAAAATAAAAGTAAGGAAAATACCATAAAATTGAAAAAATTATCTCCATAATCTAAACATTAGGCCTATTGCACGAAAATTAGCAATATGTTTCTCTCACAAAAAAATTCTTTAAACTGTGTATAAGTAATTTAAACAGTAATTAGAAATCAAATAATTTAAAAAAATACCTTAACTTAAACAATACTATATATATGTTATTTATTTTTATAATTATAGTTACAGTAGGTATAAAGCAGCCTCCCGTATGAAATCATACACAACTCCATGCTATGCTATGTAGACAGTATGTCATAAAATAGTTCTATTAAAAATTGTATAAAATCATTACTTATAAGAAATTTATCTTCCACGGGTTAATATGTTTTAATTGAATAATAAAGTATGTAACAAACTAAAACTATTCAAAAATCCTAATTTTATCAGTCTCACTAAAACTAAAATTTATTATTTTATCAGTACCAAGCCTACTAGTCTAACATAATCAAACAAGCTGATTATCACATTTTCAGTTGCCTAACCTTGTACGTAACACTGCTGTAAAATAGGCCTAATAATTAATAACCTACTACTACAAAATCATTCATCAAACAGACTTTATTTGTGGCTTAGCCAAAGTGGTGCTAGCAATAATAGTAACACCACTTTGACTTATTTAGACTAACAGTATTTAAATGGAAACTGACTTGTAGGATTACAGAAAAACTTGTTAATTTGTTGATCAATTCTACATCTAGGCTCTAATTACTTTCCCCTTTATACTGGGCACAAAAAAAAGCCTTTCACAATTGGTGTAGGCTTAAAACTGGCCATGCTCACCTAAATAACAAGAATCATACATACTTGGCCTATCCAGAAAAAGATCTGCATAGCCAAGACCTAGAGTTAGGCTAATGTACTCAAGTCTCAACTTAAACCTACTTTTTTTAAATCAAGGTATTATCTAATTTAAACAAACTATTAAAATAAATGCTGCCTAGTTTAAGGTATGCATTAGGGAAATGATAGTGTAATTAAGAACTTTGGCAGACTTTACAAAGCCCTTATTAGTTTGGTAAGTACCAAAACTAAAACTTGTGACTGTAATTACATTTTGATTAAAAATAAACCTATAAAATACTCTCAATTTAAATAAAATATCTTAACTATATTTTATTGAATGTAGATAAGTAATACTTTTAGTTCTAACCTAGGCCATGACAGCCTAAGCCGTGAATATGCCGATTTTTGTGGTGTCAAATTAATTATTATTTAAAGTGTGGTAATGTGATATATTCAAAACTCTACTATTCTTAGAAATTAAACACATTAAATTTTGCTAAAACTAAAGTAACGGGAACGATAAAATACAACAAATAGCACATGGTGGGCCGAAAAAGAATTCCGTGTGAGGCTATTTCAGTGATTCATTCAAGTTTAACATATATAATTTTTCTTACCTTTCTCTTTTCCAAATTTCGTATTTTATGTTCAATTATGATTATCCCTTGTTTAATAGGTTCTACAGCCTCCGTAGAGGCTTGTTTTTCAAGTTTAGATGTCGACGCGGAAGGCATTTTTCACAGGGATAAAGAAACAAAGAGAGTTGTCCTATCGTCATCTCATGTAACAGGCAGCCTGGAGAGGTAGAGTATATTTTCCCGCTGGGAGCGCTGGACATCCATATCCTTATTCAAATAAAACAAAGTTGAGTGACTCCTTTTGGCTTTAATTCTTACACTATTATAACAATCATTAAAACTAATTTTGATAAAAACTTGTTATAGAAAAGTAGGGTATTCCATTTTAAAATTATTGAAAAAATTACTTTTCTTAAATGTACTATTGTTACGTTTTGCTTCTAAACATAAATAAAAAAAAATCTGCATTGCATTAACACTTCCAAAATATTAACTTATTGTTAATATTTTTCTGCTAAATAATAAATTAATTACTAGACTGTTGTAACAATCATTTTAAATAATTGTTGAATTAATTATAATAATAATTAATAGTTAAACCTTTTAAAACACACTTATCTTCTTCAAAAAATATCCTCGAATAATTTTACGTTCTCAAATGACTTCCGGATATCCGCATTATTTTGCATAATTATTTAAGAAGCATTGTAAATAATGATTTTCATAATAGTAATCACAGTATGACTCATTAATTTTAGTAAGAGCACAATTGTAGTAGGAGTACAAATTATAAAATATATGTTAAATCAATGTCAGTTATACTGTATAAATGTGTTTAAAAAAAAGCATTCAATAATCGTGTTGTATTCCAAAAACGGAATATAACAATCTTAAATTTAATAGCGATACAATATTTAAAAGTAATTTTAAATTTGTCATCGTTATATTAGGTGGTAATTATTAAGAATACTGTAATTAATAATTAGTAAAGATATTGACAATTAATTATTTTTCACTCCTAAAAAAGGAGAATTAAAACAATGTATATTTTTCTATGGTCAGAAACTTATAAAACGGCCTGCTAAGAACACCAATAGGACAGAGGAAAAAAAATGTGCGAGTGAGACCTCGAGTCCCCACTCTCTCATTATAGCTCCCTCCTTTACCTTCACTACCGCTGAGTAGCAACAGCTTGTGGATTCAGATTTGCAGATTCTGTGTTTCTGGACTGTTGGAGGGAGAGGAATTTTATTAAGCTAGAACAGACCGTTTATTAAGTGGCTGGGCTATAAAATCTGAATACTGGTTTGTCGGTGCAGTACCTGTATCCACGAGTATGATATAAAATTATCATGTAATAGATTGAATGGTTCACTTATATAATATGATGGATTCTATTATTTGTAACGTTATTAATCGACCCCCCCACTATTATTAATACATTATTATTAAAAATTACCAGAATAATTTTCATGCCAATATTGTTGTTTAAGTTACTTTATTATTTTTCTTTCTTTTCAGAAATGTACTCATTATTCATTTTTTCATTAATATGCTATCACGTTGATACAGTATATGATATGTCAATGGTGTATGTAGTGACTGTTACCATTTTATAACCAGCTTGACTTTTAAATAAAGTTGTTGAGTATCCTAATTACGGACCTCATGTAGAACACATGCTTCGAGGCAGTCTTGAAGGTGCCAATAGTGGTGACCTAAAGACGGCAAAGGATTACGTTAACTGTGCATTGTGTAATTTAATTTGGTTTTCATTAAATCATGCACATATGTTTCTCCAATTTAAAATTGCATATGAGTTTGTTTAATTTTGCTTAAAATCTTCCATTTTTCATTATGGTACATTACTACCATCCTTGAGTTTACAACTACTCAAGAATATAACAAAATAATTTGTGCCAATACTTCCAGGACCCATCTAATCTATGTTACTTACATTTGGATATAGGTTTTGTTTCACAAGAACTGTGTAAATTTCAGCTGTAACACTGTAGGATATTTTAGGTTGTGATGTCATATTATGTACTGTAGGTCAACCGCTTAGAAAACGGCCTACTAAAAACATCAGTGGGAAGAAAGAAAAATATGCAAGAGGTCGAATCCCTACTCTCTCAACATAGTTCCCTCCTTTTCTTTCACTATCCCTGAGTAGTAATAGTTTGTAAACTCATATTGACAGACTTTGTGTAACAACTGTTGGAAGGGCATTCTTCTATATGCAGGAGACATTCTCATACAGGCTTTTTACTATGTGGCTGGACTATAAAATAATTATTGTTAGGCAAAGAAAAAAAACTGGAAATCACAGTCAGTTCACACTAATTACAATCTAAAGACCAGTCTAATAATTAAATTGCGGTGTGGTTAATTGGTGTAAAAAAATTGATTGAAAAAACTTAATTTTTTCTTCAATGTTAAAAAAAATTATATTCACAGGCTTAATGTACTGACAATGAAAGAATGGTGTGTGGCATAACTGTGTTTTGTTTTATAATGGTAAAAATATAATAGGCAATTTCTAAATCAGCAATATAGGGTACCTTACAAAAAATGTTAGACCAGAGATGAAATTTAAAGGTCCTGGCTGCACACATAATTTTTTAATAAATATTTTAAATAAAGGCAAGGTCTGCTTTATAAAAAGAGTAAAAATTCTTGATAACATTTTGATGTCACATCTCTACCTCCATACTAACAGTTTGCAATTTAAATGTTTTGTTAGTAAAAAAAAAGGCAATAAGCAACTCTGTCTCTCTATACGATAGTGATTTCCATCACATTGTTTTTATCTTGCAAGCACTTTAAAATTACATTGAAAATGAACCCTAACCACTGTCAAATTTAACCCCTTAATTTCAAGTGTTAAATTTACACTGATAATGATGGTAAAATCAGTTGCAAAAAAGTGTGTGTAAAAGTTATGAATTTAAAAAAATAAATAAATTACTGTCATTACGAAACTGATGGAACCGATTTTTATTAAGTCAAACCTTATTAGCAAAATCAATTTTTGGGCCAAGTTTCAATCATGTGTGACCCAACATTGTGAATGTGAGAGTTGTAATACATATGAACAAATTTAATGCATTCTCAAAACATGATCTAGAGCCTAAAATAGGTGTTTATTCTGAAGTGCCTATTTACCGTGATCTGAGTTTTACCGTGATGACTGCTCCAATAGCTCATTTTTCATAGAAAATTTATTAATGAAAACTATAAATCAAGAATTTTTCTATCATATTTATTTGTAATCAATTTACAATACAAAATGCCGCTTGTTTCATCATTAATATTTGAATGTCATTGTTCTAATTTAATACACAAGACAAAATCAGGTCAAATTTATGCCTGGTTTACCTCTGAGACATGCAAATACATCATTTTCTCTTTAAGTATCTATTTAAATCTTTATGGTAATATGATTCTTGTTTAAAACACAAATGAAGAACAAATTATAGTTTATTTGTGTGAATTTATTTGGTATTTAAAGAAAAACTTATTCTAATTAAAACAAATGCTAATACCATATTGCTTCATTATTACTTGGAATGCATTTTTAAATTTAATGTTTATTACGGACAGATTCTTAAATTTACTATCCTATTAAAGTGATAGTTATTAAAATACTGTATCATATTTAATACTATCAAGGACAACTAATTGTTTTTTTCTCTTCTGCTTAATATTAATTATTATAAAGAGAAAATTAATATTTTTACTAACTTACAAACATTACAAATTAAGAAACATTAATTTTCAGCCCAAAAATATTTGGATTTATTAAAATACTACAATCAGTAAATATTATTGAACGTCTATACGGTATTTTTATAACACTAAAATTATTACCGTTCTTTACCATTTCCCAGCAGCAATATGACACCACTCCTTACCTTACTAGTAGAGACACTACACACTAGCTAGTCTGAACAGCTTATAGCACGTTAATACTACAGATTTATAATAATTTTGTTTTAAATACCTAAATTCATATACTTTGAGTTAGAGAAAAACCTAATTTTTTTTTTTAAGGTGAAAAGCACATTTCACTATTATCGCCTCCATAAATGTAAATGTGAGTGTAAAGTCGTAATTGTGTGTTAGACTCGAGTACCACGAGGGATGTCTAAATCCTCTCAATAGGTGCAGCTAGCCTGCAAGGAAAAAAGCCTAAAATTTCAGTCATGTTTTATTATTTTTTTTTTTGGTTATTTGTTTTGTGAAAGGTTTTTAGTAATATCATTGGTATTATCAATGTTTAAATACCAATGATATAGATTTAAGTATTTAAATTAATTTCTATGTTATGCAAATAAAATATTACAAACTTTTATTTTGTATAGTTAAATAGCCGTCAAACAGCTTAGACTCCTTCAAACCAAAACGGTGAAGATTTGTCTCCGCATACCCCATTCTGCGGGGCAATCCCTTATAGGTGTGCTTACCGGTTGGATTTGGATGAATCTCAAAAAGCTGTTTGTATTCCCGGTCTTCAATTTCTTGACCAATTCCTGTTTTATTACTTCAGCTGCTTCTATTTTGCACTTTGAGAGTAGGTTCTTAAGTAGGCCACATGTTAACCTTCACATTCTCTACTACATGTTGTGCTGAGATCTATTTAAACACAATTTGTTTTCTTTTTCCGCTAGTATCAGGATGCTACCTCCTTTCATTTAAGCCTTATACTCTCTATCCTGTACCGACTAGCTACACCTGTTGAGAAGATTTAGACGTCCCTCACGGTACCCGAGTCTTAACACACACTTACACTTACAACATTACACTTACGACTTTAACACTTTACACTCACACTTACAAGAGGCGATAATTTAGGAAGGCCTCACACATTTAGGGAGGCGATAATAGCCTCTATGTGCTTTTCACTTTAAAATAACATACTAATTTAAGGTAATGGATTTGAACTTTTGAATTTAATTTGTTTACGTAAGAAAAGTCATTTCTCTGGGAAATGATATTAAACAAGCAATAACTATCATTCAACCTATTCAGTTTATAACACTAAAGCTTATAATTTGAAAAAAAGTAAAATACTTAGTTTGTCAAACACCAAGATCTTGTTTTTTTTTTTTTTTTTTTTTGTATTTACAGACTGACCCTTAACATAAAACATAAGAAAGGTGAAACACTGACCAAAAACTCTCTGCTTACTTAGTGTTATTTCATTCTAGACCAGCCAACATGAGTTCTTCTACCTCATATAACAAATAATCACACATACAGTATACCATATATACTGTATCTTGTGGCTATCCTGGATCCCAATCTATCAATTTTCTAGTATCCCAATAAAGCTGTGTGGTGTCCATTGAAGTTACATCATTCATTTTCAGTCCCTGGCAAAATGAGTAACAGCGATAGCATATGACATCCCAGATTGCATAAATATATTACGTACCACAAAATCTACCATTGATTAGTTAGGAATATTAAAGAATGTGTGAACTTAACAATATTTATATTTTTGATGTTTTGTTGAGATATTTTATAACAACACATTACAAAGTACATTTCAGTATCAAAAATCCAGAAAATCAGAACAAAACTCAAGACTGTTATTTTGTTTGTTACAATCACCAATTCACTGTGTCTTCATATTATTACATCAACCACTTTTGTTAAACAGAATCACCCAATGGCTGAAACTGTAGTCTAACCACATAGTAAACGACCTGTGCAAGCATTTTCCTCCAACAGTCCAGTGACACAGGCGTCTGCTAGCCTGATTCCAGAAACTGTTTAACATTTTATTTCATCAGCTGAGAACTGGTACTACTCAGCAATGTCTCCTTTTGTGAGACAACGAATGAGCTGTAGTGAGAAGAGTACAGATTCTACACCTTACTTGCACATTTTTTCTCTGTCCCACTGGTGTTCTTAGCAGCAGTTTTCTAAGCAACTGACCTATAGCATCATTTAAAGAAAATACTTAGTGATTGGTGTAATGTGTTTGTGAAAAAAATGTAAATTCATTGTTTTAATTTAAATCAAAAGATGCTGGTCTGTGAAATTGTTAAACCATATTATTAAGACTTCAACTTCGGTAGATAAAAACTGTTCATTTCTGTACAAACTAGCCTACCTACAAGTGACAGGCTAGTACTGCAGGAAGAGACTCCAGAAAAAAATTGTTCCCGTAATGTTTTTGAGTAAGAGAACTGAATACAGAATAGAATAACTGACCAAAGGACTGACTATGCCGCAGAAGGATGTCACTGACGATCCTAGAGTTTACAGGTCTATTGGATCTTGAGAGTAACTTCTCAGGCCAGTATCATCATTGGTATTGCATGTGGCTAACATGCAAAGGAACATATACTGCTCCATATAAAGAAGAACTAGCCTACCCTACAAAACCAACTTTGTCAATTAAATGTAAATGTCATTTAAAAATTAATATTATATGATTTTTTTTTATTTACAATCAGCAAATCAGGATTTTTGATACATTAGACCAGGTTGCCACCAAATGTGGAGTGGAGTTTCGCTGACTGGAACAGATTACACATTCAAAACCGAATGCATTATTTTTAATGTAATTGTAGCCACTGAAACCATAGCAGAACTGAGCGGAGTCAAGTGGCGTTGCTGGGCTCCACTTTGCTTTAAGTGTGGCCACACTTATATTAAAAACAATAAATTTGGTTTTGAATGTGTAAATCCGCTCCGCTCAGCACTTATTGGTCACCCAGCCTCATTGTACAATAGTTTCTTTCAATAGATAAATTAAAAACACTTGATTATTAAATCTCTTTTCACCACTATAGTTAGCTACAGTGTCCACATACTTACAGAAGCAATTTTCACTTTTCATAGTTACTGAAAAAAGATATTAAAACTTCTACGGAAGTACACAAAGAGAACTGTGTACTTTAATTTCATTAATACTTTACCAATTCCAGATACATAATTTTAAAGAAATTGTTGAATACTTTTCTTAGAAACTTGGTGTAAATTAATATTTCTTTCTAAATAACTTAAAAATTGAATTATATGCAAAATTATTTTCAGCACCACAAATATTTGAAAAGATATGATTTCACAACCAAGGACCAATATAACCTGCAATACTTATCAAATTTCTGAAGAGCAATGTTTGCAGCTAAATATGCATTAATGGCAACATTTATACCAATTGTTCCTTCTCCTTCATGAAAACATTTCAATATTGTTTACAAAACATTTTTCAGTCAGATCATTCTTTTATTGTCTACAGAAAAAAGATATGTATTTTCAAAATATTGTAATTCCTTATTGCCATCTTACAATGTTATAACATACAATATAATATTGACAATTTTTTTATCACAGGAAAACACTAACTTTTAATGCGCAAGGAACACTGAAATTCTTTTAAAGTTAAAAAAAGTATGGGAGTTTAGAAATCTACTTTCCAATCTTTCCAAAGAAAATAACAGAAAAACGTATAATAAAAAAAAAATTACAAAAACATTTAATAGCATTCACAATGTATATATTTCATATTTAAATATGAAATGGAACTTTTAACTAGTATTATATAATAATAATTACAACAGCTTAATTAAAAATATACAGTTTTTTTATTACCAACGTAAAACATAAAATAATGTGCCAATTAATTTTATTATAATAGCATGCCATCATTTTACGAAATTGTTATCAGTATCAACATTTAATATACACAATTAATAAATATACAAATTACGGAATAAACTGTAACTAAAATAAATAAAAAATAAACATTTTCAGTTAATTTTTTTCAATCAGTCAGTCAATTAGTAATGGGCTATATTCCTAACGCTATTTAAGGTTATATATATTTCTACAGTTTAAGAATTAAACTGCTAAAAATATTTTTTGTGATGGAACACGTGTATGGTTGATGAAATAAAGAAAATAAACAACTACTGACAATTATCGCCCAGCTTTTAAAAATAAATCCACATAATTTTTAACAGATTCTCAATATCCAACTTTTAACTAAAATGTAAAATAAATAAAATAGAATTCCAATGTTTTAAATAAATTTTAAAAGAAAAAAAATGTCGGTCAAACTATTAAAAAGGAATAATACAAGTTATATTTCTGCAAATTGTGTGTCTTATGTTCAGCCCATTACCTAACAGCGGTCAGTGTTATGAATCTTATGCTATGAAGTTTTAAACATGTTGATAAGTGGCGACTCTTCAGGGACACTTGTGTTATCTAATAAAGATGAGTTTCGTACAGGTTTTGGCATATCTATTCGTGGTAAATCTCTAATGAATACTTTCCTTCGAAACAGCTGACTCACGTTACAGCCATGAAGCTGCAAATAAATACAATACATATTGTAACAAATGTGGAAATATTATAGTTGAAATTAAAGATATAAAAAACCTGAAGTTCTTACTAAAATACATTTGATGTAAAGAGAAGCTGTAATGTACTTTAAACAATCCAGGTGATACAGTAGGCCATTGTTACCTTTAAAAATTTTGTAAAATATATGTTTTACAAGATCATAAACTAAAATTTGTTTAACTGAACAACAATGTGGGTTTTAAAAAAAGTATTTTTGTCACTTAAATAACAAGAAATTGTATAATAATTAATAAATTGCACAGGGAATTTAGATCAAAAAGCTTAACTTAGCTTTAACCTAAAAGCTGTTAGCTTAAACGTTTTCACTTAACCAATTTTAAAGTGAAATAAACAAGTATTAGATGATGGACTAAAGTAGTAAATTCATAATGAAGTGTAATTATGTAGCGAAAGTTACAATTAATTATGTAGTAAAATCTCTCATAGCAGCATTGAAGGGAATGTTAGTTTTTGCCACTATAAAAACATTAGTATTATGACCTATTTTTTCATCTAGTGGTCTATTTACTCACCTCGTAAAAGCTACCGCTGTTTCAAAACTACTGTTCCATCTTCAGGCAGTAATACAAAATGTTAAATTCCTCTGTTGAGGACATCACAAAGTTAAAAAAAAATATTAAAACACGTGTCACAAACACTAAACACAATTAAAATACACGTGATAAAATTTGGTTTGGCCAAACGATACGTGCAACTCGTATGTCGTTGCATTCCAGACTCAAGTTGCAGAGTCCGGAATGCAACAACATCCGAGTTGCATGTATCGTTTGGCCAAACCAAATTTTATCGTGTGTATTTTAATTGTATTTAGTGTTTGTGACGTGTGTTTTTAATGTTTTGTTTAACTTTGTGACAACCTCAACAGAGGAATTTAACATTTTGTATTAGTCGGAAGATGGAACAGTAGTTTTGAAACCGCGGTAGCCTTTACGAGGTGAGTAACTAGACAGAAAAATAGGTCATAATCCTAATTACTTAAATATGTGGTCTGATGGCTATGTTGCAATAATGAAAATAAAAAGATTCCTGCTATAGACAGAGTATAACCAAAACATGTATAAAATGAATTTTTATTTGTAAAACATGATATACAGTAATTCTAATTTGAAGTATTGCATGCAAAGGTTATTGAAATAAAACTATATGACGTGTAGTGTTTAAAAACAATATTTTGCTGAAATGATTGCAGAACCGCTTCATATCCTGGCTTTTGAATTCCCTTGAAACTATTCCCTTCATTATAGGCCTCCTTTACTTTATTTTTCAATATCATGCCAAGAGAAGAACTAGCTAAATTACAATTTGGCAAACATCTACTTGCTTTACACATTTTTCTAACTTACACAAAATTTTAACATTTACATCTAACGATAAAATTTTCCGTTTAGCACTTCTTGTAAAATGTACTTATCACAAATCTCTTGGTTTAGTTTATGCATGCACACACACACACACACACACACTGTTTTTAACACTCAAATGATTTGTTGGCATATTGAAAAATAGGGTAGAAAAGTAGGAAGTGTACGTGTTTTGCCGCTACAGATTCCTATAATTTTGTTGGCCTCAATAGAGAAAGTTACAATATATGTATTTACTGTAGGAATGGGGAGGGACCAACATATTTTTCCACTATAGACAGATTTCCATTATAAAGAGATCCGCAATAAAAAGATTTTACTCACTTAAAAGAATGTCTCATAATAATAAAGAGAGTTTGGTATTATTGTGTAGTGACAAATTTATGATGTTTGTACCAAAACTTAAAACAAAGTGGGCTAGTGTGTCATCGACTGTCTTGTAAATCGTAAGACAGATTTTGTCTACGAGGTCAGCACAAAGAAATATCCCCCGCAGGGGGGGAGTGCAGGCTAACTGCACTTATTGAGAGGATTTAGATGTCCCTCGTGGAACCCGAGTTTATACTCGGTTCCACATACTTACACTTACAACACTGCACTTATGATTTTAATACTTCACACTCACACTTACATTTAGGGAGGCGATAATAGCCTCAATGTGCTTTTTGCCTTAAAAACAAAATAAATTACTATAAAACTATAAACTATAGTTACTATAGTTATAAATATTACTATAAACTATAAAATTACTATTCATTTTTTTCATGTGTGCAAAATCTGAGTTCAATGTAAAGGTACTCTGTCAAGCAAAATCATTTGGCAAATTAATTACTGAAAGATTAAAATTTTAGAAAACTGCACGGACAGTATCAAAAGTTGATTTAACACATTTTTTTGTGCCTTTTACGATCGTTATGACAATATCTTTTGTTCTGAGACTGTCCTTAAGTGTTTTTAAATTATTTACTTACTGGTGTAGTAATCTTCTTGAACATATCTCGCTTTGCCTTCTCTACTTTGCCTTTATGTGCTTCTTTCAACACCCTCTCATCCAGCTTTTTTAAATCCACCAGATTTACATCAGGAATTTTCTTCAGTAACTAAAAAAGTAATAATAATAAAATATAAATTCCATATTTCTGAATTTATAATAATATTGAAATACTGTGTAGCTGAATCATTTTAAGTTTGCTTTTCTTAATTTAGTGTCGGCCTTCAGACTGATCTGACTTCAAAACCAATAAAAAAATAGTCAGTGTTAAAAAATTTAAAGATTACAGTACGAAAACCTATTTTGCCAGTTTTCCTACAATAGGAGCACAAGCAATTATAAAGCGCAATTGCTTTTTTGGCTTGTTTTGAAACTGTATAAAACTAATTGATGAGTCTGGACAGTGACAAAATGGGTGAACAAGCAGCGGTCTGTTTTAAGATAAAAATTATTAGTAAGTTATTTGACTTATTGCACTAGCAAAAATTTACAATTGTTTTTTTTTTTTTTATTTTATACACTGCACATTATTTTCCATATATTTAACATCTTATGTTAATTAATTGTTTATGTTAGATTATTAGCAAATATTAATAGCAAATCACGTTTTTAAAATTTGTAGAATACACAAATTTTATTTCAGTGTTTTCTTTTATTAGCTCTTCTAGATTACTTTTACCTGCTTCAGTTTCCATATTATCCAACCAATCACTGGTCCAAATTAGGTCAAATATTTTGAACTGTACTGTATAATTAGCACTTCAAACCCGGAACCAGAGTATATGTCAGGCCAGCTCTACAGCGCCAGCTACCAATGCCCCAGTATAACTTGGGCCTCTCATTTTAATTCTACAGCTCAGCTCAGTCTGTATATATTTGGGTTCAGGCATTCTCATCATGTTTATTAGTTATTTTAGTTCGTATGTCTTTGACCTTTGGAATCCTTATAATCACTGGCTAACAAAAATATATATTAATTGCTAAACTACAAGCACTTCTGATTATCAGCTGTTTGCAAATGACATTTGTCTGCTTAGTGATGTAATTCGATTTATGTTGTCGTTAGTTCCGATTGTGTTTTAGTAAATTTTTTCATATATCAGTGGTGTATTATTGATGCAAATTTTACTTCAATATTTCATATTTGTTAATTTTAGTGTTTGTAAATAAAATTAATATCCTTTTCGCATTAAACAGAAAAAGACAACTGAAAAAATTGTGATGTTATCTGTGAATTTTACTTGTTTTACACTCGTTTTATTGTTTATTTTTTAGTTATATTTTATTTTAGCCGTAGGAAGAAAGGAAACCTCCTGAGGGTGTCCAGATTGAATAGTGCCACTTTGTGTACCAGTTTGCTTCAAAATGTACCATAATATGGCCAATTACCTTAAACTAAAGGACTACATAGCTATTTTTTATTTTTACTATTTTTCATAATTTTTTAGCCAATATAATCATTTTCTTTAGTAAATAAATTTTAAGTATTTATTCAAGCTTATTCTTTTGACTTTAATACACACACACACACACATTATATATATATACACATGTATTAAAAAAAAGAATTTTTAAAAAATACTACCCTCAGAGAACCAAGTTGGACCATGTATTAAGGGTCCAATTCTCAAAGTGTTAAATTTATCTCTCATATCAGTTAAATTGATTTGTAGTAATATAAAATTCATATATTCAAAAAAAAAAAGTTTGTTTTCCAAGCAGAATATTCTAAACTTACATCCAGCAGTTCAGGATATGTAGGTCTCAACATGTCGTACAACTGAGCGCCGAGCATTAACAAAGAGCCTTGGTTAGCGTCATGCTGGCCGTGCTGTTGTAAACCTTGCAACACACATGTCATTGTGTGCACAGCTAACGGGGCTGTCATACGACTGTCTTGCACTAACTGCCTGATCACTGGTGTAACTAGTGTATATGCTTTCATACTGCCTGTAGAGTCTCCCCAATACAAAGCACTGAAACAAATTCTATGTAAATGAATCACTCTGGCTAAACAAGAAAATATGATTAGAATCTATTGCTGATTATCCAGGAAGGATTAAATGGTTGAGAAAAGGTGGAAACTAATAAACTTTAGTAAATAAAGAACTACAGTGGTACAGTAGTAATTACATTCTAGAATTACGACTGTTATCTGATCATACTGCTGTGCGAGTCAGCGTTTACAATATAGACTTATAGAAAACATTTTAATTTGTTTCATAGAAAAAAATAATTGAGTACTCGCTATTAATATGTCAAAGAATGAGGAAAATTTGCACAGAAGTCACAATTTATGTTAATTAAATTCACACAGGACAAATCAATACTGTGTATATTTTTTAGTTCAATAATCAAAGTTTGTCTTTTATTGCCAATATCATAAGCACTTCTTTTAGGAACCCCATTTAATTACTATTCACAAAAAAAACAACAACTGAAAACAGGATTTAAACAACAATTTGAAACTCACACACACACAGACACTTAACATTTTGTTAAATTTAAAAATCAAAAGTATGTAACATAATAATATTATAACTTTAAATTTTGTAACAGGCTAACAAATTAAACACACAGTAAAAGAACTGATGACACAGTAAGAAAAATTAGGTAAGATGAGAAAAGAGAATAGCAGTGGGCATTCTGAGAACAGATAACTAAGAAATATGGTGAAGTTATTGCTCAACAAAAACCAAACACCCATTAATCAAAGGCTTGTTTGTGTTAACTCAGCACATTGTTTATTTCTGTAGCACAGAGCATTGTTATTTCTATATTTATACATCTGTCTAGAAATAATTAAAAAAGGAAAAAACACTTATAATATGTTTAACCCTTTATCTAAAACCTAAACTGTTATGTGGGTCATTTTTCATTCCTTAAATTAGACCATTGTCCAGGTCGATCATAAGCTGGGGTATCACTGTACAACATTTGGACAAAAACTAAAACTTAAAAATTAAGTTCTGATTTGATTATTTATGTTTCATCATTTCATTGACCGGTAGATGTCAGTTTAGTAGTTATCACCGCATAGGTGGTTTTGTACATGTGAAAGTCATAAAATAGAGTTATCCTATGCACATCTTGAGTGCCCCATCTCGGAGTTAAAGAGGTAGAACGTTTTTTTGTCAACGAGCCACTAGGACCACTTTAGGACAAATCCTAAAGTAAAAAAGATAGTCTAAAAAAATGATACACTGATAACATATCTGGCCATAAATATCTATCATTGAAAAACAATTGAACAGATAGATAGGACGATGTACTATCCAAATCTGAATTTTTGATTTATTTAGAATTTTTGACTTGTATTAGGTTTCATATTACATATATTATTTCTTGAGTCAACATACCTTTTTCTCAACACATACTATTTGTAAAGGTATAAATGAGTTAGTTATCTTTAGAAAGTTTTCTTTAATCGGCTTGTGACATTGCAGAACGATTTTGTACTATAACTTTGTGGACAATTTTAACAAAAAAGAAACTTTTAACTGTTATAGGCAAAATGGCATCATGGATGCACAGTTCCACAAATCAGACAAGTCCATTACACATGTCACTCTTTTGCATAACGTGCTCAGAACAATTTCAATATTTACTTAAATGTCATTAAACTTATAGGTTATGTGACCCTAATGACAGTCCCCTATCCCTGCCCATCGTACCAATTGTATCCTGTAGAATTTTTAAATTCACTACAGCCATCAGGATTACCGCCACTTAAGTCAAGTTGATAAGAAACCTTAACGCTAAACAGCTTAGTCAATGGAGCATGCATGGTCATAACTAAAATAAATGAATTCACAATTAATGCTCAATTGATTGACACTGAGAAAACTAGTAATACCATGGATAAAATTAACACCATCTAATCCAAGCGTGCTTTCCAATTGAATAGAAGACAGTTGCGTATTAAAACTGCATTTGATATCACTATAAACAGGTTGCAGGGACAAACACTTTAAACAAGGATTGCATTTACTAAATGCCATCTTTACCCATAGACAATGTAGCTTATTCAAGGGTAACTAAAGCAACTGGCATGTTTGTATCCATTAAAGAAAAGAAAATACAAAAAGTACAAGAAGATTACATTGTTAGATCAAATATCATTTACGAGGTATTTGTAAAAATTTCTATTAAAAAACAATTATCTGTATTGAAATGTATATACTACAATGACTCATTAATTTGTGATTATTATTTGTTGTTGTTGTTATCCAATGGCTTCTGCTGGCTCACGCCATCTTTGATCTTGCTTCCCAGTAGAGGCTAGGGAGGTCTCCTCTTCTCTGCTTCTCTTCATCTAATTTTCTGCAGACCAGGAGGTGGTCCTTGTTCATGATGGTGTCTGGGCATTCACACAATGTGCAGTTGTCATAGTTTAATATCTTAATTTTCTTCAGGTGCTCATTCAGACAGTCGTGTCCAGTTGTCAGCCGAAAGACCGCGACAGATGTCCTCCTCTGGAGATCCTTGACCTTCCCATACAAGTCGAATACATTCTCATAAGGCTTGTTCTTAATGTCTTCCTTGACTTTGTTTGTAAATTCAAGATAAGATGTTCGTTTCAGTGCACTAATCCTAGCCTCCAGTGTGAGCATTCTTTTTGGTTTCTGCACTATAAGGATTCTTTGTTTGGCCAGCTTCTCTGCCCGCTCATTCCCTTGTATGCCTACATGTGACGGGATCTACTGCAGAACCAATTCCTTGGTAATGTGTTTAACTATTTTGTATTTCTTCTGGATCGATTCTATCATAGAGCCTGCAGATGTGTTGTCAGCAATTGCTTGTAATGCCGATTTAGAGTCAACTAATATCACTATGCTATTATTCAACCATGGCCTCGTTATTACTTGCCTCAATGCCTCACGATTGCAAATAACTCCGCCTCAAAAACAGTGGCGTCCGAACTTAATGCAAAATAGTGAGAAAAATGCTCACAGAATATTCCCGCCCCTGTTTCACCTCCGATTTTAGATCCGTCAGTGTATATTCGCAACCAGTCATCTGATGGGTATAGGTTGTTTATAGTCTCCAAAGTAATTTGTGCAACTGTGACTGGGTTGTCCTTGGCTTTATTTATTGTTTCCACAAGTTGAGTGCTTATGTTGTACCTGTCGTAGTCCAGAGGACTCTTCAGCTGTGTAGGCTCCTCAATCACCAGATCTCCATTTAAGCATCAGGTGTTTGAAACTTGTTTGTGTTTTTAATGTTTGTTCTGCTGGTGGTTCTAGGATCCATGGGTTATTGTACTTCCTGTGAAGAATCTTCTCATATGTTATCATAGCTTTGCACCTATATTCATTATGCAAAGTTTTGGTGTTGGAATAGGCATGCAGTGCTGCAATTGGTGTGGTCTTCACGGCACCCGTTATCATTCGTAGGCAGTTGTTCTGGCTTGTTTTAAGTTTCTTCAGGGCATCACTGCCTGCCAAAGCAAGCATCTCACCACCGTAAAGGAAATTTGGTTTTATGTATGACTTGTACGTTTGGCATAGTAGATCAAGCGTTCCTCCCCATTTTATTCCTGCTAGTCTTTTTAGTATATTGTTTTTGGAGGAGATCTTTGATGCGATGTAATTTGCATGGTCTTTTAGATTGAGCTTTTTGTCGAGGATGACTCCCAGGTATTTAGTACTACAGTGCTGTTGGACTACTGTGTTTTCTACTTGTAGAGGTATGTTTTGTGTTTTTGTTTTCAGTGAGAAGAGCTGGTAACTTGTTTTCTGAACATTAATTTTCATGTTGTTATTCCTACTCCATCTGGTCCATGGGGGACAAAGTTGATCGCGTCCGCAGCACACTTTAAGCTGTATGTGTCCCCTGGGTAGTGCTAAATGATCAGCAATGATGGCAAATGTTTCCCCCCCCTGTGATTATTATTTCAAACTGATTTATTTTTGATTTATTTTTTAAATATGTTTTCCCTTCCTTCCAACTACCGCCCTCACCCCCCAACGACTACTCTTGTTCAAAAGGCTGTGTTTACTTACAACTTTCATAGTGCAAAATGTCACACGGGCCCCTGGTTTTTTTTTAATACATAGAGCTTATTTATTAAAAAGCTGTAATAATTGTAAATACAAGTTTATAGAAAAATGAATCAAGACAAATGAGAGCAATCGAAGGTAACCACATCATTAGGAAAATCACTAAGTTTGGGTTATTGCTATAGTAACTATTCATCGTGACCTTCAATCTTACAAAATCAGTATTCAGATATTAAACTTTTATTTGCCTGAATTCTGTTGGTGACTTTTGACCTTCATACTACAGATTATGTTAAAATATGTGTATTTGCAGGAATTCAAGTATAATTTAATTTTTAATGTAAATCTGTTTGCAAAAGTTGAAGTTTTAAACAAGTCCTAATTGAAATCCTTACCTTAACAATGTAAGCGTGATAGCTTGGCAGCTAGCATCACAATGCAACAGACGTAATCCTAGTTCGCTGATTACTTCAGAAGTGTTTGTCCGAGTGTCTTGTGAGTCTTCCTCCATGGAACACAAAGTGCTTGAGTTTAGTTCTGCTGAGCTTCCGCCGAACAATGCCAACTTGATCACTTCCAAATATTCTCGTAGCAGTATACGGTTTAACATATCCTCTAACATTTCCTAATATAAATTAAACAATATCACAAAACTGTTTTATTCAAAACTACAGTATAATTTCATCACATTATACATTTTAAGGTGTACTATACAATACATATATTACTACTAATATATTAATTAATGATGCATTGTTTTATTTAATTTATTAAGTGTTTTTCACTACATGAACAAGCCTTACTTTTTTGTGTACTAATTGTTCGTTACATCAACAAACAATTTTATCTGCAGAAAAAATAAAAATAAATATATAAACTGAAATGGTGACTAAGCCAAAAAAATATTTCAATTTGTAAATACAACAATTTTAAAAACTGTTACTCAATGGTGGAGTATTTGTTATTATTACAGTTTATTGGAATATTTGCTACCCTTTGTAAATATAAGGCAATGCAGAATGTTTCAAGAGTATAGATCAACTCTTGTTCTCAAGTGCTCAACTTAAACCTAAACATGCAACTAGAACATAAACCTAGATGCAAATACTGGAAAATAAGTTTAGGCCTAATAATGCACTGAAAAACTAAGAAAAAAACACTCAAGGCAAATCTTTTTGAGTAGTAAAACTAGAAATAAAACTAAAGGCTACCCTAAATGCGTAGATCTGTATGACACACATGTATGCATAAGCAAAATAGACCTTCTCATATACGTAGAAGATTACTTCCTCTAGTTTGTTGGCACCAACATGTATTGTAACTACACTACAGGAAATTTTGGACCGAAATACTTGCACATACAAGTTGGCAAACAAGTTAGAGTAATCTAAAATGTTTGTACAAAATTATATCCGGAGTTTTGTTTGAAACAACATATATCATCACTAGATGCCTAGTGGATAGCGTACTAGGCTTTCACCCCGAGGACCCGGGTTCGATTCCTGGCCAGGGCTTGGCATTTTCATACCCTATCAATCATCCCAACGTCTGCATTAGCCCAAGTGTGTACAATAGTCGGATGTTAAACACAAAAAAAAAAATCAAAAGATTATAAGTAATAGAAATTTAAGGAATGAGGCATACGCTAGTTGAAAACTGAAGGAGATTGACGCTGACGCCAATAAAGATTTTGCTATAAGAAAAATTAACTCTTTAAGATCAACATCCAGAAGAGGTTTTTAAGGTTCTCTTTTGCAAGAACCCTTAATTCAATCAGCAAATTAACATACGAAAAACTGTCACGTTTTTTCAACCACACTTTACACCACTTTCTATATTTATTTTTCTGATTAAAATAATGATTATGTATTACTACTATGGCAGCACTAACTTTTGATGAGACATGAACTGTTGCCACAACATTATTATATACACTATTTGTGTTTAGGGCTATGATTTGTATGAGCCAATATTCGACGATCTCAGTTTTGTGTGAACAAAAGTAACAGCACTAAACAATAGGATTTGTATGTGCAAATAGAGGAAACGAACAAGTTGTTACAATTTTGTTTGAATGTCTGGGGGCATTACATGTTGACAGAGTTATCGTTGCATTTCTACAACATGTAATGTCCCTACACGCTCATTTTTGTTGGCAACAAATTGTCAATTCGAACATGTTTTAGCACAAGTCCTATAGTTTGGTGCACAGAGATATGGTCATACATACAAGTTTGTCATACAAATCGTCACGTCTATGGCCTGCTTAAGACTTACATGTAATCATGAATCTACTTTTTTTTGACAAAACCACATGTTAAGTCTTGGTTTTATTTCTGGTTTAATTACTCAGGAATTTGCTCTGTTTATTTTGGTTTTTAAGTATTTAAACATAGACTAATGTTCTTGTTGCATGTTTACGTTTTACCTTAGGCACATTTTCTTAGCTTTCACATATTTAAATATAGGCCTAGACATGTAGGCTTAAGTTCTTGTTGCATGTTTACCTTTTATGCTAGAGAGTTACACTCTTGAATTGTCATGTACTGCCCATATACACAAATGAAGGAGAATTATTTGTAACATAACATATATTAGTGAATCAAGTATTTTACATTTTCAGAATGAAAGTTCATTGCTAAAGTTTAAAAGTACTTTTTCAAACACTCTATAATACTCAGCTTTGCTGTAAAAACGAAATTTTCTAAGGCTGAGGAGAACAATCATTAAACAAGAAAAAATTGTATAATGATAAAATAAAAATGAAGCTTGTATAAAGAGATAACGACCAGAACGAGATATTTAGGAAAAAATGTACTAATTAATTACCTGCGTGTCTGTGTTCTCTTCATCGACATTACCATTTTCTTTCTGTTCTGCTATGTGCTGCCATTTTGAACTTAACCTTGTCAACACTAAGACAAAATTTAAGTACATTAACAATCCAACAGGATTAAATAAAATACAAATAAAAATAATTGCAGCTGAATAATATGAACGTTTTTAATTTGAAATTGTTGTTAATATCTATACTCGGGGTCTGGAATTTAAATTTTAATTAGATAAATTAAAATAAATCTAATGTAATTTTGAATGAAGACTAAAAATGTAAACCCTACATAACAATACCAATACAATTAAGAGTATAAAAGATTTGTAAACATTAGCTAGCATGATTGTAAGGATTAATTTTTATTATCTCAGTAAAGATCTTGACAGAGCTTATGTAGTTCCACTCTGCTAATGTATTTTCAAAAATCCAAAATATTATAAATTACTAAAAAAACCTTATTAGTTTTACAGGCCTACACAAAATAGTTGATTTGTTGTTGAGAAATTAGTTTTTTGTTTGCTTCTATAAGGTTTGTGTAAAATTTGGTTCTCACAACCTGACTGTGTTGTTTTTAATTAAAAGTTAGTTGAATGAGTCACAAATGTAACACTTTGCACCATTTATTCTAAATGTAGTAGGTAACATAATGCATGACAAACTTTAGAATGTGACAATGTTTGAAATATGACACTAGGCTGTACACAACATAAATGCTTTGCATATACAGGGCACGTTAGTTATGTTGGAAATCTACCACTATTGTAACTAAAGGGCTATTATTTGGTCCTGATTATTATGGGGGGGGGGTTTCCCTTTAGATATGGTTTTTCTATGTGAAATGACCATGGTGAACTCCAATATATCTTGTACCATATACTGAGGTGTGGTAATATGACGTACTATATACACAGTGCTGTACTGTATGTTGCAATTTTATACAAAAAGCTGTATTTTCGTTGTAAATTGTTTTGGCTGTTTTTCTTCATTTTTTTAATTACAAAAACCTGTTTCTATCAAGAATCAATATACGAGATATGAACTGAGACATTACCGGCAATGGGTCTTTTATAGGCATTAATAAACATTTATCTGTGGTAGGGGAGTTCACCTGTAACAGTTTTTGACTTCAGAATATGATTTTTTCTATCTAGTGCAATAATACGGTTCTTTAAAATAATGATACCTTATATTTTACACAAATCATTTTTGTCAGCTTTGTATCCCAAACAGAAGATACTTACTGATTGGAGTGAAGTGAGCCAAGACAGGAACTACAACAGTATCGTAACAATTAGACGGGCAAGACACTACGAAACCTTTGAAGAAGATGCGCACCATAGGCCTTAACCTATAATCTGGAATGTGCTGTAAAAAAAATAAACAAAATCAAAAAATATATATCTCGAAAACTCCACCGTCTAATTTACTCTGTCTAAAAAATTCATAAACTAGCTGTGAATTATTTTCAAAAATAATACTGTTTGAGTTCTGCTTGATTTTTTCCCGTTACATATGACATCTAACCTTTTGAGTCCCATGCTGGTGTATATACGTGCAGAATAATAGTCTTTCTGGTAGCGTTATGATCGTATGTATGGAAGCACCAATGCATGTTTAATTGCAGCTTCAGTTTTTAGTTATACAGCTAGATTGTAGAAGTCTATTAGATTATACTTCATAAATTCATGTTATAATAATATGAACTATGATAGAAAATTCATCTTTGATGAATGAATTTGAATGAGCAGCTTTGGCAATAACAAACTGATGGTAATTAAAAATACTCTTCATCCTTGGGGGACGTCAATATATGCAAGCCGTAGGGAAGAGGTGGTGGTTACCCGACTTTGTATTAGCCATTCCTTGTTGACGCATGGATTTCTCATGAGATGTGGGGACACAACTACATGTCAGTTTATGGTAACAGTTTCAAAACACTTTCTTCTACACTGTGATGGTTTCAAAAGCATGCGTCATATGTTTGGGTAGGGGCTTTGACTCCCCGCAAAATATTTGAAAAAAATATTTTTCTGTCTCTTCTCTTAGACATTAACATTTGTACACTATTTTTGTTCATTCTGCATTAGCATTTCTTGTTTACTTTGTCAGCTGTCAGCATCCATAAGCTTAGTAATGGCTATAATTTAAATAATTTATGTAAGTTAGCTATAATTTAGATTATAAAATCATCTAGAATTATACGTTAAATAATATTACTACTGCAGAAGTAGGACAAAAGTAATGGCACAATGCATTAAGGAATGAATAATAAAAAGTTCTTTTTAAAAAGGATATTTTATAATTTTGATTTCTTCGTAAAGAAAAACATTTTTTCCAGTTTACAACATTACAGACTTTAAAATAAAAATACATTAAAAAAAACTGAGCCACAAATGTGTATTTTTATTATAACCCAGGACTCAAAAGTTTAAATACATTATAACAGTTTCTGATTCAAAATGTTTAAGTTAAATAATATTTTTATAATCACCTCAATGTTGGATAGGATTGTCAGTATAACACTGTCAGCAAGAAGTGGCAACTCATGCAGATCTCTGCCCAGTGAAGGGAAAGCATGGCCAAGGATGTGGTAACAGTTGTCATGGACGCTGGTGAGGAACCGTTGCATGCGGTGAAGAGGAGTATGTGAAGGTCTATTCAGATCTAGGGGATCCACTGCTGAGTTGATGCGGAACAAATTGTTGATATCAGTCTCACACAGTGCATGTGCATTGCTGTAGCCCTGAAAGTAAAGATTGTAATGGTCATAATTCATTTTACAGTTATAATACCAATACAGAAATATTAACACTACGATAATTGAAGCTCCTCATATTAATTAAGCCTACATGCAACTTGGACTATCAGAATTATAAATTATTCTTTTATGGCCACCTGTGCTATCAGTTTATTTCTAAGTACTATTTAACACCAAATTACGTGATAGGAAAGTTTTAAAATTGGGTTTGTAATTTGAAAATGACAGTACAGTTAACAAGATTTAGCTACAAGTGTGACCTTGCCGTACACAAATGACTTTTTGTACACAAAAGCCAGAATTGTACTAGCCATACACAAAACATCAGTCTATGTAATCATAATCATAAGAATAGCTTTTAAAAGGCAAAACTGCAGGCCAATAAAGAACAAAGTAATTCTCTTACTACCAATTGGCAGCCTACTGTAATAATTAATTGTTACACTAAACTAAATACTATACAGTAGCAATAAAGACAAACTAATGTTTTTGAAAGTGCATGAATTTTCCCTGCAAACCTTGCCCTGTCCTCTTCTTCCATGTGCAAAGACATAGGTGCAGCTAAACTTTGTCAACTGTACTTGTAAGTTATTTTGATGGAGTTTAACTCTTTGAGCCTAATAAAGTTCCATGTGCAAAGACATAGGTGCAGCTAAACTTTGTCAACTGTACTTGTAAGTTATTTTGATGGAGTTTAACTCTTTGAGCCTAATAAAGTGGTCTTTACTTCGATATCAATGCATATGAACTGCAAACTAAATTGCAATTTACAAAATGTGGCATTCAGTTCTGGTTTACCCATCAAGGCTGTTTTAGGTCTTTATTACAATACAAATAAAACTATATGTATATAATGGATACTGAGGCAATGATGTTAATATCTCCTACACACTCATCTAATCATCTAGACCTACGTTTTTGTTTAGCATTTCTATTTTAATGCTTTTGTGGGCAAACTTTTAAAAGGTATCTTTTACCTAGCCTCCCAGACATTTGACACTATATACAGTGTATGGTGTAGATGGTGGGCAATGCTCAAATAGGGGATTGGGGATCATTTGTCAAAACATAGGAAAAAAGGCACATTCCCTGAGATCTCCAAAGAAAGTTTTGTCAGTTGATTATAACCATTTATAACAGCTAAAAAAAGACTATTTAGTACCTTACCTCAGATAGTGCTGCTAACGCTTCAGGAGTCCATAAGGCATTGAACACTTTCATGAGAGACAACAAACCAGGAAGCAAGGGCAGTAAGTGAGGTGTCGCAGGGTTACGATAAATTGGGTGTCCTGCTTCAGTTCTGCCTATGACGAATCCTCCTCTCATAGCACGGTCTGGATCATCCGGCCATGCACACCTCTTTACCACTGCAGTTAGTAAATCCACACAACACATTATCTAAACACATTAACACAATATTATTTATTAACAAATTCCTTTTGTACATAAAAATATACAAAAAAGGACCTACAGGTGGCATAAATGCCCATACACAGGTTTGGTCCTATAGATAATTTTGAATTTATGTAATTTTTTAAAATTTTAAGGCGAAAAGCACATTGAGGCTATTATCGCCTCCCTAAATATAAGTGTGAGTGTAAAATGTTAAAGTCATGTGTGTTATACTCGGGTACTGCGAGGGACGTCTAAATCCTCTCAATAGATGCAACTAGTCTGCACCCACCTGCAGGAAATTTATATAAAGGAATTCAGATTTATTTAAATATACGGTAAAAAAATATATTGTAAAAGTATTGTGATATTGTTACTTTACACTTCTATCACATCAGCGAGATAGTGAATTATTTCTTTTGATACACTGTCTTTATTCAAGGTTTTCGAAAAGTCATATTTACACTTTATTACTGTAGGTACTAACAGGTGTTTTTTAACTGTTGTATTTGTTTTTATTATTATATTTTTTTTAAGCAAAACACACTTGAACATCGCCTATCCAGAGATCGTATCTAACTGAAAAGAAATACTGACACTCTAGATAACTGTTAAAACTATATAAACTTAACATACCAAAAATAAATATAAAAAAAGTGAAGGGATGCAAAGTGGTTTTTCTATAAATAACATTAACAAAATAAATACTAGAAAATACAAACATATATTTATTTGAAACTAGTTACAAAAGTAATATCATTTTAAAAAAAATGGATACATAAAAAATGGACGAATAATATTTCTCATTACCCTCAATTTGTTATTGCTCACTTGAATTTGTCAATTAATCTTTCTACTGAAATTAATTTACTTTTCCTGGCAAAGAAAATCTGAAAAAATAACATGCTGCATGCTTAACAGCAACAGAGTTCCTTCCTTTGCTGCAATATCTGCTCTAGTAATCTTATCCCACCGTATCCAGTAAAATATTACTTTAACACCTCATAGTTCAAGCCTATGGATGGCGTTCAATGTCTGTTTTGTTCAGTGTTTTCTTTCAGATTGCCGACGCTAGTAAAATAGTATTAACATAATATTCTGACTTCCACACTCTTCATTGTACAGATGTTTGTACAGCCCATCTAATTATTCCAGTTATTCATAAAATGCTTATCGTCAAGATAAGATGGTAGATAATCTATCAACACAAGACAGTCTTGCACACTACACACGCTCCTACATTCAGCCTGTTCTCTTAGTAGATATTTTTAACACTTGTAATTAATGTAAATTAAAGTACATAATTTTTATTACTATGTTCAGTATAATGACTTGCCTTCCTTAACTTCGTCAATTCTACTTTCGTTGACGCATTTCGGAGAACCTCCATCTTCAAAAAACTATATCTATAATCTTTTTTGAAAAAAAAGAAAGAGTATAGATATAGTTTTTGAAGATGGAGGTTCTCCGAAACGCATCAATGAAAGTAGAATTGACGAAGCTAGGGAAGGCAGATCATTATACTGAACATAGTGATAATAATCCTAGCAGAAAAGAAGAATATAAAAAGAATTACGTAATTTTTGTTCATATTCTTAATATTGTAAATATAGTCCAAGTAATTAAAGCAGTTTATGACATATTGAAAGTTAGGTTTTAATGTTTTTAGAATTGATTTGTTTGTACCAATTTTATGGAGCGATTTCAACAAAAATTAAAAAATAATAGCCTACAGTCTTTCCTTACCTGTGATCTGTTTTTGCCATTTATATCGTTACTGCTAGGCTCTACAGGAGGCTTGTCAAGCCCTACGAACGCCATGAATTGCTGAGGATTACAGAATGCTTGACTGGTCATTGTTAACCACTGACTAGCTACAGGTCGCAATACTTCTCCAGCAAAGGCAGTCTCCCTTTCGTACTCACAGAAATGGTTGCTGATTAATAACAGTGCTTCCTATATTGACAGAACAGTCAATCTGGCTAGGTTGATAAACATTTAATTAAATTGTAATATTTACATTTTTTTTAACCTAACACATACAGAGAACAGTTTTGTATTATTACCAAGTAAAGCCTACCTGTAAACATATAATTTCCATTTTGCTCAACTTGCTTTCTAAATTGTTGACAATAGCGT
The DNA here is from genome assembly GCA_022606455.1 of Callitettix versicolor. NCBI lineage: Eukaryota > Metazoa > Arthropoda > Insecta > Hemiptera > Cercopidae > Callitettix > Callitettix versicolor. Next base: position 40,800,059 of record CM040189.1, on the reverse strand, counting down.
GAATCCAGTCAAACATAGGTAACAAAAGCAATGGATATTTCTGTCCTATCTTGACCATTAACGATGCAGCATGTCTGCGTACATTCTTGACAGCCCGTGACCGGGTGTCTTTCGTTTCACCTGGCAATGTGAAGACTAGTACTGCAAATATCTTCTCCAAAACCCTTGGCAGATAAACCTGAAACAAAGGAAAAAATTTAAAACTTGAATGTTGACGAAGATTTTCTTTAGCTTCTGAAGTAAATAAAATGCATATTGTTTCTCAAGTTTTATTTTAAGACTTGAAAATTAGTAAACTAACAAAACTTCAAAATATTATCACAAGGCATAAAAGGATTAAACTAGATTTTTCACACACATTAAATAGTTACCTAGCATCAAAACAAATTCTTTTATGCTTAACTACATAAGTACATCCATATGTAAGCCTGTAGGCTTCCTTATCATTATTGTTAATACTGTCAAGTTATGAATTATTTAAATCTATACTGAACATGTCGTGGAACACGTCAATGCAACACTGTAATTACTTTTAATACAAAAAGTCTAAGTGAGGGGGAAGTTCACTATAAATAAACAGTAATGGTTTGGCACAGCCACCCAGAGGCACTTTTCTGAAGTGCAAACCCACTTCCCTTCTGTCCAGTGAACAACATAAGATTTTTCTGAATTACATCTCACTCCCAGGTGCTCAATTAATGGATATCCAATAATTTCACAAGGAAAGACTTTTTTTTTTAAATAATTGAAAAATGAATCCCCAGGTGCTTAATTAATGGATATCCACTAATTTCACAAGGAAAGACTTTTTTTTAAATAATTGAAAAATGAATCAAAGGCTAGTTTTTACTAATTAATTTGTTAAACATGTTTACATGAAAGGGTAAGTTAAAATGTAACTAAAAAAAATTACTTTGAAGTCAACAAATGAGGACGTACTTTGTCATCTAATAATTCTCAGTACTGAACACAAATTAGTAAAAGGGCAGTAAAATAACAGACTACTGAAGCAAGGCCTAAGTTGATTCTTTTACTTTTAAACTCATCCCAGTTTTTTTTTCTTCTCTTTTGACTTTTTATTCTATTATTTAATAAATAATAATAATTATTTGTCAAAAAAATTTAGATAATAAAATCTTAGGTATAGCTCAGTCATGATTAATTGTCATGCTTGGGACCATTGGAGTGACAGAACCAGAAGCAGACCACCCGTATTTTCAGCGATCGATAAAAATAATATGCAGTACAATATTCGGTTTATAGCACAGAATGTTTTATTATTATTATTGTGGAAATGTAGTAAAACTCTTAAATTTTCTATTTAATTTGTAATTATGTAATATACAAATTTTAAATACATAAGTCTTTAATATAGTCAATTACCCATACTAACCTTTTGACAAGTATTCATGTAACATATGCGACAGCACCTTGAACGCCACTTAGAGTACTTACGTGACTGTTACGTGATTGACTTATATGCTGAATGGTATTACCATAAATAGTGACAGAGTGTTTATATTTCAACAGAAGCGCTCATTCTTTCGAAATTTGTGGACACTATTTGAAATATTTCTATCTCATTCCTCTAAAAGATAAGATCGTTTACTTTTTGATTATCAATGTTTGCTTAGGGTTGCTATGAATAAATTGTGTCCAGTTACAGTGTCTTGTTTTGTCTAGAAGGTTACTTTTATTATTTGTTGAAAATTATTTACTTCCGGACTGCATGTACGACATACAAGTCGCGTGTGTAGCTTGGCCAAGCCGAATTTCATTGTAAATATTTTAATCATGTAATTGTGCTCAGTGTTTGTGATGTTTTGTTTGACTTTGTGACGACCTTGACAAAGGGATTTAACATTTTGTATAACGGCCTGAAGATGAAACGATAAGTTTCGAAACCGCGGTAGCCTTTACGAGGTGAGTAGATAGACCACTGACAGGAAGAATAGGCACAATCCTAATTACTTAAATATGTGGTCCGGGTGTTACAATAATTAACCTAATGGTTAAAATAGTGACAGTCAATTGAGTCTATACTATATATTAATTGTATTTCTGTCTCCACCTATGTTACAGGGGGGGGGGCAGAAATATTTTCCTCAGGCCACCAAGTGTCTGAGGGTGGTCTGCAGTTTGTGTGTGAGCAGTTGCAAATAAATATTTTTTTTACTGAAAGATACATATAATATGGCCAACAACAAAGGAATAAAACTTTAACAGTTCTGTTCATTCAAAAGCAATAACTACCCAAATTTATAAATGTGTATTATACATATGCTTACAGTTGTAGTATCTGCCGGTGACATACTGAGGAAGACAAACAAAGCCGAAATACAAGACAGCAAAGTGGACAGAATCAAAGGATCCTTGTGATCGAGCGCCAAACATAAGTCCAACAGATGCAAACCACTGGCTACAGAAGGACGTTCAGTACACATCACTATGCGACTCAAAACACTGTCCAAAACCTGAAATCAATTTTTAAAAAATAATTAACATTAAAACTCTAGCAGAGCTTCATAGTATAGTGCGCTCAGGCTTGGTATGGAAGAGAGACTTATTTTTAAAATGGCCTTGGTATATAAAATCTGGGCTAATAAGTAACTGTGTTGACATGAGTATGCATGACTCATATTACTTTTATTATTTTAAAATAATTTTTGCAAGGGCAAGACACATATACATATTAATCTATTAAAAATCAGTATATGTCTTATGTGATAAGAAGAATCAAGTGAAATCCAAATTGAATTATAATGATAAACAGAAAATAATTTCATAAATAAGAAGAAAACAGAAATAAGAACACTAGTGAACCAATTTATCAAGAAGCAATACAATCAAGCATATCAAATAGCAATAACATCAACAGATTATTAGATAATGTTTTTATAAAATTTTTTAGAACGTTTCGGAAGACTATATTTTATTTCAATAAACAAAGATATATTACAAAAAGAACATAAAACAATATATGATCATAAAAACTATATATATATATCAGCACTTACTATTAGCAATATGAACTATTCTATTCCACCAGCCCGAGATTAGTAAATGTCATATGAATAAAGTGAACGTAAACCTTTTATTAGCTCTTAACTGAATTACAATTGAATAAATACAATAATAACTATTTAACCCATTGGTAACGAAAGACCAATTGCCCGTCCTTCTTTCTCAATGGCTCAAGTACTAAAGACGGGCAATGTCCGTCCTCTACTTCCCCGATTTCTTTGCCGTATGTTTCTAGCCTAAAAGTCGAATATAGAAATATAAATCTATTTTCAATCTATGAGATATTTTTCCTTCGTTTATTTCCGTTGTTACTCGTTAATTTCCGCCAGTTTCTTTGTGAAGTTGTGTATGAATTTGACAGTTGTAGAAACATGGCTTCTAGTGAGGAATTGTTTATTTCTTTAAGTGCATTTTGTGAGTTTGTTCAAGATATTTTAAATGAAAGTGTTTGTGAGATTAGTGATAATGAAGAGCAAGAAGATATTTTTGAAAATGACAGTAGTAATAGTGATAACAGTGATGATGAGATCTGTGAAAATAGGCCTAACTTACAGACAAATACTATACATAACCTACAAGTAAATGATTGGCAGTGGACTTCTAATCCAAATATAACTAAAATTCTGGGGACATTTTATAGGGAAAATCCCCCCAACAAGCAAAGCAAGGCCATCTAAAAAGTGTAGAGTATGTACTGCAAAAGAAATAACGTCTGAAACAATTTACCAGTGCAAAAAATGTAGTGTTCCTTTGCATTTGGAAAATTGTTTTGAAATTTATCACAGTCAGACAAATTTTTGAAAAGGAAACAAAATGTAAATAGTGTAAATATATAAACATAAAAAAATGTTAATATAGTGTTAAAAGTGTCGGCTAAATATGTGTTAACAATTACAACATTATGGAGAATAAAATTGGTACATTACTTGCTTTTATTATTGACATAATCTTAGTATAAACTACTGAAAAAATTCAGTACTGAAGGCCAATAACATGTTAGTAAAATTGAGTTTCCAATGGATTAATCAAAAAAGCATTAAAATCACTATTTTACAATTTTTTATTTTGCTCCAAATCTTAATTTTTGAGCGATCAAACTGTTATTTTTTTCCTTAACATCCCATACTTTAAGCCAGTTAGACTAATGAGGACAAGCATCAGTGGTATGTCAGTGGACAAGCTTTTCAATATACGTCACACTTTTAATCAGTAAAAATGAATTTACACTTACACATGCACACACACACACACACACACACATAAGTACACAGACACATACACACCATTTATTTTTTTAAAAGTTTTAATAACGTTAGTTTTATATTAGATATTGTTATACAAAATAAATACCGCTGATAATGCTTCCCACTCAATGTAATCGGGCGATTGCATGGTGCAGAAAGGTTCTCCAGGTCCTTGAGAAACAGTCTTCTGTATCCTTGCTGTCAACCACTCTTGCATGTAGGTGAAAGTAAGTAACGGAGCTAAAAGAGTTGCCTGAAAATTAAAAAATCATTAACTATTGATAGTCTTGCAAACCTTTTCAGATTGACACTTCTTTCTAGAGCTACCAGATAAAGCTTTATAAATCGCTTGTCAGACCTGTTATTTACTATGGTGCAGAAACCTGGACGCTGAAAGTTACTGATTGGCACGTGCTACGACTATTTGAAAGGAAGATTCTAAGGCATATTTTTGGACTGGTTTGCGTTCAGGGTGTATGGCGCATTAGAAACAATCAGGAACTGGAAAATTTAATAAAGAATGAGAACATATTATCCAGACCAGATGAAAACCGTATATGTATAGATGTGTGTGTGTGTGTGTGTGTGTATAGTGCTTGACAAAATAAAGTTAAAAAACTGCAATTGTTAGATTATAAAAAAATAAATAGATCAGTAAATACTTATCAAAATCCTAGGAATACTAGATGGGGGGGGCCTATGAAGAAAAGCTTAGGGCTGACCTTAGGAGGCTGATAAGTAATTCGCATGAATTAGAGTATGCAGTTGGAAGACTGGCGGAGATAATTGCAGACTCCTTTCATGAGAATTGTCTCCTTACGAAGAAGGTTGCTGGGGTTAATGTTAAATGGTGGACCCAGGCACTTTCTGAGCAAAGGGGAGAGGTTAGAAGGCTGTTCAATGCGGCCAAGCGCTAAGGTAAGTGGGAGGCATATAGGCAGGCCCTGACCGAGTATAATAAGTCATTAAAAAGGGGAGACGGGACTCATGGAGGAAGTTCTGTGGGAAGGTCAGTCATACCTCTCAGGGAGCATGACTTCACAAGGTCCTAGGACATGGACCCTTTGAACCCTATGGGGACCCTTGTTGGTCCTAATGGGGAGTATACAACAACTGGGAAGGACACCTTGGAAGTCCTACTCAGGGAACACTTTCCTGACTCTGTGGTCAGGGATGTATGAAGGGAGCGAGTGTCTGATGTTTTTTCTATAGGAAGCCTAGTAGAGGAGATTGGAAAATCGCAAACCAAGTTGTGGACTTGGATAAGGTGAGATGGGCCATTAATACCTTTCACCCATTCAAGTCACCTGGTCCTGATGGTATTTTTCCGTCACTCTTGCAGCATGGAGGAGAGCCTATTCTCCCATTCTGTGCAGATTGTACCGGGCCAGCATAGTCACTAGGTATGTACCTCTGGGGTAAAAAGCGGCCCATGTAATCTTTATTCCTAAGCCGGGGTGAGCATCTTATGCTGACCCTAAGGCATTTAGGCCAATCAGTCTGACTTCGTTCTTTCTGAAGACATTAGAGAAATTGGTAGATAGATATGTCAGAGGGGTCATGATTCCTCTATATGTCAGTCAATATGCCTACCAATCAGGGAAAGGTTGTGAGAGTGCACTTCATAATTTGGTTCACAGATTGGAAGGGACTCTAGAGACCAAAGAATACGCCCTCAGTGTCTTTCCAGATATTGAGGGAGCTTTTGACAACGCTTCACATGCTTCAATGCTTCGTGCCCTGTCCTGATGCGGAATGCATAATACCGTGTGTGGCTGGGTGGGGGTCAGTTGTAGCTAAAGTTCTAGGAGAAGAGGTGGAGGTGGAGGTTGTCAGGGGTTGTCCGCAGAGGGGGTGTTTTGTCCCCTCTCTTATGGAACCTGGTGGTGGACTCACTCCTGAATCTTCTCTCGTCAGAGGGATGCTATATCCAAGGATATGCCGACGATTTAGTGGTGCTAATCCGAGAGAGGCATGGTAACACAATGGTAGGGTGTGATAAGGGTCATGAAGACAGCCTTATCACTGATGGAAACCTGGTGTAGTCAGGAGAACCTAGGGGTTAACCCCAGGGAAACTACTCTGGTTCCTTTTACTAGAAAGAGGATTACCCTACATTTAGAAGGACTCAAGCTCTTTGGGGAGACAATTCCAGTTGCAAACGAGGTGAAGTTTATCTAGGCTTGGACACTAAGTTAACCTGAAATGCTCATCTGGGGCGCATCATGGGGAAAGCCAATAAGTCTTTAATGGCAGTTAGAAGAATGGTTGGGAAAACATGGGGACTGAGACCAGGAATGATAAAGTTTATCTATACTGGGATCATTAGACCTACGGTGTGCTCTGGTGCTGTGGTGTGGTGGACTAAGGTCGAGCAGAGGGGGGCCAGAGAGTCTCTGATTAAGTTGCAGAGGTTGGCCTGCCTGTGTATCACTGGCTGTATGGACACTGCACCAACGGCAGCCATGAAGATCATTCTTGGATTTCTCCCTATTGACCTTTTTGTCATGGGGGAGGCACGTAAAGCAGCTTACAGACTGCAGGGTGGTGGTGGCTGGCTGCCCTCTATTTATGGGCATGCTAGAATCACAGACAAGATCTTTGACCCAATCTTGATGATGGGGACTGATCAGATGGTTAAACGGCACATAGTATCTAGACCCTTTGATGTCAACTTGGCCTTTGAGGGGAGAGATCGTGTGTTGGAAAAACCTAGAGACATAGTATAATATACAGATGGCTCCAAGACAAAGTCAGGCACTGGTGCTAGAGTGTACGATCTGAGACCAGGGTTAAAGAAAGTAATTAGCCTGGGACAGCATACAACAGTGTTTCAGGCTGAAGTGATAGCCATCAATGACTGTGTTCAGGAGAACTTGGATTAGGGCTTCAAGAAGGCACATATTCATATTCATACTGATAGTCAGGCAGTAATAAAAGCACTAGTGGGTCCTATAATACAATCCAAGCTGGTTTGGGAGTGTTGGAAGAACCTTGACGCTCTGTCCCAGAGTAAGCGGGTATCTCTTCACTGGGTCCCGGGGCATGGGGGAGTTGAGGGTAATGAGGCAGATCGACTGACTGGACTTGGATCTGCATCTGAGTTTATCGGACCTGAGCCGGCTTTAGGAATTTCTCTATCATTGGTCAGGTCCGCTATTAATGGGTGGATTACATGTCAACACCAGGTAAGATAGGACAACCTTCATGGGCATTCCCATAGTAAACGTCTCTTAAGCAAAGTTCCTTCTGGAGGAATCAAAGGGGCAGCAGATGTCCTGGGCAGAGCACAACTCAGGAGGATCGTGGGGCTCATAACACGGCACTGTGGTCTGAGGGTGCACATGAACAGGATATGTGTATACCATGGAGAAACCATGTGTAGATTATGCAGGTAGGAGGAGGAAACTGCAGGTCACATAATTTATGATTGTGAGGCTCTTGCTAGTAGGAGGCTAAGGGTTTTTGGTTTCCAAGACTCTAGGGATCTTCAGCAGAATGTGCTAATCAGTGGGTTGTTGGAACTTATTAGGGGCACCAATCTGCTGAACTGGGTATTTTAAGAGGTAAGTTGCACAATAGGTCAATCGTTCGCAGTGCCTGGGGTTGAATTATCCCTTCCTCTAGTAATAATCTTAATCTTATGTTCTGTTAGTAAATATCAGTTTATAATCCGTAATGTACATATTTACAGTAAAAGATTGATGTACTGTACAATATATGTTTCGATTTTTCTAATTCAAACTTTTCAATAATTCCATTTCTTATGGTTGATCCTTATGCTTCAAATTAACCAATCAACTGTAAATTATGTACAATTAAGAATCTATTATTTCTAAACTACTTGTAGGTGCAAAACTAGTTTATATTCAATAATTCAAGATCTCCAACTTTTCTACAATCTGCGCGTTTAAACATAACATATTGTATAGTTAATATATGTTTTGTATAATACATTATCCCTATACCTGTCTGAATGATTCTAAGATATCAGTACGGCAGCGATGGAAGAAAGCATTAAATTCTTCCTCAGCATCACAGTCAAGCACTGCATATGCAGCAGTGTCGTTAGGGTTGAAGGCAGTACGTGATAAAGGAAACACTACCTATAAAAAATAAGTGTAACATGTATAACACATTTTTTTATATGCGGAATAGATTTTAAAACTCAATGCCGGTATATATGTTTAAATAGATTTTAAAACATATACCGGAAATCCCAAGTAATATGTTGTTGGATAAATATATACTATTATTTGCACTTGCGGGGTATTAGATAAGAAATGTTTGATAAAATTTTAATTGTAAAAACGAAAGAAGATATTAAATTATCATTATTAAAAACAGAAACTCCAAACATAACCCTTGTGTTATGCAATACAGTAGAGCCTTGATTATCCATCATGTTAATTCTGTTATCTGACATTTTTAAAAGTAACTTCTAGACAAAACAAAACACTGTAACTGGATGGGACTTATTTGTTTACAGCCCAGGCTGGTAGCTGACACTAATTGCTACCATTAGCAAATACTGACAATAGAAAAGTAAACAGACTTTATAGCAAAGGCTGGTGACTGACTAATTGCTACCCTAAGCAAATACTGATAATAGAAAAGTAAATAATCCTGTCATCTCTGGAACCAGATAGAAACACTTCAAATAGTGTTAACAAATTTGAAAAGAGTGCATGCACTATTGAAAGATAAATATTTTCACATTGTTTATGATATTACCATTCAGCGTAAGTTGATCACATAAAGTCATGTGAGTACTCAGTTATGTGAATACTTGTCAAAAGGTTAAGTATGAATAATTTACTGTATTAAAGGCCTATGTATGTACAATTTGTACTACACATAACTAGAATTAAGTAAACAATTTAAGAGTTTTACTACATTTTCCAAAATAATCATAAAACAATCTGTACTACAGAGTGCAGGACGTTATTTTTATCAATTGCCAAAAGTACAGGCGGTCTATTTCTTTTATCCATCATCCTCAATGTCCTTAGAACGATGGTTAATTTACACTCTACTGTACATAGAACATTTTAATAAGTAGTCATTAGAATTTTTGTGATAAATAACAAAATACAGTAGAACAATGTTAACTGAAACACTTTTAAAAGAAACGATTGACCAATATATTAAAATATTTTTTCCACATACAGTAATTATACAAAGTATTTTCTAAATAAAATTTCTAAAAACCAATTGCTTTATAAGTTGTCTTCCTTATATCTTTTGAAAGCTTCACAAACAAATCAGACAATAAGTGTGTCAAAATGGAGAAATTTTTTTTTTTTTTTTTTTTTTTTTTTATTTTTTTATTTAACATAATTACAACTAGGCAATAAAGCCTATCCAGCAATATACATTTAATAGTAATGTCACTGTTTGTTGAAGTAACACCCACTGATGGACTCCTGATGAACACACACTCTGTTCATGTGTGATAAGTTATACACTCTCACTGCAAAGTTCCAAAGGCTTCGTCCTTTTCAAGCGACGGATCTCGCCAGAGTTGTCTAATAAGCAAGCTATTTCCTTGTTATCGTGATGTATAAGTCTTTGCTTGTGTTTCTCTGCAAATCTTTTGATTTCTTCTGAGACAGTTTTCATCCTAAGGTCCCTATGAAGACTGTCATTGCGTAACTAACCACGGAGCCCTTACAATACTTCATGAGGACTTTATTCTGGAAAGTTTGAATTACTTTTACATTTGTATTTTTGTGCAGCCCCACAGCTGGATTCCATAGGTCCACACCGGCTTCAGTATTTGCTTGTATAGAAGCAGTTTATTTTGTAGGTCTAAATCTGAGTTTCTCCCTATCAACCAGTTAATTTTCCTAAATTGCATGTTTAATTCAACCTTTTTCTTTTGACATGTTCTTTCCAGTGGAGCTTTGCATCCAGTGTCATCCCCAAGTATTTAGCAGAATTTTCTGGAGTTACTACATGGTTATTAATTATAAGTGGAATTGGGTTGATTTTTCTATTTGTAAAGTTGACATAGGTTGATTTGGATTCATTTAGTTTTAATCTCCATTTCTTCATCCAAATGCAAACTCTATCAACTGCTCTTTGAAGTTTATTCGATGCCTCTTCCACAGTATTTCCTGTCGCCAAAATTGTTGTGTCATCTGCAAAGGTTGCTGTGATTGTATCAACTTCTTGGGAATGTCTCTAGTGTACAACAAGTAAAGTACTGGCCCAAGGACACTCCCTTGAGGTACTCCTGCTGATACATTCCTCAACTCAGAATACTCTCCATTATGTTTAACTCTGAAAAATCTCTCTGACAGGTAAGATTCCAGAATGTGATGAAATTGTTCCGGAAGATCACGCTGAAGTTTGAAGATTAATCTTTCGTGCCAGACCTTGTCAAATGCTTTGGCAACGTCTAGAAATATACTCGAACATATTTTGCGTTCTTCCAGGACTTTTACTATTACATGTACAACTCGGTGTACTTGATCAATTGTAGAATGCCTGTCTCTGAAGCCAAACTGATGATCAGGAGTCAGTTTTCTTTCCACAATGACTGGTTTAAGACGTTTTAAAAGCAGTTTCTCAAAAATCTTTGACATTGTTGTTAGTAGTGAAATTGGTCGGTCACGAAGTTTTGTCATTAGGATCTTTTCCTGGTTTAAGAATCATGATCACCTCGGCAATCTTCCATTGTCTTGGGACGTACTTTAATCTGAAAGCAGCGTTCACTAAGTGAAGAAGTTTTTTATGGCATTATTTGGCAATTCCTTTAGAACCTCCGCTGTGATAAGATCGTAACCTGGGGCTTTTTACCCTTAAGAGTTTTGATTTCATGAATAAGTTCTTTATGTGATACGTTATGAATTTCAGATTCGTCCTTATTTTTATTTGCTACAGGATCATTTGATTCTATAATATTTTCATCGCCTGACTGTCTAGGAAAAGGTTTGAAAGTCTCAGCTAGGAGTTCAGCAAACAAATCTGCCTTTTCTCTATCACTCTTAGCCCATGAATTGTCATTTTTCTAACTGGTGGCATTTGAACTTTTGGCCTTTTAATGAATCTTGTAGCCTTCCATATCTTGACTCGTTGTCTCTATCTGCCGCAAGACTTTCCAGATATTTAGCAACAGATTCATTTTTAATAGTTTTTAGTAACTTTGTGAGTCTAGTGCTGAGTCGATTTAATTCAGATTTAAATTTAGGAGCTCGAACTTGCTGCCATTTTTACGCATTTTTCTTTTTTCATTAATTAAATCAAAAACTTCAGGCAGGTAAGTAATGTTATTACTATATCTTTTAATTATCTGAGGTGTATTGTTCCATACTGCTTGCTGTATGTTATTAATAAACACATCAACTTCTTCCTCGAGCTGCACAGGTGTTTTAAGTGAGACATGTAGGTTAATAATCTCGTCCAGCTCTTCTCTAACGCCAATCCAGTTGGTTCTATTGCTGGATAATCTAGGAGGTTCTTCTCTTTGTATTATGTTCTGACTTATTGTTAAGATTATCGGAGAATGATCGGAGCCCAAATCAAAACTTTCACTGAGATTGATATAGTTACAAGATACACCCCTTACCACGAAAAAGTCAATTAAGTCCGGTATCTTTCTTGGATCTGATGGCCAATATGTTGGTTTACCAGTTGAGTGGAAGTCACATTTAAACTCCTTTCCTGCCTCATACAACTCTTTGCCTTTAGCAGTAGTAAGACGTGATCCCCAAAAGGTATTTTTGCATTGAAGTCACCTCCAAGAATGAAATGATTGCCTAATATGTTAAAAAGATGTATGTAGTCTATCTTCTTTAGATTATGTCTTGGTGGACAGTATATGGCTGATATATTAAAATTTTTGTTTTTAGTATGAACTTTAATGGTTGTCACTTGCATCGTTTCAAGTTGTACTTTAGTTTCTTCATAGTGCTTGATACTATTTTTAACAATTACAGCAGAACCACCCCTTGCCTTATCAGCAGGATGATTTACATGATATACACTGTAACCATTAATTTTGAGATATGAATGTTTTGTAAAGTGTGTCTCTGAAATTAAACAGATATCTATTTGTTCACTAATCAGAAAAGGTTCCAAGTCCAGCTTATGCTGGAGAAGACCGTTAGAATTCCAAGTGACTATTTTTAACATTTTGATCATTGTTTACGGTGTAGCTTGAAGTTCATTTTTTCCGTTTCCCATTGTTATTTTTGTTCTTGAGATTATTTTCTAGTTTATCAAGTCTATCGAAGAGCAACTTATTAGTATGCTTTTGCTCATTCAGTAGTTCTAAGATGGTTTTCATTGACGACTTGTTATCATTATCACTGTGTATAATTTGCGCATAAGTTTTCTTTTCTTTACTTTGCTCATTGCCATATCCAGCTACCGCATGCTGTAGATTACCGACGTTATTTTTATCCAACCTAGTACTTCTCGCTTTGTTTTGAAACTTTTCGGCGTTGTTTCTTCTCATTTGTAATGCTTTAGCCACCTCACATCCTCGATAGTTCGCCGGATGTTCTCCGTTGCAGTTTACGCACCTTGGCTTACTCGTCCTATTCAATGTGCAGGCATTTGTCATATGTTTTCCTCCACACTTAACACATCTAGGATCTTTTCTACAGTAGCCTTGTGTATGGTTATAGCCCTGACAACGCTTACACTGGGGTATAAGTGTAAAATTTCGTCTTAGTGGTTCTATCTTGACGACAATATTTAAAATTGTTTTAATATTGTAAATATTTGCAACATTTTCTTTGTTGTCAAAGGTTAGCATAAAGAGTGGAAGGTTTCTTCTGTGAACTACACTGTCGCCTTGGTTGTTCTCTATTCTTTCCTTTTTTATTATGTTGACAGCATCCTGTATCTTTAGACCTTTTTGCTGCAGGTCGTCTAGTATGTCCTCTTTTGTAGACCCCTTGCCATTACCTTAATGGGTCTTTCATTTTTGTTTTCGTAAGTGTACCATTGCACTTTACTCTCATTCAATTTGTGAACCACTGTTCTGTAAGTGTCAGCATCTAGAGTGTTTATTTTCCAAACATTATTATTATAGGCAGTGATTTTGTACTTTATAACAGGAACAGACTGTAACAAGGTCTGTAAAGTAGCATACTCCGCAATACCAGTAATGTTTATTGGAGGAGGTTGTTTCTCTTTTGGGATATCTGATCTTTCTGATAATTTTAGTTGATTGACATTATTCAAGGTGTTCTTATCGGTATTTTTTGATAGTTCCGGAGATGTTTCCGCTTTCCTCTTTTTATTTGGCCTTCTTTTTTTAAGGATCCAATCAGTCTCCTGAGCCAATTCCTCTTCATCTGTATGATATTTTGTCTCGGGCTGTAATATACTTTCACCTTCATGAGACTGTTCTTGCACTGCACCATCTCGCACAGTTTTTAATATTTCATTTTCAGATTGAAGATTAAACACAGCTTTCCTCAACTGTTCAACCAAGAGCTCTAGTTCACTCAATCTTACTTTAAGCTCCTTATTTTCTGATTCAAAAGAAAATCCTTTTGGACCACTAGTTCCTGGAGATCTTATTACCTTTTACTTGTTAAAAAGGATTTTCCTAAGCAATAGTTGGCCCCCAGAATCCGTGGGGCCGGCCTCCGAAGAGGATGGATTAACCAGAGTTCCTGGTGTACCACCTGGGGTAATTACTTCCGTATGTTTTGTATCCATTGCTGATGATTGTTTTATTTTGAAGGCGGAATAGAGATCCGAAAAAGAGAAACAAGAGTAGATTAGAGACCCTAGCCTTGAAAACCTAACAGCATTGGTGTCGGAAAAAAAGGCTTAGTACCCATTAGGAAAGAAGAAAGAAAAGGGATCTCATCCAAGACAAGTTGAAGTAAAATGAGATCCAGCTCAGGAAACCTCGGGTCCGCCAAACCCGAACTCACAAGGAGTGAGCCCCTGAGGTAAAAATGGAGAAATGAAACTTTTTCTGCTCAACCACTGTTGGTTTTGTGATTTTAACTATGGACTGCATTGGATTACAATAGAAAAAAGTTGGTAAAAAAAATGTAAGCTTTTGATTGATACAAATTTGTTACTTTAATTACTTTTGTTATTTGCAGTTTTTAATTTTTCCAAATAAAAATTACCTAAATTATTTTATTATTAAAAGTTTTATCTGAAACCAATGCTACTTCATTTGTTTCAATTAGCGGAGATTCTACTGTAATTAGATATATTACCTGTGTCATCCATACATAATCCTATATAGTAGCCAGTTACAATTTCATCTATTACTAATGAAAAAGTACTTACTTTTATTGTTTTAGGTGCGATCGCTTCGACCCATTTTGGTATATAACTTAGAAAGACTGGGTCTTTAGAAATATGCTCGTGCTTGAAGAAAGCAGACCACAGTGAGTTTACATAGTGTGCGACCTTCAAGGATGGATGCCGTGAAAATGTTACAAGCGCTTCTAGGAAATTTCCAAACATTTGTTCTTTTGCATTGTTGAAAATATTCTCGTCTTTACTCCAAAATGAACACAACTGCATTCCAAGCCCAGTCAAAACCTAGCAGAAGAAAATCAAACAAGAACAATATAATATTCCTATCCATAGTTATATTGTCGTAGCAAATAAACTATATTTTTTTAACCTAAATATTTTTATACAAATACAGTATCATAACTCAACTGTATTTTTTTTTTTTTTTTTTTTTTTTTTTTTTGAGAAACTTAGGTTAATAATTATTGACCTGTTCTCAAAAAAAAAAAAAAAAAAAAAAATTGTAAACCCTAAGTAACTCACAAGAAATCTTTAAAAAATTCAATTTCTAATATGATAATAATTCAAGTAAATTACAAATAACTTTCATCAACTATAAATAATTCAGAATTGAAAAATATGTACTCTAATCTTTCACAAACAAAAAACTAAGTATTAATAACATCAACAAGATTTACATGGAGCATCTTATCTAATATTCATTATTCATATTAATCGTTCTTCCATAAAAAAAAATTGGCACCGTTTTTCAACAGAATATACTTTAAAAAAATTAAAATCCAGTAATAAATTAAAAAAATAACTCAATATTACAGTACACATTTTTGTAATTCTTTGAGCCCTATGGACATTTTACATTGACAAAAATTGTAACATTCTTAATTTTTTAGCAAATTTTAAGCCTAATAAACAAATTTAAGGATAATATTTTCAGGTGGTCACACACAGTATATAGTAAAACAAAAATAGCAAAACTCTTGGTCATATATGTGACTCACAAAGAATTCACCCGATCCTGTCAGCTTTCATTCGAACTGTCCACCATTTATTTCTAGTGAGCCTCAACTCTCCCTTTGTCACAGGCAGGCAAACTCTTTAGTCACCACAGAAAAATCAATGGCCGATGTGGACTTTAAACCCGCTCATGTCCCAACATACTATAATGTTAGACCATTCGGCTGTTTGACCAATCTGATATACTGACACTTTAACAAGTCATAAAACACTGGCTATTGTATTATTTGTTTGGTTATGTTAAACAACTAACTGTTCAATGCTGATATTTTTAAAATTTACATTTGTAAAACAATTGTCAGAGCCTAAGAATGAGATTCTATTTACATAAAATAGATATAAATTAGAGTTGGGATTAAAAAGGGTTAATAAAAAGTGCAATAAAAACAGTATAACATAAAGCATCTAATTCATAATCAATCTGTTTCCAAATCAAAAAACAAACAAATATTATGCAATTACTATAAAATGAGAAACATGATTGGCATACCTGAGACAACTTTTTAAGAAAAAAGTACTGATTTTCATTGAGTGAAGTCTTTGTGGCTTGGACTATACAAATCACAGGAATAGCGTTAAAAACAGACATCAAATGCCGCCTGTCGTCGCCTTTACCTTTTCTTGCAACTATCTGTTACAAAAATAAACAATTTATTAAGTCTATATTGCTTACCACAGATAGTGGCTCTCCAACTTATAAAGGGTATATACTGTTAAACCCCGGATAATGATCATATCGGACAACGGTTTAATTCACGGAATGGAAAATGACCTGCATAACATATAGGACAAAGGTCTAAGTCACGAAATAGAAAATAACCTGCATAACAGTTTAGTTTCGGATAAAGGGCTGACCGGTAAATATGCATTGTAGATTGTTTTTCGATTTTTCTGTAATTTTGCCACTAAAACGCTTTATTACTTGCCCAAAAACAATAATCCAAAATATAAAATCAAGACAAGCACAGGAAATATGATGAAAATCGAAAACAAAAGTGTCCTGCATAACCTCAGAATTACTACCGCGCAAAAGTAGGTATCGTGTTTTTTATTGTTAAAACAATAGAAAAACCTTAATTATTATTATTATTTTTTAATATACTCAATAACCTAACTGATACTGTTGTTAGGTGGTGAACCTTATACAAAAAAGGCAAATCGCGAAGTTTATAAATAACAGACGCCATTTTAACAATATTTTCATTATGAGAAAGAACTAAGGAAAAAAAGGAATAAACCTTAAAATTTAGTAATGGCTGTCAGAATGTATAGCACGATGAGCAGTAAGTACGTGTAATAACACACATTACCGGTAAATTCGTGTATGAAATTTAATATGTTTAATACAATGTACACAGCAATGACGCCACAATATAGTTCCATAAAAACAGCTAAAATTGAAACTAATCTTTAAGAAATTATTTTCCATGGGTGCATATGTGTTAATTAGATAATAAGGTATCAATAACTTCCACGATATTTCTTAGTTATCTCTTATGCCCACATCTATTCATTTTACTGTCATCATAACTAATTTTACTTCATGTGTCAATTTGTTTACTGTGTGCTTAATTTGTTAGGGTGTTAAAAAATGTAAACAGTTATAACATTAACGCGACCGCCTCAGTGGCCTAGTTGATAGCGTACTAGGCTTTCACCCTGAGGACCCGGGTTCGATTCCCGGCCAGGGCTTGGCATTTTCATACGCTATAAATCATCCAATCATCTGCATTAGCCCAAGTGTGCACAATAGTCGGATGTTAAAAAAAACATTAATGTGTTATATACTTTTGGTTTTTAAATTTAACAATACGTTAAAGTCTTGTGTGCAAGTTTCAAATTATTGTTTAAATGCTGTTTTCAATTTTTGAACAAATTAAAATGTTTTCCATAAGTCCTATTATAAATGTTGACTCGCACAGCAGTATGCTCAGATAACAGTCTTAGTTCTGGAACAAATTAAGACCATTAACGGTAGGGGGTACCACTGTTAAAAATATATATAAATTTAACCAGACAGATGTTATTTTATCAATATTCTTGATAATAATAAAAGAGATTTTTACAAAGTATTTGAACTGTTGCTGTATTTGAACTATATAAAACAAATAAAATTAGCACCACACTGGCAACAAAATTTCAGGAATATTAATATTGCAGGATTCAGTACACCTGTAATCTTGCAGAAATAATTCACAAGAAACTAGTGATATACTAGAGATAACTTGGAACTAGTGATAAAAATATAGTGCATTGTTTATATCACTGTGACACTGAACGATTAAAGTATTTTCAGACACTTATTGAGAAGCATAACCACCTACCTGGAATAGACAATCAGCAGCAGCTGTCTGGAAACTTTCATTGTTCAACAACAGACAAAGTATTTGAACCAATCTTCCATCGTTCGCAAATATGTGACTTAGTGCCACCCACTCCACAAAGCCACTCAGCGTAAGCAGGACAACCTGTGTGAAAAATATAATTAGAACTTGGTTGTGCACTAGTGACCTGAAATACACTGAAACTTAATCTACGCTAAAGCGACTCATCAAAAAACTCACTCTATCATACAAACCAGTAGTTTTAGTGCAAAGTAAGCTAGGACAAAAACTTTGTACACTTACTTTATTTACTTCTCCTTTCTCTCAAGTAATATGGAATGAATTTGTACACGAACGGGTTATTTAGAGTAACAGATATTTACTTGACATAATTTTTACAGCCTACACTATGTTAATCACCCAAACACAGTGCTTTGTAAATGAAATGATTTCTTAACAAACACTATAATGGCTCCTTTATTTTATGAATATATACACAAAGAACTGTACGTAAAGAAATAAGAGCAACTGTTGAAAACACTTTTGGTTAAGAGGGCAGAAGTGTACACTACACACTATAGCTACGAAATGAGTGGAATTGCACGAACTATAATAAAACAATCACAACACTGAACACAATTAAGTTGTAAGAAGTAATGGTGCTAATGTCGTACAAATATCTTTAAACTACTTGGAGGGGAATAAAGTCATTCAGACTTGTGCATCAAACATGCACAAAATGTTAAATTCGGAAATTGAATTGATATTAATGCCTAAATATATTTTTATAAGTTATGATTTTTAAAATTACTGAAAACAATTCTCTAATTACTCTATAAAGTTAAATTTGAGTTTGGAATTGTTTTACTTTCACATAATATTTTAACAACTTTACAGAAATTAGACTCATGTAGATGGGGGACTGATGCAAAACACTAAAAAAGTGAATGACAGTAGCCTGTATAGAATCAAAGCAGTGAACAGGTCAGAGTTCAAGTGAATGAGCTACAAGCACTCTCCTTATTAGCCTAGGATAAAGGTAAGAAGCTAAAATTACAAAGTTCCATAACATTCCTATTTACAACAAACAGACATATTGCATTCATTTGCCCCAGTACAAAAGCATACATAGTTTGAATAACATTATAATCCAACAATTTTTTCAACGTACCTGCACAACTCTAGTGTGGGCTGCTGCTTCTGCAGTAAATCCTTCATATAACAAATTTTTCGATTTTTCGTAATGTTCTTCAATAAGTCGAAGGAAAAATGAAAAAATATCACCCATATTTGTAGTCAATGCATGATAAATGTCCTTGCGGCGTTGTTGCAATTCCAAAGTCTACAATAATAAAAACAATTATTTTTCTAAACAACAGATTTCTGATTATCCATCAAAAGTAAGAATTTAATTATTTACGACTTTGGGTGTTTATTCACTGTTTGTATTATTTTTATATTCGCCTAACTTCAAGGCGAATAGTCTCGCTGCAATTTTAGACATTTGAGAATAAAAGTTGATCCATAATCTTGAAACCAGAGGTTGGCGTCAATACCATTTAACAGTGACCATGACTATAACCAGGTTGATCAGGATTTAACTGTAATCAGATTGATGTAACCTGTTGAAGTCGATGACATTGCAGATGCACTATTACCGACAATTTTCCTTTCATTTTCCGTATCTTTAGTCGAGCATTATCAATTGACTAATATTTATTGTTAACTATTTAACCACTGTTTTAACACATGTTTGCTATATTTAATGATATATTTAAAAACTTTATTAATTTCTAGTTTTTGAAAATTTTACATATAGTTTCGTACAGCTGACATTTCGTATTTAAAATAAAATAAAATTAAAACATGATTCACCTATTTAGTGTTATGATTTGGAAAATAAATCACTTATCAGACCTGCAGCACTGCATACACTTGTCATATTTTTGTCAACTGTCAACATAATTTACACGTTAATTGTTCAAGTGAGGGCCAGATGTACTCATATTAGCATTTTAGCGGTTATCAATTTGTTTGAGAACTACATATGGCAAGTTAATGCCTTCATTCACCAACGGTATTGAGAAATGACAACTGTTATTGACACAGCCCTATTAAAAATGTTGTATATTGTTTCCATGTACACAAATGATGGCAAAATAACAGAATAAACATAATATTAACATATTATGTTAATATTAATATTAATATATTACTGTTGCAGTAAGACTGAATACGTACAGTATTTAAAAATTTCAATAATTTCTTATTATCCAACAATTAAAAATTACTACTAGCAATTAAAAATTAAGTTATCAAATTATTAAAATTGACATATTAATTATAGTTATGTTATACCAACCTGTAATAAAGCAACGTCTTCTACCAATCTCAAAAACACCAGCAGCACAAGTTCTGTCTGCGTACAACCCTTGGTACAAGCATGGCTCAGTTCAGTCAGCAGTGTCGGCCACTGTTGAGGCCATTCTCTTTTGATCATCTCAACTACAACTCTTGACAATGCATCCTTAATATGAGCATGCTCTATTATTAAAACTTCCATCCCACCTTCAACCAGTTTCATTGCGTTCTCCTGGAAACAAATTTATTTTCATATACTTTTAAAAAATATACGTTAAAAAGTATCTAGTAACTTTGTGATATGACTTGTGAAAACCACAGCAGAGTCTTGCAAACTCACAATCAATAATGCAATAGTTCAGATTATTAAAAAAACCTGATTATAAACAAACTTTACTCAAAGTTAAAAAAAAGTTTTTTGAATGATACTCTCAAATCAAGTTTATATACAAAGTCCCACTTTACATTCATAACACTCTAATGTAATATATCTTCATATTTTTCAGTCTTGTTTGTGTGTTTGCTTTTTTTAGTTTTTTATCTGGATACTTGGGTTGATCTTGTGTCACATATAAAGTATTGTAAATATAGTGAGTATTGTTTGTGCTGCTTTATACTGATAAGGGCAGTTGCATAGTCCCATTATATTCTTTCAATGATACATAATGCAAAATAAAGATATGTCTAATTAGCAGTAACCTATAATCTAAGTGGCATTTTTGTACAAATATTGAAAGCAAAACCTCTGAATTCTGCCACCTGGATTCATGCTGTCTAATTGTCAAGCCATATCTACTTCAGACTTACTCTTCTCAAAATTGAATAACATCATATAGAATTTGCTAAGCATATATTTCCAAGAATTAATTAAATAAAAAATTTTCTGTAATTTTGTGATACTAATTTGTGGGCCTATTATACGAGGGCTATTCAGAAAGTAGATTACGTTTTTGGATAAAAAAAAAACTAAGTACAGGAAAAAAATTTTATTATATACATTTGAAAGAGGAACTAAAATACTATTTTTCGACATAATCACCAAACAAATTTAGACATTTGTCATATCGGTGAACTAGCTTTGAAATTCCCGTGTCGTAGAATTCCGCCGCCTGTGACACCAGCCAGTCAGTCACGCCGCGAGAGATCTGCGTCGTCATCAGCGCTGTGTTGCAAGCCAAGTCTTCATCTTCGGGAATAAGTGGAAATCACTAGGTGCCAGGTCCGGACTGTAGGGTGGATGAGGAAAATCTCCCACTTGAAGGCCGTCAAGACGTCTTTTATTCGATTTGCCGTGTGAGGGCGGGCATTGTCGTGCAAAAACAACACTTTTGCACTCAGTTTTTCCTCTCCGCTTGTTCTGGATAGCTCGTCTTAAGTTTCGTAATGTTTGGCAATACCTTTCTGAGTTTATGGTTGCTCCACGTTCTAGGAAGTCAACCAGAAGAACACCTTTCCTGTCCCAAAAACGGTCGCCATGATCTTCCTTGCTGACAGGGTTTGCAAACATTTCCTCGGTTTTTTGGGGAATTTGTGTGCCCCACTCCATAGACTGTAGTTTTGTCTCACAGGTAACGTGCTTAACCCAAGTCTCATCTCCGTTACGATGCGATCAAGAAATGATTCACCATCTTTGTCGTAGCGTCCAGAAATGACAACGATGCAGCCATACGCTGACCCTTGTGCTGTTCTGTCAGGAACTTTGGCACCCATCTGGCACAAAACTTATGGTATCCTAATTTTTGGTGACAATTTCGCACAACAATGTTCGCGAAACTTGTGGGAAACAAAGACTTGGCTTGCAACACAGCGCCGATGACGACGCAGATCTCTCGCGCGGGCGTGACTGACTGGCTGGCGTCACAGGCGGCGGAATTCTACGACACGGGAATTTCAAAGCTAGTTCACCGATATGACAAATGTCTAAATTTGTTTGGCGATTATGTCGAAAAATAGTATTTTAGTTCCTCTTTCAAATGTATATAATAAAATTTTTTTCCTGTACTTAGTTTTTTTTTTATCCAAAAACGTAATCTACTTTCTGAATAGCCCTCGTATATCTAAATCCTTAAATACAGTATTGTACAATTAACCAGTTATTAGCCACATTTATGTCTATGTTTGATAGTCTGAACAATTTAGTAATCCAAACCAATACTGGTCCCAATTAGTTTGTATTGTAGTTGAACTGTACTAGTCTTACTGTGTTTGTTCTACCTATAAATCCTTTCTATAACAAAAATACAATTCATAAAAGAGCCTGCGCTTGCAAAACACATATAAGAAGAAAATTCTGAGTGGACTGGAAGTTTCCAGCCAAAAAACAGTGCCAAAATTATAATGAGGCATGACTCAGCTGTCAACAATTGTCATTCTGATGAAATGCATAGCTATTCTCAAGACTAAGCTGTACGTTTGTTCTATCCCACTATACTTAGGGATGTTCTATCTCAGAGATGAATAAGCAATATTATCCATTTCTCTTTTCCTAAAGAAAACTGGAATTCTACCTCCCCCTACTTGTAAAATATGTAATTATATTTATTTATTAAAACATATTTATTTCATAATTCCTAGCCATTCCTATTTTGTAGAACTACATTGTATATAGTAACATATAAATATTATAGTACTAGTTAAACTTAAAACACATTAAGACAAGAGATACATAGGACCTAACAAAATATAGTGTTATTTACTGTCAGTCATTTGTCCAATCTCGGCTCTGAAATGAAGAGCACTGGGATCAGGCAATTTAGTCGCAGTTCTGTTATATGTTGTATTTTATCAACTCTGTCAATTATGGATTTAAACCTGTATAGTAAAATACTTAAAATACCGGTACATTTTAAAAATACTTTCAAAAATATTTTCTAGTGTTATTGGGTAAAGGTATACACTCCACATAATTTATTAATATTCTTTAATTGTCCAACATATTTGACAGAATATTTTATCAAACAAAGTTCAAAGAAAGGAAAACAATCAAGAAAACTGATTATACATTATAAGCTGTACGTTTGTACAGCTTAAGAAAATAGGGTACATTATAATAAAGCAAGTTTAAAGTTTCAACTTAAACCTACCTTGATAAACAATTTTTCTGGTTGTGACATATTGTACCATCTGTATTTAACACAATTCTCCATTAACTGCAAACCAAAATGGCGTACAAAATGCGAATACTCTGTTCTCTGCGCCAAATATAGTCCACATTGAACGCAAATAGGAGATTTCTCTTTGAACTGTTCACAAGCATTGTATGCTTCCATTCTTTGTGACTGAGGAGCAGCTGGATCCATGGTGAGTTCAACAGCCCTGGCTAACTGCCTCGCCACTTCTTCCACCTCCCCATCCATTTTTCGTTACAACTAAAAACATCCAGATTGACTGAAATCAAACTTTTTCTAAAATTCAAAAATTAAAATAACAAATTTAACTAATTAATATTATCAATCATTTTTTTTTTAATTTGCAGTGAATAGATATCACTGGTTACTTGATCTCTTGTATTAATCACGTTATGATTTTCATATAAGATTTTATATAGAGGTATGTGATCTATAAAAACAAGGTTTTAGTAATTGATGTAAGCAAATTGCAAAAACTTCTATCTGCTAGTAATACAAGAGATAGCAGTAATTTCTTATTATTTAGCTATTATGAGAAATTTTTTATTAACTAATTTAAAAAACTTGTTGTCAATCACTATTTCACGTTTACTTAACCAATTATTAGTATATAAAACTAATTGGTTTTTTGTCTAAAAACTACATTAATTAATATAATATATATATATATATATATATATATATATATATATATATATATATATATATATATTGTTAACATACTAAGTCAGAACATAATGGCCAATTATGAACTACTGAGGAAATCTGAACAAATTACCTAAATAGCCATTAAGTTAGGAATTTGTTATACTTTTATAAACAAAATTTTAAAGCATAAGTTAAAAGAAAATATAAATGTCTTTATCTCAATAAGAGTCCTTCCTGGTTAGAAGAGTAAGAATTTATGGTTTTCTTACAAAAATATAAATATAAAAAATGTACAGCATACAGTTCTAAATAAAAATATGTCTACTTATTACTTATAACTTTTTGTTCACAAAAAATCAGGAAAAAACTACTTTTACCGATTACTACATTTTGCTGAAGCCAAGAGGAACGATGGCAGAAGTTAAATCACTAGAACAACATAAAAACCAGTGGATATAGGTGTAGTATCTACAGAAAGAATAATTTTTACTTTGGTTCTACTACTGAAAGAATAATTTTTATTTGATAGTTCTGCTATTGAAAAAAAAATCCACAAATGCAACTTCAGTACACCAATCACAAGATTGTTGATCTGTAACAGCTATCTAATAAATCATAAATTATTATGTTGCCATTTAAATGAGTCAAAAATGCAATTTTCACTCCTTGGAGGGTTAACCAATACTTAAGCTATTAGGCTATTAATTGTCTCTACATACAATCAGTAGAACTATATAAAATACAGGAAAATATTGCAAAACTTCTGAAACTTTTCTCATTAGGACTAAAGCTACTAAATTTGAATTATCACAACTTTTTTAGATCGTAAACTCAAAAATTTTCGTTAGTCAAGATCATGATGCTACTAGGCATAAGGTATTATAAATTTCGGCTTACACCTATTAAGTCTAAATATGGAAATCTACATTCAACATATGCTTCAGATATACAGTTAGTAATTTAAAACTTGTATTAGATATAATAGTCCACTCATAATTTTTTTTTACATCATCCATTGAAATCAACAGGCAGCATTTCGTACTAATGTAAATATTCTACTAAATAATTTGTAAGCCTAACAACTTACAATTTCAATGCAATAAAATAAATTATTAAATAAAACAAATATAGGCCTCACCTTAATTTTTTTTTAAATTTAATTTAAATATATACAATATCTAATATTAAAATTCACATGTGGTTATCCCGTTGGCTTCAAATACACAGATCTGCGAAAATGATCTAAACAAAATAATACCCAACACCACAGGTTATGAACACCAAAACAACCTGATGCCGTTTAGATTTCATAGTTATAAAATTCATGGATTGTATACCTAAAGTAATTTATCTATTCTTACAAATGTGAGATTAAAATGTATTTTAAGACTTAAATTTTTGTCACATTTAATTTTTTTTCAATACCGTTTGAATCAGAAGTTTTCATGGTTTACTTAAACACATTACCAAAATACTTCCCCGCAGGGGGGTGCAGACTACCTGCACCTATTGAGAGGATTTAGACATTCCTAGCGGTACCCGAATCTAACACATACTTACACTTCTTGCAACATTACACTTACGACTTTAACACTTTGCAGTCACACTTACATTTAGGGAGGAGATAATAGCCTCAATGTGCTTTTCGCCTTAAAATAACAAAAAACAAACTACATGGTTTGCGAGAAAGTTAGTACAACTTGTCATTAATATAAATAAATGAACCTTAAAACAAGCAATATAATTATTAAATATATCTAGAGATGTTGGGATACTTTTTATGTATCTCAGTATCGATGTTATTTACAATAGTATCATTATTTTGCATAAAAAACAGCATTATATATAAAGATCATTAAAGATCTTAAAGAAAAAAATCTTTAAATATAAAAACTAAAAATGATTTCTTAATGATATAAACTTTTAAATTTAAGTAATCGCATATATTTACTGTCGAAAGTAAACTTCGAACGATTTTTACGTATCACATCGATCATACATATAAAATGTATATGTATACAAAAGTTGAATACTTTTGTATTCAAACTTAACTATTAAACCCAGACAATACAATAATACCTTTTTATAAATATTTTTTGAACTTGACATTTACAATTAATATTTTAAAGTTTTGCACTCAAAAACAATGAACGGTGTTAAGATTTAACAAAATAATTTTAAGGGAAATATTTTACCTAGAAAAAAATTTAACAAATTTCGTAATTCAACTGAAAAGTTCTATTTATAACTTTATGTTAAAAAATATGAATACACACAGCATGTAAACGGGCTGGGATAATTGTGTTCTAGGCCACAGATTATGGTTTTGACCAGAGATTAAGGTATTTTAGATTTCCTGGTAAATTATGGGAGCTGTGATTGGCTAGATAGGAGTGGAGACATTGACATTTGTGGTTGAGTTGAAATGTTTGAACTTTAAATTGAATTTGAATAATAGTTTTGCAGTTTGTACTTTTATTCTGCCTCTTTAGTAATTTATTCTTATTGTACATTCTGTAACTCTTTGTCAGTCGTCATTATTTGATTATTTTTTGTGTATGCCTTGCGTCTGTTTCCAGCTGTGCATGTGCACTTGCACTCTGCATTTGCCATAACCTCAATAGCAATGGAAGGTTTATGTAAAGGTTGTTCAGTGTCATATGTCGACTGTGTTAGCCATGTAGATGATGAGGTTTTGCAGTTTTACGTAAATCATGGAGTAGTTAATCGTACACGCATCTGTGGGAATCCAATTTGTAAGAACACACTGTTATTAAAAAATTTAAGTGTCTTTTTGTTTCGTTGTGGAAAGTACAATATCAACAAGGCTACTCAACAGAAAGTAAAATGCAGGTTTGTAGCAAGTGGGAGAAAGGGTACTTTTTTTGAAAATGCCAAATTGTCTTTGGCTAGAATTTTTTATATTGTAGGTACTGTGTTGTGTATTCCTGGACCTAAATATAAATTTATAAAAGCTAATTTTGGTGTGCGTTCTCAAACAATTGTGGACTGGTACTCATTTTGCTGTGAAGTATTTGTGGATCATATAACAAACAATAATATAAAATTTGGTGGAGTGGGACATATAGTAGAAGTTTATGAAGCGAAATTTGGAAAAGGGAAATCTACTCGAGGATGTAGAATTGAGGGACAGTGGGTTTTTGGAGGTATAGATCATCAGACCAGAGAAACATTTTTAATTCCAGTAAAAAAATGTAATTCCAATACACTATTGGCTATAATTAAGGAAAGAATTGAACCAGGCACCGTAATTGTAAGCGATTGTTGGAAAACTTACAATTGCCTACAAGAACAAAGTTTTATCAATGAGACTGTAAATTACTCTAAAACTTTTGTAAATCAAATAAATGAGGAGGATAATGACAATATAAAACGAGGAAGTTCTATTAGTCACCTATCAGAATATCTTTTCAAAGCCAAATACCCTGATATAAACGAGAGAATACACCATTTTTGGTTGGCAGTAGCTAAACTCTATCCACCACAAAATTAGTAAGTTTAGTAATATATTTTTTGTTGTTAAGAAACAAAATCTAATAATTGGAGCTTTTGGTATTTATGCTGTTTAACTTGTTTTACTAAAGTAATGATTTTTGTCTTTTAATACATACTTTGTAATTAAGTTAAGAAATTAACTGCAGAAGATTAAATTTCTTGTGATAAGTTATGATTTTATGCAATTTTTAATATAACTATATTGTGATGTCATTGCTATTTATATTGCACGGGGCATACTAGTTTTACAGGTCACCTATCAAGGTAGTGTTCATGCATGTTATCACAATCTCATTGTAAATACATTGCTAGTTCTTACAGTGATAAGTGTGTTCAAGCATGGCAGCCACAGTTGTGTTTTTGATTTTCTTATAAAGCACATTTTTAAAGAATCGTATTCACGTTTGGTGTGACAGTATTTGTAAAACTGATAAAGAAACATTAATGTTTCATTGCAACCGACGTGTTTATATATGTCACAAGCAAAAGGCTATGTTTTGTTGTTTCAATAAATCAGCTCAAAGTAGTTCAGTTTTTGAAAAGACAATTAACTGTAGTTATCTTTATTAAACTTACTGCTGTACTTTTGCACTTGAAGCCACCACCACACAAACTCCACATCATTGGCCATATGTTGGTATTCTTTTTGTCGGGAAGTTTTCATCAATGAAGATTGGTGGACTGGGGACTGTTGTTGAGATTGATGAAGATAAGTTTGGCAAAAGGCAATTATATTAATAGAAGTTAGCAAGTTAAAGGTCAGTGGATGTTTGGGGGCATCCAATGGGATTCTAGTAGTCTAATTGTTTTTTGGTCCAGAATCCAGGGATTCAGACCTTGTTATTGAACAATGGATTCTATTGGGAACAACAATTATTAGTGACAGTTGAAAAGCTTATAATTACCTGTCTGTTAATGGCTTTACCCATCTCATGGTTAACCATTTGGTTACTTTTGTTGCTTGTACGATTGGTGCACACACAAATGCAATCAAAAATGCAGGCTTGAAGTTTGACACAAAATCCCATGATTTGGCATTAAAAAAACCACTTTGTGGGTTATTTAGCTGAATTTAAATTTAAATTCAAGTATGGGAAACAAAGAATTCACCATTTTTTAAAAATCAGTAGCTGCTTTATATATGCTGTCACACTCATTATAAGGTTAGTATTTACTTTCATACAAAACCATGTATTTTGTAATTTTGTAGGTTCTTAATTATGTTTTTTTAATGTCTATTGCCTTTATTATTAGTAACACACATTTAATTAATTCTTTTTACAATGAAAAACATGTTATCATGAAAAAATATTATTTCGTGCAGTAATAATTTTCAGATTGTGTGGGTCACGTTTATTTTCAGTTTCTTTAACGTTAAGCTTCCCATAGTGACCTTAACTTTCATATTTTATATTATTACTATTAAGAATGTAATAAAGTATCTTTTCAAAAATTACAAAAAAACCAAAACAAATTAAACTGCACATTTACTGAGGTTTTTTTCCAGACCTAATATAATTTGCTGGTTTATCTTAATATAACGAATGTCATAGACGTAATATTATATAGACTGGATATGCCATCCATGAGAGGGTCACATGAGTAGAGAGAAAATTATTGTGGTAAATGTATCGTTTGTCTAGTTGTGCTTATGCTGTTGCACAGAAGAGATTTGTTTTCTCTGTTTGTGTTGGATAAAGATAGATACACTACCTGCTTTTATTTGGGTTGGAGGAGCAATTCAGTACACACACACACACACACACACACACACACACACCCTCTCCCTCCCCTCCCATTTTTTTGTTATCATACTCCATTGTTTGAAGTATTCATGTACTCATGTGAGTACAAACAAGTACCATCTCAAATTCTGTAACTTCCATTCCAGATACACAACACTCATTATTTTAGAAATTGTTATCAAAATTGTTAATATTGTAATCTTAAGGGTTTTTTATATAAGCTTTTGGCGTATTCCTAGCTGGGAAATTTTTTCTGAAGTTTAGAAGTAGAGTAATTAATTAACTGGTTAATCATTTTGTTATAGGTTCTCTACGATTACGCCCTTGACAACTGCAACCTTCATTCAAAAATGCTTAATGATTTTTTTTATGCTGCTGCTTTTTTATATGTCTTACCTTAAACTTATTTAAGTTAAATTGTTGATCTAGTAAATGTTTACATTTATACAATCTTGATTTCATTGATGTGCACAAGTTAGATAATTATACATGGTGGAAGAAAAGTAATGTGCCAAATAAAAGTGAGTGATAGACATCATTTGAAAACAAAATTCTTCTTATTTTTCTATTGTTGCTAATGAAGTATAATGTTACTTTTATGCTTGGTTGCAGGAGGGACCATTTAATCTCTCATTATGAAAAATGACTAGTTTTCTCTGTAACAAGAACCTTTTGTTAACAAACCAAGCTTTACGTAATAATGGATATTTAAAGCTTTATTAAATCTTATCATTTCTAGATTATAATATATACCTCTGTCTTTTGAAGCTAGGAAAGACAGAGATATGTACTCAATACAAAATTACAACATTCTTAGCAGAGAAAAAGATGTTTACATGAAGAATTTCAGTTATGTGTTTTGTTTACATTTGTTTTTTATTATGTCTAGTTGGACCTATCGTTTCAATTTTTTGTACTTTCAAACCTTTTGAAATGCACATAAGTTCAACCAATGAAATTGGTTACAAACCAACTAGGTTTGTATTTAAACCTAAACGGATAAAAACATTTTTTTTCAAATTTAGAAATAATTAAACTTAATTACTTCAACAAGTGTACAAAGGTCCTTTAAATTTTAACAAACATTCTAGCAACACAACATTTAAACATACAATAAAGTTTTTAAGCCCTTACATTTTAAAATATGACTTTTTAATGAATATTTCTGAAACATAGTACTATGTTTAATAAGGCTTTAAAATTATTTTAAATATAAAGGTCCTGTAAAAATAATAGAATTTCTTGCAACTAGGCGTCAGAGTTTCAGTACTTCACGTATTTGGTCACCTGCTGTGACCAATAATAGGGCTGCTGGAAATTGAATGAAAAAATAGAAAACAAAAACATGGCTTTTTTAAGCATATAAAATCTAGTAATCTTTGATTAAATTTATCCACTCCCAGTCTTTAAATTTGTTGTGGAAACAGATGCCTATAATGATGATGGGAATTAAATTCTCACAATTTTCAACTTTAGGATCTCTTATAAAGCATTGAGTATCCAACACGAAATAAAACCTATAAATATAGTTTGTTAGAAAATATCCTAAACTTTCTAAAAATATTATTTTTGTTACAAAAACTGAAAAAAATTGATTTTTTAAAGAAACTACAAAAACTTGTCATATTTTGTATTAGAATATTTCTTATTATATTTAATTTTCTATGTGTTATCCATTCTTAGCACATTACTTCTATTTCGGGTGCTGTGTATATAGGCACTGATAAGTACTCAGTGCGCTAAGTAAAATTTAACCCATGTGTCAATAATATGTAAATCTCTAGAACAGAGAAATCTCTAGAACAGCGTGTCAAAGAAACATTATTTAAATTTTTTTCTGAAAGTATTCAAAAAAAATATTATTTTTTTCTCAGTAAAACTGTTAAAAAAAAGAATTTGGTTCTGACTCAAAATCTTATAGTGTCAATAATTTTAAAAATCATCACACACTATATTTTACATAACTTATGTAACTAACCATGTTAGGTTTAGTTAAGTGGTTGTTATTAAAAAAATCGTCTTATTATGTGAATTCCTGTTGTATGTACGATAACGTAAAAGATTTAGATCTAGTGGATTTGTAATGATGTAACAAGGATTTAAAGGATATTTCTACAATTTTTATAAATTTATATGTAATTATTTTTTATTTAGGAAAATTGAATACTAAAGACAAAAAAATTACGGCAAGTTTCACATGGTCATTTTATCCTAGAGTAAATGGCATAATACATAATGTACATTATGACATAATACATTGTGTATTATGTATGTTTATTTAAACCCAAAGTTAAACAAAGGTGATACTAAGACAATATAAAATAATAAGCTCATATATCAGTTGTAAAACATAATCTCTAAGCATATATTTAAGTATTGTTTAAAGGAGCTTGTTAAAGGAGTATTGTTTAAATTTTAGAAAATATTCTAGCAATGCCACATTTAAACATTTTTACTATTTATATAAACACACTATGCTGGCTAAGGTGTTTACTTAAATTTATAGTACAAATTAATATTTTTAAAGCAATTTAGGTTTAAGTACTTACGTAGCCTACATATGTTAAGTTAAAAAAACAAACAAATATTTATTTTGTTCAATAAATATTTAAAAAATCATGTATACCGTTGTAGTTATTCTTAGTCCAATAGTTTCATTTCTCGCTAATATAGAGGTGTACAGTAGACTATGGTGTAAAAAAAATGTGGACTAAAATAAACATTAAAAGTACAGAATATAAAAGATAATGAAAGAGAAATAAAGAAGTATAAAATGTTAGTGTATTTAGGTAAAAGAAGGGACAATAGGTTGTGCAGTTGTTGCAGTACCTGGATGCTACGAAGTCGCCAACCAGTTTTTTTCTTAAATAATTTCTTTCTGTGATTGATAAATTTAATACATTCAAAGATGTCAAAAAATATATTTTCACAGAACAACTTCGGACTTTTCAATTGCAATTAAATTAGTTATATATTTACAATACCAATTTAATTTGCAAACTCAGAACAACACAAGTATAACCCAGCTGAATAAAAAAAGTGAGGGTCTACCAGCTCTTAAATATCATAGTTTTGTAAACCTACATTAATTGGTAAACCTATTTTAGAAATAAATAGGTGTATACTGTATATTTATTCATAAATAATTTGAATTTGAATGTCAGGAGTAAGTAAGAAAAATGTTTATTACTTTTAGAATAGCATTGGGACTTTACCATTTAAAGTCTGTTCATCCTTGGTCTGGGCCCAAAGTAAACAATGATGTGTATCCTCCAAATTGGTTGGTTTATAATATTACTCATGATGCAGTAATCATATAAACTCTCTGATCTATATGATGAATAAAGACCTGCTGTAAATAAAGACCAAGACCTTCTTAATATTAAATAAAATAGTTTATACAAATTATTATATTATTATTAGATTTTAAATTTGTCATTAATAATAGATAAAGTGTAATTATAGACAGGGAAGACATTATAGTGTGGCTATGAAATTTGAAAAAAATTTGTCAAAAGGAAAAAATCTTTTTTTGTTTATGATCAAAAAAAAAAAAAAGTCATGTCAAAAAGACTTTTGAAACACGAACTGAAATTTTTTTATTTAGATGAAAGGTGGATTAATGGAGATCATATGACATCATAAGCTTGACATGATATGACTGTCACATCTGCTAAACAAGCATTTTTAGCAGGATTGAGCAAAGGTCTAATACCGTTTAATAAGGGAAAACATTTTATATTTGGTGACAATCATGGATTTTTAAATAGCAGTGTATTATTATTCAAATAAAAAAATATGGGGGATTATCAAAGCGAGATAACCAGGAATGTGTTTTAATAAAATGGTTTGAAATTATAGTAAAATTATTACCTAAAAACCACAGCATTAAACATGAACAAATTCCCTGTATAAATGTGATATAGTTTCTTGGCTCCATGGAAAAAATATTAATTTTGGTGTGAATGATGTCAAGGCCGAACTCTTAGTTATTAAACAATCATTCAACTCAGTTTAACAAATACTTTATTGATGACTTAGCTGAAAAAGAAGGCCACACATTGTTAATGATTACATCCTTATCACTGTATGTTTAATCCAATTGAAATGATTTGAAGTCAAGGGTTAAGTAGTGTAGCAATAAAACTTGTAAAGAAAGTAAAAACATCTGAAGAGGGTCTTGCAGATCAAACAGTATAACTGCATAAATCACGTTATAAGGGAAGAGAAAAATATGTGGGGCTTGTATAACTGTTTTGATATAGTTGTTGGTAAACTCTTTATAAATGTTAATGACCAAACATATTAGAGTCAGAATATGAACGTGATATGAAAGGAATTGATTATTTATCAGATAATTAAAACAAAACAACAGGTAAGTGATATTATTAAAGACCTACACTAATTTACTACATCGTACATTACTGTTCTACTTTTAATAAGCTCAGAGAGTACACTTATCTAAGCTTGCTACCCTCATTTGTTTACATCGGGCGGGCCCAGACTTTAAACATGAACAGACTTATTCCTTATTATTATGGCTTATTCCTTCATGATCATGATGTTAGGTGATTCATTATTGAATTACTCAAGATATAAAGTAGACGCCCAATTAAGTATAAGGTAAAGTCAGGTCATTGTAGTCATTTAAAAAAACATAAATTAATATAATAATAACAAACAGAAACATAAATGTAACTTTCATTTGTTCAATTTTTCAAACAAAATCAGATTGGCAATAATTGTTACTGTTTATGTTTGTTACGACTACGACTCCTGACGTCATAGAACTTCCAACTCGGCAGTAATGCTTCGTTAGGAGTGTGTGTGGTCTTTTTGTGAAAATGAACCCCCCGTAATTTTTTTTTCTAGGCAGGGAGTATTTTTATTCTGTAGGAGTTATAATTAATGAGAGAATCTTTATTAGTACTCGTATCCTTCGTGATCCTTTCAATCATCAAAGTTTTGTTACGCACTGAATTACCCTATTAGTTCTTTGATGTTTTACTGTGTACACAAACTTAAAATATCTGCACTATCCTATCCATATTTCATGTACTAATGATTGAAGGTTTATTAATCATTGAAGCCTCGAGCTAATGGTATAAGCACCACTAGAATAACTATGATAATTATTGTATAGTAAAATAGTATTAGTCATGGACAAACTACTAAATAATTATAACTATAGATTCAACATAGTCTCAGTAGGATGACACTAACGGGTATAACCACAGATACACATAACTCAAATTTTTAAATCTTCCATAAAGTGTAAAATATTTTTTGTTTCTGTTTTTATTGTGTCGTGTTTTGGTGTTTACTAATTTCGCTCTCACAAATTTGAGGTTAGTTATAAATTTAGCATGTGCTATTAGTTTCGTTGTGCCTTTTTTCAGTAAACAACAATGAACTCTGTATCTAAAGGAAAACATCGTAAGGAAAAGATCAAAGTATTCAAGAAAAAAACTGTCCCAGATGGCTCTTTCGATTCTATTATAGCTAGGTTGCAACCTTTATACAGTCAGGTAAATAATAATAGAAAATATATGATTATTTCCCAAAGATGAAACAATGATAGTTAAAAATATTTCAGAAATTAATTTGTATTATTTTTATTTAGATAATATAAGTTACTTTTAGAAAAAAGTAAAAAAATCTGAAAACCTGTTTTGAAAAATCTGTTTTGAGTTTTACTGCAGGCTAAATAATAATTATGAAAATCAAATGAGTATTACCAATTTGATTTAACTGATTCAAGAGGTCCCTCATATTGATCTTTAAACTATATGTCCCCCCACATTTATAATGTAGCAGCATCACCTTCTTGTATAGACAAATTTATTCTACAAAAGCTGTTAATTCAAAAGAATGTTATTTGGCCTTTTAACAAATTCTATGGTAATGTTATGACAACAAAAATGAAAAATGTAGCTCTTTGAATCAAAGGGCTATATAGTAATACCCCGGCTTAAGTTGACCTGGACAATGGTCATATCCCTCAACGATCTAATTCACCCAATGAAAAATGACCCATATAACAGTTAAGGTTTCAGATAAAGGTCTGAACATAATGTAAGAGTATTTTCATTTTGTTAAATTATTTCTAACCAGATGTATAAATATAGAGATAACATTGTACTGTGCTACAGAAATAAACATTGTGCAGAGTTAATACAAACAAACCTTTGTTTGATGTTTGTGGGTTTTGCAGGGCAATAACTTACAGGATATTTCTTACTTATCTGTTCTCAAAATGCCCTTCTACTGCCTAAAAATATACAGTATTAATTTGTCCTGTTTGTATATATGTGACATAATTACATTTGTAGAGTTTAGTTAAAATAAAGTGTGACTTCTGTGAATTTTCTTCATTCTTCATTTTTGACATATTAATAATGAGTACTGAACTATTAACTATTAATTTTTTTCTACGTAACAAAATGCTTTCTATAAGTCTCTGTTGTAAACGCTGCCTGGCACAGCAGTCTGCTCAGGTAACAGTCTTAGTTCTGGAACAAATTAAGACTGTTAAACAGGGACCACTGTAATCTGTTTTTTATGTTTGTTTTTTTTAGTACATTTTTTTTTTGTGTTTAATGTCCGACTATTGTGAACACTTAGGCTAATGCAGACGATGGGATGATTTATAGTGTAAGAAAATGCCAAACCCTGGCCGGGAATCGAACCCGGGTCGTCGGGGTGAATGTCCAGTACGCTATCAACTAGGCCACCGAGGTGGCTTTAATTTTTTTTATTAGTACAAAACAGAGACTAGTTTAATTTTTTAAAAGTAATTTCAGTAACTTAATTACACTTTTAATACACTCTTCATTAACACTGAAAAATTTGTAAACAAATAAGGTTAGAACTAAATGTGTAACCAATGGTAAACATATTTCAACCTTTTTTTTTCAAAAGAACTATTTAATAGATGTAACTAAGAATCCAAAATATTTCGCAAAAATTATTGGAAAACAAAAAAACAACCTACACTACTTAACATACTGTTTTGTATAAAACTTACTGGCCTTGTTCTTGCTTTACTGGGATAGTATGTCATGCTTTACACAGCCAGCATACTAATAACTATTTTGCGGAGTGATACTGTTTTGCGCATTAGATTATCCATGATTTATACAGTAATGTGATATCACAAAACAGTTCAATTAAAAATTGTGTAAAATTGTAACTTAATAAACGCTCTGCAGATTTATATTTGTATTACTTAATTTCATCATAATATAGACATTGGAACAGAAATATAGTAGTATAATTATATGACAGTAAGTGGGATCGATTAATAACACAAATGCCATACAAGACATTGTTTTTTTATTAAAAAAAAAATCTGAAATAAAAGTAGGGTGTAACAGTTATAAAACTATTTAAGTACAGTACAGTTATGTATAAAAAGTGTGGTAATGTTACTAGGAAGTCTTCAAATATATACCATATATTTATATACGTTATTACGTATATAAATATATGCAGAGCTTACTAATGAAGGTTCTTTGTAACGATAACAATTTAAAAAAGAAATAATTCTTATGAGTTTTAGACAGTCCAATTTTTTTTTAATGAAAAACAAAATGTACTATGAAAAACAAAAATCTTAGGAAAATTTAAAAAAATATGAAATTTATATTATAGATATTATTCTAGCTTTAAGATGTTTTTAATTAATTGGTAAATTGCCTCGTTGAAGCATAAGCTTCAAGTAAAACTGATTGACACCTTATGTTTATAAAAAATCGTTAATCTTTGCATACATATCAACTTACTATAACACAACTTCAGGCTGTATTTTATGCTATATCTTATACAATTGAAAGAATTCTTGTGCAAGTTTTTTTTTTAACCATAATTATTTTCCAGATTGATCCTGCCAGCATCAAGAAATTTTCAGATTTTCCTCTTTCACCAAGAACTTTAAAAGGGTTAGCAGAAAATGATTACAAAGTACCAACCAAAATACAACGTGAAAGCATTGGCTTTGCTCTACAAGGACAAGATATCTTAGGAGCAGCAAAAACAGGAAGTGGGAAAACATTGGCATTTATAATACCAGTAAGCAGTCTTATCTTTTATCATAGAGTGTATTATAAGAAATAAGTTGTATAAAGTTTATAAGTAATAAATATGCTGTTTATATAATTTAAACATTTTATTGTTTTTCAGGTACTTGAAATTTTGTTTGTAAAAAAATGGACACATTTGGACGGCCTTGGTGCTCTTATTATTACTCCGGTTAGAGAGCTAGCTTATCAGATATTTGAAATGTTACGCAAAGTTGGTTTTTACCATGATTTCTCAGCTGGACTTATTATAGGTTAGTAACAATATTAATGGAACATTAAGGTTAGATTTAGTTTACTTTTTAAAATGGTTTTTATTTACAGAAATAATTATTCATTATTTTTTAAAATTTTTCATATTTTGGTTCTTAAAATCACTTATACTAGATATTTGTAATGTTAAACTGCAAGTAATAAAATAACTTTACTTAAATAAAGAACTTTCAAAGAGTGCTTACATTATATGATGTGATTTCTTTATCCAACACAAAATATTATTTATGTTTGTTAACTTAAAGTTTTGATTTTTTTAAACATTCCCAAAACAGTAATTTCCCGATTATCTGTATAATTGTGTGGCAATGCAACCTTGGATGAGCAAATTTTGCTGAAATAGGCTGAAACGTTGGCTGATAAAGGATACAATATAGAAACAAGAAATGTGTTTGTAGAATTGATTACAAACGGAAGAGAAGTTGGACATCGTACAGACAAACATGGAACAAAAAATGTTTCCTGAATCATCAAACAAATTTTGATATACAATTTTTTAATTTTGAACAAAAAATGATTTTTTTTGTTTACAAATGACTACTAAATTTCGTTAAGCTTATTGATACTAAGGAAGCAACAATACAATATAAAGTAATTTACATTTCTCAACATAAATTTTTTTAGCAAAAATGGAATGAACAACACTCAGTCATTTTAGTGTATAATTATTTTAAGAAGTTTTCAAATTAATGTGTTTACATTATGTAGAACTACGATTAAGCTGTATGTAGTAAAAGCCCTATAATTCGGCATCCTATAGTCCAGAACTTTCAATAATCCGGCATCACTCATAGGCTTTTTTTAAAAAAATTAAGTCTAGTATATGTACTGTACTGTACACTTGTGATGCGATTGGCTGAGTATGAGGAAATTGGGCGTGATCGATAGAGTTCAGGCGCCATTATTAGTGATTAAGCTCTATTTCATGACGCTAAGTGTTTATTGTTTAGTACAGCAAATCTTACAACTATGCAGAACTTTTAAACTTGTGTGTTTTAAAAAGCGAATTTTTAAAGAAAAAAAACATGATTTAAAAAAACAAGAAGACAATAGGTCTTATTTTAAGCCAACACAGTAAAATTAAGTTATTCCAAAATTAAAATAAAATCTTAGAATTCTATTGTAGAATTTAAGCAATAAAGTTTTTTCTCTGAGTAGAAATGTTTTCTTTAACTTCTACCTCACTCTGCATTCACTGCTTGTTTTTGAAGGCCCTCAATAATCCGGCATTTCCGGTAGTCTGGCACTGTCAAAGTCCTGAAGGTGCCGGATTTGCAGGCTTTTACTGTATTTAGTTGTCTAACAGGATCTGTTGACCAAGTCAAGAATTGACTAAATAATATTTCAGAATTTTGTTTTAGTTATTAAATCAAAATTTTTTTTAGTTTTAGGCTGTCTGTAATAACTTGAAATTGAAAAATTCAGAGAGATTAACAAAATCTTATATTTTTTATTCACCATGATATTATGTCAATTTATCGGGCAGCAACACTTTTAATAAATATTATTCTGTTATAAGTAGCCTATTTGTGTATTGATGCAATACATAAAACTAAACCATTCTTGACTTTATTTTTTTGGTTATTTAAAGGCGAAAAGCACATTGAGGCTATTATCGCCTCCCTAAATGTAAGTGTGAGTGTAAAGTGTTAAAATCGTAAGTGTAAGTGTTTGTTAGACTCAGGTACCGCAAGGAATGTTTAAATCCTCTCAATAGGTGCAGCCAGTCTGCACCCCCTGCGGGGTTCTTCACTTTAAATGTAGGTATAATACTACTTGCATTTGTTCTCTATACATTGCCTATTTCTTAATAATATCTGTATCCAACATCATTTGACAAGTAGAATGATGTACCTTGTTTATCTAGCCACCCAGTATCAGCAGTTTTGTAAATGTTCTTCATTTCGCTAACTAGGTTTATTGTGTTATGTATTTCTTTGGTTTTTGCCCTTAAAACATCCTGCCCATATCCTTTGACATGTGTGTTTAACTCGTATGTCGTTGCAGAAAATCCTGGGAGATTTAGCTTTGTGAGACTTAACCTTAGCCAGTTTATCTGCAATGATGTTTCATGTAGCTTTGTATCCAAGTGGTAAATATATTTCTTTTTTGTTGTTGAATATTTTGAAATAGTAAAAATATGTTGATTATGATGACATTGCCGGCAAGGATATGCAAGTATTGCAAGCAGCTCAAGTCTTGGTGATTACAATATTATTGGCAGTATGTCTCAAGAATGAACAAGATAAACACCATCACCAGTATTATTAAGGACAACATTAATTAATTAAAAATAATAGCATTGTTTATTTTTAAAAGAAACTTATCCACTTTACAATTTTTTTTTGTAGGAGGAAAAGATTTGCACTTTGAAAAGAATAGAATGCACCAAGTAAATATCATTATTTGTACACCTGGTCGTTTGTTACAGCATATGGATGAAAACCCATTGTTTGACTGCGCTAATTTACAGGTAATTTGTAATTTTTCGTTTATATTAAAAATCCATGTTTGACTGTGCTAATTTACACAGTCAATGGTTGATGCAGATGTAATGAAAACAATGGTTTAAGATTGGTTTATTCACAGATAATTTATTTCTTTGTTGTGGACATAAACTAACTAATAGAAGGGATACTATATAGAAAAAATAGCTTATTTAAGAAGTGAGATGAAAAAGCTTTTGACAAATTGGCAGATTT
Organism: Callitettix versicolor; assembly: GCA_022606455.1. Lineage (NCBI taxonomy): Eukaryota > Metazoa > Arthropoda > Insecta > Hemiptera > Cercopidae > Callitettix > Callitettix versicolor. The sequence goes on along the minus strand of CM040189.1, from coordinate 40,759,757 downwards.
CTTAAGTTTTCTCTAGTTTTGCCTTTGAAAAAAACCTTACTTACTAAATAAACCTAGTGATTAAAAATATTTTTAAAATTAAAGTACTTTATAATGATAGCAAATAATCTAATAACTTTGTTTTTAGATCTTAGTACTGGATGAAGCTGACCGTTGTTTAGACATGGGATTTGAGAAAGATATGAACAGTATCATTGAGAACTTACCGATGGGAAGGCAAACTTTGTTATTTTCGGCAACACAGACTAAGTAAGTGATAAGTGTATCATATTTCCCAATTCGCTTAATATTTCTGTATGATGTAAGAAACAATTTTAACTGTAAATAACATCAACATGTAAATAACAGGGCATTTTCATTCAATCTTGTCAACTGATTTCACATTTTTTTATGAACTGATGAAAATAAAATTTTAAAAACGATTTTTGGCTTTAAACTCTTAGAATGAAAAGACTCAGTAAAATGTTTACAGAATGCATTTTTTCTCCTTAATGTCCATACTTTATCCCAGTTAAAGTAATGCGGACAATGGATCAGCATTAACAGAAATGGTTAAGCTACAGCAATAACATCAAGGTGCACATTTCAGAGACACAACAGCCCTTGCAGATTAGTTCTTGTTCTCACATATTGCAGTACTTATTTTATTTATTTCCAAAATTCCTTCAAGAATTATACTAAATAATACAAAACATAAAGGACCTACAGAAGGCATTCATGCCCGTACATAGGTTGGTCCTTAAAATTAATTCCTTACTTATATGTAAATACTTTTAAAAATTGTATCTCTCAGTACTATTATTATAAAATTTAAATTTAACGGATATTTAACACAAAAACATTTTTATATTATAAAATTAATTAACAAAAAAATCACTTATAAAAGATTTATACAGACCACATTAATTTTTTTGTAAATTGTACTTATAAATCCAACACATTTGTTTAATGGTCTGTTAAATAATAAATTTTTTCTACAAATGTATGAAATGTAGAAAAATATAAAATCATATAGAACTGATTATATATTTGACACACTTATTCTAACCCATAATAAAATAGCTATATAGGCTTGATAAAAAGATGTTCTTTTATTATCGTGTTGTATTTTGTAGGTCTGTACGTGATTTGGCACGACTTAGTTTAAAGGACCCAAAGTATGTATCTGTTCACGAACATGCTAAACACAGTACACCAGATGGCCTCACACAAAGCTACATTGTTTGTGAGTTACACGATAAGTTGGCGTTGTTATGGTCTTTCGTAAAAAATCACAGGAAACAAAAGATTCTTGTCTTTTTTTCTAGTTGCAAACAAGTAAGTATTTTTACTTCCACATTCTATAAAGTAAAGTGAAGTCTGTTAATCCAAACTGCATCAGTCTGATAACCCGCATAGTTCTACCAGAAAGAGGACAAAATTTTTTATTTAAAAATGTTGGGAAGTACAAATTATCAATGAAATTTTAGGTTAAAATAGCAAGTTATTACATATTGAAAACATTAGATTAATATAGTAAAAAAGTGATAAAATATGTAATTAATGTGTTTCACTTACATAACAAATGTGCAAGTGTATCAACAAAATCTTTTACCCACTTTCGCCTTTATCATTCGTTTTAGAACTACAATTTTTTCTTTTAATGAATAAGAATTATGCCTTCGCTTGCGTGATGTGTTTAATCAAACAATAAAAATTAAGAACACTTTATTGAATAAAAAAAAACAAACAATGCTCGATACAGTAAAGTACATTAAATATGTTGCCACTTGCATCTGTGACTCAACAATTGAGAAAAAATAAACCAAATTTTAGAATCCAATTTTAGTTTTTACAAAAAGGGTAAGAGTTGAGGGTTTGATTACAGTTATAGCAAGGCTTTGTTTTTTTTTTAAAGTACTGTATTGATGTTGTGAGTGATGGGAACAAGTGTTCAGTAGTAACGCTCGTAAGGTCTGCTTGCTATAACTACTGTGTTCTAATAGTTAACTTCTAGACTTCATGAAAGTGCCTAAATATATTGATTATAATTTAACATGCTTAATAGTATTCACTAATCTGAACAAGCCTCAGTCGCTATAGGTTTTGATATATATACGCTAGTACACTGATTAACGGTCTTAATTCGTTCCAGAAATAGGACTGTTACCTGAGCAGACTGCTGTGTAAGTCAGCATTTACAATAGAGATTTATGGACAACATTTTGTTACATAGAAAAAAAATTGAGTACTCACTATTAATATATCAAAGATGAAGAACGAAGAAAATTCACAGAACAAAAGTCACACTTTATTTAAACTAAATTCATACAAATGTAATTATATCACATATATACACATAGGATAAATCAAATCTGTATATTTTTTTAGTTCACACTGTAGCTTTTTTTAGTTCAGTCGTCAAAGTTTGTCTTTTACTTCCAATACCACAAGAACTTCTTTTAGGATCAGTGCTTACCAATTAATACTTACCAAAAAAAAAATTTTTTTTTAACCAGGATTTAAACAATTTAAAACTTGCACACAAAGTCACTTAACGTTTTATTAAATTTAAAAATCAAAAGTATATAATATTATAAATGTTTAAATTGTTTAATGGGCTAACAAATTAAACTCACAGTTAAAAAATTTGATGAAACTAAGTGAAATTAGGTACAATGACAGCAAAGGGAATATAAGAGGGGCATTCTGAGAACAGATAACAAAGAAATATCATGGAAGTTATTGACTTACAAAAACCAAAGGCCTGTTTGTGTTCGAAGGCTTGTTTGTGTTCAAAGGCTTGTTTGTATACAAACTCAGCACAGTGTTATCTCTGTATTTACATATCGGCTAAGAAATAATTTAACAAAATGAAAACATTCTTATATGTTCAGACCTTTATCTGAAACCTTAATTGTTATACAGGTCATTTTTCATTTTATGAATTAGACCGTTGTCCAGGTCGATTGTAAGCCAGGGTATCACTGTATAATAGACATTTTCACTGACCCCTACAGGACCAGGCTTCTGGTTGAATAATGAAGAAGTTAGTTAAACTGAAGTAAAACTATGCAAATGCTATGATACTATAATATTTAGCAGTTGGAAAGAGACACAAATTAAGTGTATACCAATAATTTTGTATTTAATTTTTATTCAGTGAACATATGAATTTCACTGATTCAAAATTGACCTATGGTCATAAGCGTAGGCACCCAAGTGAAACACATGATTATTATTTAAAAACTTGACATTTTATTATAGTTTTTTCTCTTATTTTCTTTTATAATTTGTTTAGGTAAAGTACATGAATGAAATATTTTGTAAACTACGAGCTCCAACAGCGATTCTGGCTTTGCATGGTGCGTTACATCAACTGAAGCGCATGGAAGTCTATAGATCCTTCACAGCTAAACAAAATGTTGTGCTCTTTGCTACTGACATTGCTGCTCGTGGCCTCGGTATGTTATAAATCTTGCAAATAATTAAATTTTTTAAAACATTGTTTGTATTTTAATATCTCTTTAAAGAAATGTCATTCAAGGAATATTCAGTGATGTTACAGAATGAAGTTTTTTGATTTAAAAAAAAGAAAGTTGTATCACAATCAAAATTCTATATATTACCCTACACGATAATATCACGTAATAAAAAAATGTGAATAAATATCAATTATAAAACTCTAATAAGGGCTGATTTGTTGTCCATGTTTTGTGTATTGGGATGGCTCATGCCAGCACTGTTACTCATTTAGCACCACCCAGGGGACACGTACAGCTTAAGGTTTGTACGTAACTTTGTAACTGAGTAACTTTGTCCTTAACGCTTCAAAAATTAAACAGAAATATAGTGTTCCAATGGATCCCTTCTCATGTGGGTGTACCAGGAAATGAGGCTGTAGATGAGCTGGCGAAGAAAGGTTCACTCCTACCCCAACACAAACATTTGCCCAATCCAAATAAGGCAAAAGCCATGCTCAAAAGTACAATAAAGAAACAGCAGATGGAAAAAAATGAAGAGCATAGCAAAAGGCAAACACTGGAAAAATATAGACGAGGAATGGGACGGACTGAAGGAAAAACCAAGGAGACAGTCAATGGCACAGTTCCGTCTTGACTGCCTCGACACCCACTTGAAGCACATTGGAGTCTACTCCTCCTGAAATGTGCCAAGAGACGAACTCAAATATGAACAAGGAACACTTGCTGACATGCCCTGAATTGAATGCTGATTCGAGACGACAGAATAGCTTCGCTCGGCTGTATTGGGAGGCAAGGAGGCTGATGGACTGGAGTCCGGGCTAGCCATAGGAAACATCAATTATAAAACCTTATGCACTAATTGTCAAATTGTTAATCAATCAATAACAGTTGTTATTGTCAATTGTTGAATCATAGAGAAAATAAAAATTCAAAACCATTAATTGCTTAAAATACTCAAGATTAGCGTTTAACCAAAATATGTTTTCAGTTTTTTGTCAAAAAGTCATTTTACTTTCAAGTTACAGGAAGATTTTTTGTTGTTGTTAAGGCGAAAAGCACATTGAGGCTATTATTGCCTCCCTAAATGTATGTGTCAGTGTAAAATGTTAAAGTCATAAGTGTAAGTATGTGTTAGACTTGGGTACAGTGAGGGATATGTCTAAATCCTCTCAGTAGGTGCAGCTAGTCTGCACCCCCTTGCGGGAAGCTACAGAAAGAATCAAAATCTATTTTTTTATCATTAAAAAAATTTGTCTTTTATAAAGTTAATTGTTTTTGAGATAATCAGTGTTAAAAAGTATAAATAACCACCATTATAAAAATGTAAAAATAATTAAATTGATTATTTTTCTCAGATCAATAAGTAGAATTAAAAATTTAAACTCGATCATATTTACAATTTAAAAAGATAAGATTTTTTTTGAAATACAAAATGGTGGCTAGGACACATTTTCAAGCATTTTAAGATTAAGATATATATAATTAAAATGAACTTTTGACACAAGAAATATTGTAAAGTTTTGCAATGATTATTGAATACACTTAGTGTAATAATAAGAAAGGCCTTAACTCTGATAATTTTAAATGTTTATTGTGTGTGTAATGAAGGAGGGGAGCTCTTGTAGCTCAGTTGTAAACATAAAGCAGTTCGTAATGTGCTTAGTTTGAATCTAGTTAATGCCATTCACTTTTCGATATCAATACTCAATCTTCTTATGTTTGATTGGCAAGTAAAAGCACTTGACTGCAAAAAATAGAAAATATAGGTGTAATAAACAATATTAATAGCCTGTCTAACTATTACTGTACATTGACCATGCAAAATACATTGACTGAACTTAGTCTATTGGAATAAGCCTACAGAGTATGTGATTCTTAATTCTCATTCTTGGGCATTAATAATATGGAAAATTACAAATTACAGATTTTCCTGAAGTGAATTGGGTGCTACAAATGGATTGTCCTGAAGATGCAGTTATGTACATTCATAGAGCGGGAAGAACAGCACGGTATCAGAAGGGTGGAGAATCACTTCTGGTGTTATTACCTTCTGAAAAGAAAGCAATGCTACAACGCCTAGAAGAAAAGAAAATTCCTATCAGTGAAATTAAGTTAGTAAGCACTAAGTGACTGATTTTTTTAAAAGTGATTTCTCAAGTGTAAAGTTTAGTTACATAATTATTTTTTCTTTCAGAGTAAATCCGGCAATGTTTACAAACCCTCAGGTAAAGATAGAAGCACTTTTAGCTCGAGACCCTAATCTGAAAGCCTCTGCTCAAAGATCGTTTGTAGCTTACTTCAAGGCTGTCTTCCTGATGAAGAATAAGGAAGTGTTTGACATTAATGCTTTAGATACTAATTCTTATTCAAGGTAATATACAATTCTGACTGTTCATGTGTTGTACTTGCTTTGGGCACCCGTTTAGATTTAAATAAAAACAGAATGAAAGATTTACTAACAACAAAATGAGAGATGAAATCTAAATTAGTACGATAAACACTATACTTACAAACTTAATATGACCCCAGTGGCTGTTTAAATGTCCAGAAGTTAGTAACTTTAAAAGCAAGTGTTCAAAATTTGAACAGAACTCTGGATTTGTTTCTAATTATAGTAATAATATTAAATTGAGGTTATGTAAATGAAATTCTAAGTAGGAATAAACGAATTTGTGAAATTTAATTTATTAAGTAGTGGCTGTTTTTTAAAAAAAATTTTGGCTTGTAAAATTTTGATAAAAATTAATACAAGTTACAATACAGTAACCGTTCATAATCCGCAGACTGTTGTGGACCAACATTAATATCACCATCTCAAAATTTCTGATAAATTAGATCCTAAAATGTAAAGTAACACTCGAAAAGTGATTGTTTTAGTTTATACTTCAAATATTTTAGGTTTGTTCCACTGATTGTGATCTCAAGAAAAAAAACTTTCATCAATTAACCTATGATAATGATAGTGTTTTAACATGTTAAGCAGATGTGATCACTGGTCTCATTCTCTCTAACTTGTTTAGTTATACGTGGGGCATAGTGGAAGTAAGGCAATCAGTGAGCCTGAAAAAAATTGTCATCTTTCAACAATCACTGAATATGGACATTTTTCTTTATGAAGAATTACTGATAAAACTACATCATTAATAATAAATAATACCTTCTGTCAATTTTTTCTAAGCATATATATATATTTCCAAAATGTTAAAAAACATCGTTAATATTAAAAAAATACCTTTCATCAATAATTTTTTCCATGTATATATATATATATATATATATATATATATATATATATATACACTTTTTTGTTCCGAGACTTTTTTTTGTACCTTTAAAAGTTTGTTTAACTTAAAAAGAGGATTAACTGTTTAATATAATTGTGTTTTCTTTATAAGCATTCTGTTGTTTACAGAAACCTGAAATGTTCTAATTATTGTCAGATTTTCTTTAGCCTTTCATTATTTATACATAATATATATTAACAACTTTATACTATTAATTTTTTAATGAATAAAATATTGAAACAAATAATTTTGTGTGTTGATAGATCACTTGGTCTTGTGGTATCACCACGTATTCGTTTCCTTCAGCGCCACTTGAAAATGATGGAACAAAACCAATCGAAAAAAGATTCAATACTGTCTGAAGAAGAAGATGAAAATAACATGAAACCGAAAGGAGAGCACAATGAGGCCAGTAAAGTAAAGAAAATGTTTTCAGTTAATGAGGACACTGGAGTTGTAAATAAACCATATCTCAAAGGGAAAGAGACATATGATTTTGGAGCAGGTATTCACTTAATATAAATAAAACAGCAATAAGTAGTCTACTTGTACTCAATGAGATTCCATACTAAAGTTATTATTTTCTGAAACACAAAACTAAATATGTTAATTGTAAAGTTTATTTCATAGGATTGAATATACTATTGTATTTTTTCAGGTGAGAGCGATAGTGAAGACGATTTGTTTAAAGTCAAACGAAGAAATCATGACCTTGAAGGATTTGATGAAAATTTCGATGATGTCAAACAAAGCCTTTTAGAAAACATGACTCGTAAAACTAAAAAACCTATTACCAAAATGGCTTTAGCTAAAAAAATGTTTAAAAGAAACATCATCCCTAATAGGAGAATAGTATTTACAGAAGATGGACAGGTAAAACAACTTAAACAAGTAACATTTTTATTAGTTTATAATGTCGTTATTTTCTTGCTAAGTAATAAAAGAGAGGAAGCTTTGCGATTTTATTTTTCCCACTGTGTAACACTCCCCCCTTATTCTCCTGACCTTGCACAACTGGATTTTTACCTGTTTCCACAACAGAAAATGACACTGAAGGGACATCTCGTTTGACTGATTCGTAGGAAGTATAACAAGGAACATAATTTTGGAAAATGCAATGAAATGGCTAAATGAAATTTTCAAAAATGGCTTTTACGAGTATTTTCAATAATTGTATGAAGAGTGCAAGAAGTGTGTATATGCAGGAGGAGATTATTTTGAAGGACAATAAGATTAAAATACTATACATACATTCATAATTTTCATTGACTGATTCCGAGAAATTTTTGACCCTACCTCATAGATAAAATTTGTTCTAATTCTAAGGTATTGTCTTTTATTTAATAAATAACCGTATTTACTATTTTTTTGCATTATTTTAAATTACAAATTTTATTTAAAAGTGCATTTCAAAAGCATAGTTTAAAATAATATATTTGATTGTTTTTGTTTATATATATATATATATATATATATATATATATATATATATATATATATATATATATGTGTGTGTGTTTTATCTTAAATTGACAAAACAATACAGATAAACTACATTGTGATTTAATAAACATTTTATTTGTAGGTAGAGGAAAATAAAATGAAAGAAAAAACTACAGAAGAAGGTCGTAAATATGATGAAGCAGATGATGCAGGCATTGACTTAGCAGAAGCACGTAAAGTAATGAAGGCTGAAGACAAAGTTGATAGACGATTGTTTAGAGAAAAAGTTAAAGCCAAACGCAGACAGAAAAAATTAAAAGAGAAAAAGATGAATAAGAAAGAAGAAGAAGATGAAGCAGTTGTTTATAGTGGGAGTGAGAGTGAAGGCGATGAACCAGATTTGTCATGGCTTCCTGATCCTGATAAGATTTATGGACCTCAACAGTCTTATGAAGATGAACTCCAAGAAAGGTTAGCCAAAAACTTTAATTTTATTTTACAAATAATTGTCCAAGACAAATAGGTCTGAAAGTTGGTAACAAAATAATCTGGAATAATTTTACTTTTACATTGTTTTTTTCTTAAACTATTATTTGTTTTAAAAATAATGTAAGGTAAATGTACATGTGTTGTTCATTTACCATATGTTTTAATATTAATATAAAATAGTTTCATAAGCTGACGAAGTGAAAATTATTAAAGAATAAAAATATGCCTAACTGTTCATATTTAAATTTGTTTTATAAATAAAAGTTGGCAAACATTAACAATAATGACATTTTTATTTACAGGATAACAGTAATGAAAACTGGCAAACGAAAAAAGAAACCAAATTTACAACAAAAGAAGAAGATGAAGGTGGAAATTGATTCTGAAGAAGAACCGGAAGATACTGGATTATCATTGGTGGAAGATGAAGAATTAGCATTACAATTCTTGTCTAGTAAAAGATGATAATCAGTTTTGGGTCATTTTAAATATTTTATGTAAATAATTTGTTAAGCATTTTGAGTACAATAAAAATAATAAAAGAATAAAGCTATTTATTTGTCATACTTTTATATTATTTTTTAATACCGGTATGAAAAAAAGATATAAATATGCTGTTTTTTTATGAATATACATATAGTCTCATACAGTTAATTGCCATGCCATATGATGACACACAAGTGTATTAAATTTTAGTTTACTACAATGTATATACCAGTATAAATTACTATATAAATACTATACTAAAATATATACAAGGTTGGAAATAAATACTCTTAGTACTACAGAGGAAATTTTACCAGTTTTTGATGCTAAAAAATTTAAATTAAAAAAAAGTACCCTTAAAGTACATATAAATGTAACCCTTTTAGTGTTAATGTAAAAAAATGTTTTCTGCATGACCTATTTTGCAGTAATTCTGTCATTAACATTTAAATTTATGAAATATTTTTGTCGGCAAAAGAAAAATAAATCTGGTTCCACTATATTTATGATCTTTCTAACATACGTAGAAATAAGTTAAAACACTACATATAGTATATGAAGGGCTATCAAATAGTTCCCAGGCTGTACTCACCACAACTGTTTGAGGAGTACCTGCAGCCGAGTATCTGATTACACGAGACATGTTTTATTGATTTTTTGAGGTTATGTTCTGTCTGCAAGTCATGTTTTGTAATCTAGTGTTCATTTGCAAATTTGTAATGCTAAATTATGATGGTGAAATCTTAGCTTCAGGATTTCACCAAGTAGAAATGGACCCAGACAATACAGAAAAAACAGCATTTTCAACAGAAACCGGACATTACGAATTCTGAAGAATGCCTTTTGGTGTAAAAAACAGCCATCCAACATTTCAAAGAATTATGAACAATGTTTTAAGAGAAATTCAAAATGAAACATACTTAGTATATTTAGATGACGTCATAATTTACTCGACCAGTCTTCAAGAACACATACAAAGACTTAGGGAAGTTTTTGACAGACTAAGGAAAGCAAATTTTAAAATTCCACTAAACAAAACCGAATTTCTTAGAAAAGAAGTAGCTTATTTAGGTCACCTAGTAACAGCAGAAGGTGTCAAAACCAAAACCAGATAAAGTAAAAGCAATTAAAAACTATCCATTTTTTGTTATTTTAAGGCGAAAAGCACATTGAGGCTATTATCGCCTTCCCTAAATGTAAGTGTGTGAGTAAAGTGTTAAAGTTGTAACTGTAGTGTTGCAAGTGTAAGTGTGTATTAGACTCGGGTACCACAAGGGACGTCTAAATCCTCTCAATAATTGCAGCTAGTCTGCAGCCCCCCTGCGGGGTAAAAACTATCCAGTTGCAAAAACCACTAAAGAAATTAAGGGATTTTTAGGTCTATTGGGATACTATAGGAAATTTATTAAAAATTTTGCTGGAATTACTAAACCTATTACAAACTGTTTGAAAAAAGATGCAACAATTAAAATAGATGATTCAAAATATATAAATTGTTTTCAAACTTGCAAGAATATATTACTTAATGAACCTATGCTGCAATATCCAGATTTTGAAAAGGAATTTAATTTAACTATGGATGCTAGTAATTATGCGATCAGAGCAGTGCTTAGCCAAAATAAAAACGGAGCTGATTTACCGTTTTTATTTGAGTCAAACATTGAGCCTATGTGAGTCAAACATTGAGTGATAGGAAAGTTAAGTATTCTTTAATAGAAAAGGAATTACTTGCTATAGTATGGGCAACTAAATATTTCCGGCTCTGTATCTACAAAAAAAAATTCAAAATTTATTCAGACCATAAACCTTTACAATGGCTTTTTTGGTCAATGAACCAATTTCTAAACTTCTTTGGTATAAAATGTTAGCGATATCAGTACAGTGAACTCAGGATCAATGACCGATCAACACATTCAGCAATCAGTAAGCTTATATTTTCCGGAATTAGACGGACTTCCAGAACTAGATGATGCTTAATCGATGTTAGCTAACAGACAAAATGGAAGATATCTTAGTCGACTTGGCAGCAGCAGAAGATAACAACATAGCATTGTTGCAACATAGTTGAGTCTGATCCATTGTGTGTACAACACTGTCCAGCAGGTTACCTCTGGGCATAAGAGTTATACCTATTTATTATAATTGTAATAAACGGTTATGTAAAATTCAAGTTTGAGCTTTTTTTTAAAAAACCATTTGATCAGACCAAATATATATATATATATATATATATATATATATATATATATATATATATATACACACACACACATGTATATGTGTGTGTGTGTGTGTGTGTGTTTTAGCATTCTGAAGTTCACAATTTTGTTCAAATTTTATTAAAACTGCCAACAAAATTGATTTTGGTAATAGCTTAAACAAGTTCCGTTATTAGCAAAATCCGTTCAACAATTTCAAAATATTGATTATTTCAAATCTTAAAGAATATGCATAACATTTTTTGAAAATCAGATTTCATCCTCATAAATCAGTGTTAAAATCTTTTTAAATTAACATTTTAAATTTTCAAAATCCACTGAAATTACAAGAGCAAATTTGATAGTGGTCAGGGTTCATTTTTTAAAATTTCTAATGTAATTTGCAAGTTTAAAATTCGAATACATTCACACTTTAATGCTGATTATGATTGTGAAATCACATTTTCAAAAAAGAGCATGAAATAAAATGCTGTAGGAAATTAGCTTCCATTAAAAGTGAGTTGTATGCTGCACTTATTGAAACTGTTTGCGTTACATGATCATTAAGGTAATTAAACTATACACATTTCATGTTCTGCTAATATTAATCTCAGTCCAATCATATACACTCAAAATATACATTAATATTTATTATATACATATATTATAATTTTATATCAACTGAATTATTCTTTTAAAATATGTACTTAATTATTATATCTAAATCAAAAGGCATAGTAACAAAATTTAATAAAATTTATAAAGTATGTAACATTGTTAATTATTTGGTAATTTTTTCATGATGTACTTAAAATAGTAATATTCAATAACATTCAAAACTGCCAGCTAATTAATATGCATGAAAATATTCTTTTAACATTTCAAGGAACACAATCACAAACATTTGCTTAGACTTACTCCTGTAATGTACAAAACATAGTAGTTGTTTGTTTCTAAAAATAAATACACTTAGCTGGTTTTATCTGTGCACCATTTTACAAGTATAGTAACAAATATAAATTCAATGACATGATTTTTTTTGTAAAATAAATCTAAAAAGAGTTCTATGCAAAATATTTGTCGCGTTAAAAAAGTTCTTAATGGTTTCATTTACTTGCCGACAAATTATAATTTTTTTCTCACTCAGTAAAAATAAATTAGTATCCTTCATCAAAATGTTTTTAGCATGTCGAACAGTAAAAACGTAAAACATATTTACAATTAATATTTTGTAATTTGTTTTAAAAGTAACAAACTCAATTTCATCAAGCATACGAACTTAACAAGATTAATCACCTTAATGTTTTACACATAATCTGAGTATTACCACTCTTATCAATTTAAACCGTAATATATTTGGTTTTATCTAATAATTTGCTTTGTAAAAAAAATTTCCATAATGCACAATAATAATTCAATATATGTCTTAAATAATATGTTATGGTATATTGTATATGACAAATGTACTTCCGTTGTACATACAAAAATCAAAAATACATATAAATTTCTGCCCAAAATAATAAATAGTAAACACAACTTTATTTCTAAAAATATTACAACTTATTTACTTGTATAATATTCATGATAGAACTTTGTTGTTGTTCAACTTACTTTATACTCCATTCTTTACAACAGTTAATTTAACAAGGACGAAGAAAACGGTAAGGGAAATGCTTATAGCAGTAACTGTAGTCTCGAACCTACAACTATGAGGTATGCAAGTTTGGTGACACAGCAGATTCACTGGTGTTTTAACCACCTTGTACATGCTGGTCTTCTTTTTCATGACAGAAGTACTCCATATAGTCTTCAAAACTTTATATTTAAATATCTGGTTCAAGTTATTTTTAACCATAGTTGAGGAAAATAATTTTATTAGTCAATTCCCAATTATCTGCTAACGAATCATCTACTTTAAAGTTTATCTGTGGCCAATTTTTCTTTATTATTGTTAAATTAAAAAAAAATATTCTTAATGTATATGTATACAACACAATTCCATACTTTGAGGTTATGTATCACCACCTTTATAGTGGTGGTTTACACCTATGCTTATACAATAGCATTATGCATATTAACATAAGAGGCGTTCTCTTTATGAAGATGATGTGTTAAGACACCTAATACGAAAAGCTTTTTGATGTAAGCTTGGATCACAGCTGAGAACAAAATGTTGTGAAGTAGGAATACTACAAAGGAACGAAAAAACTCAAGACTTTAAATGAGTAGCAAGTAATAAACTGTGTTTAATAGAAAAACAATGCACTATTTTACTTTACAATAGAGTACTGCTTATAATAATTTATTTGAAGTGCAATAAATGATTTGCATAGGTCCATATTTTACAAATGTGTATTCTGTCGTCTATTTTAGTTTTTTATGGTTTGCCTGATATTTATCTACTAATTTATATACTAAGATACTAATTTATTACCAACTAAACTTGTAATACTGCAGATGGATTGTTACATAAAATCAATTTTTATATTCCACTCAATACTAATATATTATCTGCGATGCTCAAGCCACTCAAGAATAGGGAGATGACTGTATTTCAATTCATAAACAATGGCAAACATTACAAAAGTTTCGTCACTATGCCAAGTGATATACAATTTTCAGCTACACCCCAACCAATAGAAGTTATTTGAGTGTTTTAAATCTCCTTAACATTCGAGAACTAAATCTAAACGGCTATGTTCCAAATCTTTGTTGGCAATTTGCATAGGATTCCAGTGCACTCAGGAAAGTATCAAGTGAAAGATTGTGATGTGTTGGAATCATTCTGAAACAATAAAACAATTATTTTGCAGGTAAAAGAAGAACATATTGAAACTCCCGGTTTCAACCTGTTACAAAGTCCATGTTGATTATTTTATTAAACAGTGACATTAACTCATTATAAGGGGAAGGTAAACTGTAGCAGCAAGCAAAATGGGAATTAAGGGCCTTAACTAGATAGACCAGACAAAATATATAATACTGTTTGAAATGTCAAATCAAGACATACAATTTATGTAAATACAGTAGGAGTCCAGCTTATCTGAACAATATAAGCGGGACTCCTACAGTATTTACATAAATTGAGTTCCTAGCCTCAAAGAACAATATTTCAAGCAATTTAAAAGATTTGTAGCAACACCGAAGGTACAATGTTCAAGAGCCACTTTCCTGTCAGGCCTTTATGCCTAAGTGTCACTTGCACGCCCAGCCGATAACCTACATTCTCTTCAAAAGAAAGAGGGAGGTTGACCACCCTTATAACTGCTTTGTTTGTTCCATTTCTGTTTTTTAGTACCAATTCAGATTCGTGGAACAGTTGACGTTTAGAATGCATTCTGTTTGTTTGTGTTTTATAACATTTCACATATTTTTTTTTCTTGCGAAAGGTAAAAGATATTTTATTTCTCATGATATTGCGAGATGTAGTGGCAAGAAAATGTCAAACAGTTGGTAAACAAAAAAACAATTACAAATTTGTTCCGCCAAGTTTGATGATTTAACGTATTGCTCTTTATTACTGTAGTGAGATTCTTTGTGCTGTTTTTATGTTTTAGTACAATACATTTAGTATTAATATACATAATACAAAGTTTTTTAATGTAACAAATTATATAAATACTTTTAAACGTTTTTTAATGGTTTTCTGTGTAATCTGACTTTCCTGCTAATTCGACTTGGCTGCACCCGGTCTAGGTTGGATTAGCGAGACTACTGTATTATTGTTGATTCAGACATCTGCTACCACTTGTGTATGTGTACAAGAAAACAATACGAGACATTTTGAAAGTAGTGGTATATGAGGGGTAAAAAATAAGAACTAAGACTTACATGTTATCACAGAAACCAGAAGTGACCAAGAAAATAAAGAAAGCTATATTTTAAAAGTTCAGTAACAATTTTAAAAACAGAATACAAATTCTTGCCCTAAAGACAAGTAAACACTTATGCTTAAGGATTGTGAAGCAGGAAGTTTGCAAAAACTTTGTTTTTAACAATATTTTTTATTAGCCTACTTTTATTCTTTGGCCTGTCTCAACAACTATGCTCCTTAAGGAGCCTTATAACCCACTTTTTTCTAGTTCTCACTCTTCTTTTAATGTTAGGTTGCTTGTTAATATAAATGGAATTTTCTGTTCATGTACATTTAAAGAGTATCCTACACAAATGAATAATACTATACAATGTATTGTTCATTGTTAATTTATTTATTTAATACATAATATCAGTGATTCATAATTTATAATTATATACATTAAATAAATACTTGATTATATACTTTTGTAAAAAATTAAAATGGAACTAATGTATATCAAATCTTATTACGTAATAAACAGATGTATATTTAACACATTTAACTAAAATAAGCTATTTTATTATTTATAATTGTTAAAACTACACATAACAATCATAACAGAAATATCAGTAAAAGTATTGATTAAATGTTACTTGATTGTACTGTAATTACAATCCAATATCAACAGATTAGCTTCGTTCTTAAACAAACATCATACAACTGTACAGTTTGTTTTGTTGTGAATAACAAGCATATTTACACACATGGTGTTAGCTCAATGACAGTAATCATTCATAGATGCAAAACAATAACGGCTATTGTTAAAATGTTTTTAACTGCTTTTGGCCAATTATTGTAAATTTAGAGTACACTCGTTGACTTAATCTGTTTTTCTCTTAAAGATCAATTTTAACCCCCTTTACACTCAAAAGGCTAACACCACTCCCACGTAACATGTGTTACAGTACTTTTTTCTTGCTCCGTCCTCTCAGGTCAAATGGTAACTTGGTAACTGACCGTTACTACAAATGTTGGTTGTCAATGACAGAATTGTTTTGTTCATGTCAACCTGGCAATGGATAGACATTTCCAGTCAAGTAATTAACATTTATTAAATGAATCATTTAAGTAAATTTTTTTATTAAAGCAAACAGCCTACACACTGTGAACTACAATGACAGGTTATGTTTGAGCTCCTTTAGAACACTGTGGAATAGCGCAGTAAAATATAACCAAGTTTGCAAAGGCAGGAAAGTATACTGATATTGTTGTTTTAGTAATAATAGCCAAAAGTTTAGTAGCTGTAGAACAGACCATTTTCCCGACAATAAGTGATACAGATTAAAATAAGTGAATTACAAAGTGAACAACGCCGACAAAGATTGGTCCTTTTTATAAATGGTTGAAAGACTAAAATAAATGAACAATTCATTTTATTATTTTCTACCTGCACTGAATTTAATAACGTTAAATTATGACTCAAGTTTAATGTAAACTTGATAAATTATGTGTTCTGTAATATGTAAGTCGTAATTTCCAGTTAACTGACTTTCATAGATTAGTTGATAAAATAGAGTGATTTCTTGTGTTAATAAATATAAGTTTATTTACTGTAAAATGAAGATTAACGTGATGGGGAACACGAATAATAATAGACAGTCATTATTATTAGTGTATTATAATCTAGTATATATTGTAAGCTCCTGAACAAATATCCGGAAAAATAATTGAATGTAAATAATTTTTGCACATTTTGTTTTCCCCCCAATAGCTTCTGAGCCAGAATTTTTAAAAATATACCAACTAATACATATCAAGTATGGTTTTGTATTAGACTGTATAAAGTTTTAGATTTCTGGCTATAAAACAATAAATAATGCTACTTACTGTATCTCTGTAACTCTCATATGCCAAGGCAAGAATCCAAAGGTGCTGTTTACCTTACTAAAAACAATAGCAAGGTCAGGATCTGGAATACTCAAATGCTCTTGAATTTTATTGTCTACAGCTGAACTATCTATTTTGGAAGAAGCATCTTGGCAGAAATATCTTGTAACATCTAGTAAACAATCAATGCCAGATGATGCATTGAACACATCCACTTGTAACATCGGTTGCCATTTATAACCTGAAAAGTTTTCCCCAATAACTTTACATAGTAAATAAATAATTACACATACTGTATTAATGAGACAATTGTACAAGTAGAATGCATAAACTTCCTTAACTCTTTTGAAATGGAATGGTAATGAATGTGACTCTTTTAAACCTGCAGAGGCTTTTTGCAATATCTGTTATACAAAGTTTTATAAAAGGAACAATCAAATAAATGATATCTTCATTTTTACTTCAGAGAACATCACAAAAATGTTTGTTCTAGAAAAAGTTGGATCATGTGGATGTACATACACACACACACACACACATATAGACTATATTTAGTATGAGTATTTTGCTGGAAATCGTAACATTGTCTTATCTATTTGTTTTTGAAACATTTCTAAAAAAACTCGCATTTAAAAAAATGTATTTAATTTTTAGTTCAATGAGTTTTTCTAAATTAATATGGGTTTTAAATTAAATGAGTTTTCACAAAAACATGGGACGGAGTGCAAAGTTTCAGTCAACTGAAACACCTCTGAAATCGTAAATAAAAAAAATTAGTGTACTGGACCTTGATTTGACTTCCCAAACAACTGACTCAAGAGCCTAAATATAGCTAATTTGCCAACCATTCCACCCCATTCCAAGATAATGCACCAGCATAAGCCACTGGTTGCTGTCAAAACAATTGTGCAGATCTTGATCTTCGAAAACAATATGATAGTTCATTAAAGGGGTTGCTTATTTCCATTGTGCATATATTTTTATGCTATGTTCACTAAGCTGATAAATACTGTAACAAATTAGTTGCTATCAAAGTTTTGGTGTGTTTATCAATTCAGAATTGGTGAATTAAGCATATTATATAGTTCATTAAAACACAGACAAAAAATAATTATAATTTTAATAAAGTATAAAAGTAGCCTATATGTATAAAAGTAACCTAATAAGATTAGGCTTCAATTAGCCTTCAAAACACTTCAGGTTTATTAGGTACAAGAAATGTTCACAGCTTTTCTAAAAAAAAAAAAAAAAAAAAACAAATTGGCTTCCTTGCCTTTATTTTGGTTAAGGAGGTTTTTACTGTACTTCAAACTGTTCAACTGAAAAAAACCACATGCTATTGAATCAAACATATAGGACCTTAGATTACTTAATGCTTCATTTTATCATCATTGAATGTATCATAGAAATACTACTTACATTTATAACATAACTGTACTCTTTACTCAATATATATGATGAAATAGTGAATTAATTTCTCTCAGACATTAACAACCACAGAAAGAAGATTGTTCAAAAAGGGTACTGCCACTTTTTTCGGTACTATTTTTGTCATAAAAAAAACTATAGTACTTATATATTAAAAAAACAAAACAAATACCCAGTTCTTTGTAATTATATTCAGATATTAACATCAGTGGTGTTTTATAAGTCCTCATATTATTCAGACTCGATTACTCAAAAACCAAATTTTAATCTAAAATTACAATAATAGCCTACTGCTAAACACACCAAATAATATATTTTTAAAAGCAAACAAGCAACTTATCACATTATTAAACCAACAGACCAAACAGTTTGTAGGCCACCAAGCAAGATTTTTCATGGAATCTCTGAGAACAGTACACTATTGATAGAAAAAGAATGGTCAACAGACAGAACTATACTAAATTAAATCTTAATATAAATAATAATATTAAATATTTAATATTTAATATTTAATATTTAAATAATAATATTTAATAATATTAAAGTACACCCTCTTATATTACTCAGTAATATGGAAATCCCTTTTCAAGTTTAAAACTGTTCCAGATATAAAACTATAACTTTACGGAAAATTATCGATCCTTTGATCTCAGTGCCAGGGGATGAAAAACTCTCAAACTATAGAATTTGATCTTAATCACTCAATGAGTAGTGCAGGTGTTGTAACCCAAATATTTAAAATAGTAAACACTCTTTGTATTGTGCAGTAAAGCTTCCCTTAGTTAATGGGCTCTCCTTCTTAATGGACAATTTTGAAAATAGCAGACATCCAATAAAGGACACTTATGCTACATCAATGGGCAATGGGTTTGTTCGAACTACTTAATAACAAACAGCAGAGCCTTACAGGTCTAATTTTTTCTTGGAAATTGTTGTATATAGAAGCAAACAAAACTATATTGTTCAGTGTTTTTTTGGTATACAATTTTATGGAAACAACTTGTGAAAGAACACATGTAGTGGAAGGAGAATGGAAATGATGATACGTTGCATATATAAGTGGCAAGGATGTGTTGAACATCTTTTTTTGGCAGCGTCTTAAAAAAAGGAACAAACTACGCAAACTCATGCTCGGAGTACAGTTTGTCTCTATTTAAGTGTATTTCAGGGACTATACAAAACTTGTTTTCAGCAAAGTTTCAGAATAATACATTTATTTATAGGCTCTGTAGGGGGGAAACAGATAAGTACATTTTGTTGAGTTGTTAGTAGATAATAACTCAACATGAGAATGATCATGTGAGTCTAATTTGGTGTTATAGTTAACCGTCATTTAACTAACAGATTGATCTACAGAGTTTTTCCATTTACACTTAACTCTTCTGTACTCTTCATTGTTTAAACTATTACACGATCAAAACAATAATGGCTAATTTTCCAGAAGTATCTAGATATGGTAATCAACACAGTACACAGTGTACAGTAATGTAGCTTGAACATTTGTTCATTCCTTACAGTAAAATTATATAAGGTTTTATTAAGTTTTATTAAGTATATGTGTGTTTATCTAGAATTAGTGTTGTTGAAAATAAAATCACTTCTATTTTTATTGGCCTATTTTCTTAGAATACCATTTTCTACATATTTAATGGTAAGAATACTATTTTCTTACATTACCATAAGATGGCAATGTAAGATGGCCTGCTGTAAATAAACCTGTAGCCTACATACAATAGGCCCAAACTGTATTCTTCCCAATAGTAAACACTTTTCAATATGATCTAAGCAATGCTTGTTGTTAGGAAGTTTCACATCATATTACTTTAAATATCTTTTAAAGTCTGGAATACATAAAATATTTAAAATATCTGTATCTAAAATGGCAGCATATTAAGTTTGTATTTTCTTAAATTATATTAAATTATGAGTTAAATTTTACATTAATAATTAACATGGTTTTATAAACACAAGTTTTTGGTTGTGCATGCATTTACATTTGCTAACTTACCATTTATCTGTTTTCTTGCTATTTGTTTGATGTCTTCACTAAAAGACTTTCCCCATTTGATTCTAAGAAGACTGTCTTTACTTTGTTGACATATTGTTTTGTAAAGTAAATGAGGATTTATTTCTGAAAAATAAAACTATTTATAGATATCTGGCAATACAATATAGTTGAACTTGGTTTTTATCCAAGCCTCGTTTTTTGATGTTATGCCGACTTAAATTTCCTTAGTCAGGCCAAACATCTATCTTCAACGAAAATCTTGTTTTAGTAACATTAAACACTGTAATACTAGAGTAAATGAATGCAACAATAATATTGTTTCCTTTTTTATACCTTACTAATCTCTAATCCAATAAAAATGATTTATTTACATTCACATTTTTTTAAATGCCAATCTGATATGACATTTTTCGTCTCAACAAATGATAAGAAAAATTAAAACAAACTAAATTTGATTTTTTAACAGGTGAACTATGATTAGCTGTACTGTTTGCCTTGAATTATTTATTATAAGTAGCTTCACTTCTTTAATCACTAATAAAAGTGATTTCATTAATCACTGGAAATTAATTTGCTAAGTGTAATTAATTCCCTCAACTATCAATGGTAATAAGCAAACCTTTTACTTTAATAAGGTATTTATTACATACTCTGTGGAGCTTGTAAGCTATAAATATAAAATAAATTCACACGGATAGGCCTGCACTATTTTTTTTCTGGGCTTGGGTATTTTTATTAGCAAGGATTGTAACAAGGCTTAAGTAAATTTATGAGAAAAAAA
This sequence comes from Callitettix versicolor, assembly GCA_022606455.1. Classification (NCBI taxonomy): domain Eukaryota; kingdom Metazoa; phylum Arthropoda; class Insecta; order Hemiptera; family Cercopidae; genus Callitettix; species Callitettix versicolor. Next base: position 40,738,493 of record CM040189.1, on the reverse strand, counting down.
TGAAATAAAATAAAAAATATACAAAAATAAAAGAAATGTATAGTAAATGTAATGTTTGGAATTCACATAATTAATTTTATTTGTAAATATAAGTACATAATCTGATATCATATGCCATAAACTCTTATCTCAGTTAATTGTAGGTAACTTGAATGCTGTACTGCGTGTTAGTAGGCCAGAATTATTTGTCAATGCAATTAGAATTAATTCACAGAACCAATTAGTAAAATTATTGAAGCCCGAACTAAGGGAAAAAAACATCTTGTTTCAAGTAGTTTTAACATAATCAATGTTTGTACATAAAAATATTGTAAACAGAAAATCATGAAAATGAAATTACTGTAGACATGATTTCATTATACAAGCTTTTTTTACACTGAATTGAAAAAAACTTTTTTTACTGAAAATTCCCTTACAATTTTTCTTCTTTCTCTTGACCCTTATCAAACAGGTTGTGCTCCATTTGGCCATCTTCTTATTATATGGTTAGATCCAACTCAGTCTATTTTAAATTATTACTCATGAAGTTCACATAAGTAGCTAGGGAAAGTAGGCTAGGTTCATACAGAACCCCCCTACCCTATATGTATGAGCATGGCTAAAATACACTGAGGGTAGGTCGCTACATATCGTAGGGCTTCATTTGATAGACCATTAGACAAATGTCATTCACCTCCATCAGCATAGGTTGCTTTACACTTAGTAATTAGCCAAGCTACATAGAAAATACAAAAAGAGGATATAGAAAAAATATTTTTTTGATTATATATCCTAGACAAATAATTAAACATATAATTCAGCATTTTCTGAATTCATCCCTAAAAGAACAAAAATGAAAAAGAGGTCTGCATTGGAGAAAAATATTTTTTATTGGATTTCCTTAAAACTAAACATAAATAATTTAAAAAAGAATTTTTTCTGAATTCATCCCCTAAAAGAATAAAAATGTAAAAAAGATGTATAAATGTTTGCATTGGACAAAAATGTTTTTGCATTTGATTTTCTTAAAATTTTACAAAAATATTTTAAAAATAAATTATGAAACACGTATTTCAGCATTTTCAATAATTCATCCCATATAAGAATAAAAAAGAGGTTTATATACACCCTAAAACATAAAATGAAACATGTATTTCATCATTTTTCCGACTTCATTCCCTAAAGGGATAAAAAAATGTAAAAAAGATATATAAATGTTTGCATTGGTGAAAAACATTTTTAATCAGATTTTCTTCAAACCTGATAAAAATATTCTAAAACCTAAATTATGAAACAAGTATTTTCTATTATTCATCCCCTAAAGGGATAAATTTATGTTCTGACTGACATAGAATCAACAAACAGCCAAAACATAGCTAGAGACTTTGAAAATACCTTCATATCACTGTTAACATTTATGAAGAAAGAATTTAATAAAATAAAATCCCTAAAAGGGCAAACAAAGTGGTACAAATATTTTTGTTAGAAAAATTATCTTTTTGGTCAGATTTTTTGAAATACTCTAAAACACAAGTTATGAAACATATATTTCAGCATTTTTCATAATTCATCCTCTAAAGGAGCAAACAGGAGAGGGGGAAAGAAGAGGAAAAGGTGTATAAAATTTTAATTGAAAAATATTTTTTTAAATGAATTTTCTTGAAACTTAACAAATATACACTAAAACATACAAATAATTAAATCAATTTCAACTTTTTTTCCTGAATTCAACCCCTAAGGAAGTATAAATATTTGCAATGGAAAAAATTATAATCACTTTTTTTTTAAAGTTAAAAACTCAAAAACATGACAAATGAGATGTATGTTACAGCATTTTCCAGAATTCATGCCATATAGGGAAAGTGGAGTTGTATAAGTTAGAAGTGGGAAAATACGTTTCAATTTGGATTATAAATAAAATTACCTTAAAATGAAAAAATAAATACACATTTCAGTATTTTCCAAAATTCATCACCTTACAGGGTGAATAGGGCTACTGTTTTATGTTGAAAAATATCTTTGAATACATTTTCTGGAAACTTAATGAAAGCAGCCTAGGCCTACTCTAAAACACAAATAATGAAACACGTTTTTTAGCATTTTCCATATTTCATTTCCTAGAGGGCTAAAAAAAGGGGCAATGTTTGCCTTGGAAGACATATTTTTGAACAGATTTCATGAAACTTCCCAAAAAAACTCTGAAAAACAAGTACTGTATTTCAGCATTTTTGAGAATTCATATCTCAAAAGGGTAAAAACTAAGTAGGTCTATAGAGTGTAGGACTGGAAAAATATTTTTTAATTCAAATTTTATTGACAATTAACATAAATACTGTAAAAAAAGAAACACATATTTTAGCATTTCACAAAATTCAGTCTCTAAAGAAGTGAAAAGGGGATATAAAAGTTTGAATTAGAAAAAAATATTTTTTTAAATCTTATTTTCTTGAAACTCAAAAAAAAAATTAAGCCACAAATAATTAGACATATATTTCAGCATTTTTCAGAATTCACCCCCTAAAGGTATGAGAGATGTATACAAACTTGCAACTAGAAAAAATATCCTACAACAAAATAATAATGAAATGGTTGTATTAGATGGCACTTTCATTATTAATCTTCTGTAATGTAATAGAATTGGTACGCATGTAGAAATAATTTTTTAAAAAAACAAAGTGTAATTGGTTAAATTTTCTTCACTTTTAAAAAAATTAGTAAATTCAGAGTACTTCTTCAGAAAACCTAATCGGGGTTATATTAGTTTTAGGACATTCTAATTTGAATGCAATAATGTTTCAAGGCAATAAAATATCATATTCTGGATATTTTTTCTTATTCACTGTACAATAATCAAAAATTTGGTGAATTAGATGATTATGCTTTTACTAATATATTTTTTTAAGTTTATAAATTATTACATTACTGAAACAGTTTAAATTTTGTGGGTGAAGCAGCAATGTGTGTGTGTGTGTGTGTGTGTTTTGAAAAGACAAATGACAGTATATCAGTAGCGTGAGATTGCTAAGCCCATCAAATGGGGGATGTGTAATAGCTTAGAGATTTATTAACTTAGAGAATCGGTTTTCCTTCGATGGTACCGTGTTATAAGTTAGAGATTGACCTGTGTAATAAGATATAGGTTCCGTACTGTGTATTAACTTAGAGACTACAGTTCCGTCAAGTGTGTTGTACCATGTGTGTATGTTGCTGACACCGCTGCTTGCAGGCGCTTCAGTATCTTTACAGTTTATCGTTGAATATATTGTCAATACTATGGTCAACAACATATATAAATGTTTATTTTTGACAATTATCTGTATAAAAAAATAGAAATATTGGTGTTTTATCAAAAAAAAACAACAACATAAGTTTATATGAATTCATTAATTCCTAATTAATTCATTAATTTAAGGCTGTTTTCTTAATTCAATTCGGATATTGTTTGAATAAAACAGCCTCCAAACAATATTTTTATATTATTATTACTATTAGCCTACTATTACTACTACATATGTAAATTAGTATACATTTACAGCATTGCATATAAGCCTTTAAGAACAAAACCTATCCAAATGAACTTTATATTTTAATAACATATTTTTCTTTAACTAAGCGAATTCTACTTGTTAGATAAAAGATACTGAAGCGCATGTAAGCAACGGCGTCGGCAACATATACACACGGTGCAACATACTAGACAGAACTGTAGTCTCTATGTTAATACACAGTACAGAACCTCTATCTTATTACACAGGTCGATCTCTAACTTATAACAAGATACTGTCGAAGGACAACCAATCTCTAAGTTAGTATATCTCTAAACTATTACACCTTCCCATCAAATGCTTTCACTGGATCAAATTATGAATTCTAGTAAGTATTGTTTATTGAAATGTTTTAACTGTTATAGGCCTAATTAATTAGTTTCTTCATTGAGTTATATTTTTATAACACCTAGTATTATAAAATTTGTTCATTAAACTCCAAGTTGGACCTTTTTCCCATTATTATTGAGTGATCATCAGCATATTTAACTCTTTGGTTCTTGTTTATAATATTTTATAATACAAATATAATTACTTTTTGTATATGGGTATTCATTTTGTTAATGTTTCAGTATCACTGATTTACCTCCTACTGTATAGATTGCTACTATGTTCACCTAACTTGCTGATTACCTATTGAACTATCGCACAAGTAGCTTATACTAACACATGCATACACTTTGTCATACTTATGTAAATACATAACATAATGATGAAATACATTATGGTAGTTGGGGTCAGATCGCTATGATGACACCTCTAGTCTGCTATATCTCTGAATTACACACCTTAAGGTCATAAGTTCAAGACAGCAGTTACTGCTATAAGCTTTACCCTTTCCATTAATGCCATTAGTTGAACTAGTATAAATTATAAACACTTAGGGAAAAAATGATAAATACAACTATTAAGTATGTCTTTTTTATATTTGTACAATTAATACATTATTAGGCCTATATTTACACTGAGGGTAAATATGTAATTCATAGACACTTTTGATTTTTTACCTGCCAAAACGTTTTATTAAATGACATGCAAGTGAGAATCTGAAGTATCATTTTGCGGTAATTATCGGAACATCAAAAAAGACATAACTTTACTAATAATAGGTTCTTGACCAACTAGGCTCTATAGTTTATCGGGAATAATGCATCTGCTACTCTGAAGTGACTACACACTATTTCACAGAATAATACTTTCCTATTAAAGATTGTATAAAATTGTAACTTTAACATTCGTCACTTATTATACTTAATTTAAAAATAAAATAGTTCGTAGAACAAAAATATAGTACAATAACATGAAAATAAGAGGTGCTCATTAATTACATAGTATAATTAATTAATTACATTCCTAAAATTAATTAGATATAATTTTTCCTTGCAAAAATGCTTTATTTCATGATCATTTGTAATTATTGCAAATATAAATTAAGGAAAATATTAAAAAATAATAAAAAAGTGACAAAAATAGCTTTATAAGCCAGAGTCACTACTACTGTGTGAGAGTTACTAATATGTTTTATCTTGCAAAAATGCTTTGTTTAATGTTTAAGTAATAATGAAAAGTATTAAAAAAAACAAAAGTACTTTAAAGATCAAAAACATTTTTTTTTAATGTCCTTATATGAACTTTTTCTGTTTTAGTTTCTTTAATTCGTTCTCATGGTAATGATTATTTGGAATCTTTTAATTTGATTTTATGCTAAGGTTTTTTTTTTTTTTTTTTTTTTTTTTTTGATCCCGTTATTTTATAATTTTTGATTTGTTCAGTCTTTATTATTTATTTCTTGTTTTTTGATGTTTTTAATTAATTATGATTATGATTTTTTTTCATTAGGTTATTTTTTGGGTTTGGTTAACCCTTTGCATGAAAGTACTAGCCTATTGTGCGAAAACTTCACAAATAGTAGTTAACATGTTTCAAGTTAATAGAACCAAATTACTGTTACAAACAATACCATTGTACTGGCAACATAATGACCAAGGTGTAGGAAATCATGAGATATACATAACTCCATGAAATATACATAGTAATGATGTCACAATATAGTTCAGTTAAAAACTGCATAAAATCACAACTTATAGTTAGAAATTTAATTTTCTGTGGGTGATGATATCAGTTATTTAAATAAGAAATAGGTAACAGAAAACAAAATCATGAAAATAAAAGATGCCTTGCCGTTGCATAAATACTATACTGAGTCTCTACGTAAAGTATTCTACAATATAAATGTTAGCCTAGGCCTACTTCAATTTTAAAAGATGTAGGTGATATCATAACAGGCTACTAAATAATTCACAAAAACTTGAAGCAATTCAGCATGTTTTTTTTCAAGTATAGTGCAACCAAAACATAACCTTGCTTAGAGTAAGCCTAGATTATTACAGTTATGCTATATACATAATTATTAATGTTATTTTGTTTTGAAAACTATATAAACTACTGTTTCAAAATATAGATATTTATGAAGTGTATCTTGTTTTTAAAAATCAGTGATTTTTATTATTTTCCCTTTTTATTACAAATTGTATTATTCAATGAAGAGATATTCACCTGCAGATAATTAATTGTTTTATATGAATTTATGATTTAAATCAACTTTTAATGAATCTAAATCATTGTCATTACCATTTACATCACCTATTTTGATCCATATACATGGATCATTTTAGATATATTACGCAAAGGCCACCTACCAAGGTAATGTTCATGTGTGTTATTATATTACAGTCATTAATTACATTGTTAGTTCTTACAATGATAAGTTTGTGCAATAATGGTAGCCATTATTTGTGAAATTAGCAATTTGCCTCATTATGTTTAGTATGATTTGCTTAATTTTATCAGCTTATGTTGGGGTCACGACCATGTTGTCGATTTTGTTATATAACGTGGCATTTCTAAAGAATAGTACTTGTATTAAAACTGCAACAATATTTGTAAAGTTAATAAAGAAACATTAACGTTTTGTTTCAATCTGCTTTCTTACAAAACCATGTTAGTTTGGTTCTTAAAATTAAAAAAAAAAGTTCTATTGTTTTCATTATTAAAAACATGCATTTAATTTATCATTTTTGCTACAAAAAATATGTTAGATCCTTTTGTGTGGTAGTAATTTTGATTCTATTCATATCACTTTTACTTTTTTTAACTTCCCATAGTTCCTGTACTTTTATATTTTGTATTATTACTTTAGGGCATATCATAAAGCTTTTTGGCAAAAAAAATCATGAAATAAGGAAACTAGTTATACTGCATTTTACCAAGCTATAATATTTTCAACTGTTAACGACATATAAAACAAAAAAAGGCCTGCTTTAAAATTATAAAACTAAATTCAGAACATAACCTCAAACTTACCATTTTTGTTGTTATAAAAACTAATGTGCGAAATTTCACTGTTTAAACACCACAATATCAATTTTAATAAATCCCTATAAGATATTTGTTCACTGCCTACAATTACAGCTAAATGGTGAGGTATTTTCGAGAAGGTTTTTACTTTCTCACTTAAATTTCTGATAGGTTCAGTGCTATAGTTGGAAAGTTTTGAAGATATACATAGGATGCAGCACATTTGCACATATTTATAAAAATAACTTAGTAACATATATAAAAAAGTAAATAATGAATATGTGTAATGAACAACAAATAATATTAAAACAAATAAATTATTAAAGCATTTCAGCTGAAATGAAACTTGGATTTTATCATTCTTCTCAATGACTTCAATTAACAATTTTTCTCTTGCCATAATTATTTTATTTGTAATACCAAATATTAGTTAAAATTTGAGTCTCTAAATTTGTGTAGTTTCTAGGACAAACTATGGTCACACACCTCACCATTTCATCATCAACATTTTTTAAACATCACTCCCAACACCCCGGTTATTTTTTCCAATACACATCTTACAAATCACAACCACAACATTAAACACGCGCTGGTGACGCGATGCCATCACGCCCTCTTTGATATTACATGCTCTTACACACGGTTAATTCACATAGTATTTTAATTAGCAACTGTAACTAAAATGAGGAAAATAAAAAAAAGAATTTTTCATGGTTCACGAGTAAACTGAAACAATATCGTACGTAATATTATTAACATTTTTTTCGAAAAACTTATATATTAGGTAGTAGTATATCTATGGTAGCTAAGGTAGAATGGCAATCGAATTGTTATTTCAATGTTTTGTTGGTCAACCTATGTCAAATTATGTTCTTGTGCACCATTTCCTTTTAATGAGTTGATCTGTTGGGCAAAAGTTATATTTTAATAAAAGTAAGTATAATATTTCTTTATTCAACTTAAATTATAATTGTTTATAGTTGAGAAGTAAACTTAAGAGATAGATTAAAAATATATCACAGTTGTAATTGGCTAAAGTAGTGTTTTTAGGCTGCTACAACAAACTACCTAATCGTCTGCATTAGCCCAAGTGTGCACAATAGTCGGACGTTAAGCACAAAAAAAAAAAAAAAAAAAAAAAAAAAAAAAAAAATTACCTGCCACATGGACAAGTCGATAGGCCCTTTGGACATTGAGATAAAACAATAGTTTTTTGTTGAAACTTTTCTTAATTTTATGTAAAATACAATCTTTTTTGTAAATTGCTCCATTAAATTTTTCCTCCATCTAACAATATGTTTAGAATTGATCTAAAGTAATATGGCTATTAAACATTTAGTACTAGGCTCTCTTTGGTTTTAGTCATCTATATAAATTTCCAAAATGTGCAAATATTATTCATGCATGGGGCGAGAGTAGCGGCTGGGTACCGTTTTTTTTTTTTTTTTTTTTTTTTTTTTTTTGTAGCAATGGACACAGCTGTGAGTACTAGAATTGATAGGATCTGAGTATTTATATGCAGTATATGCTGTTTTTTTCAATTAGTGATTTTTGAATATTTTTGTTTTATTTTATACTTTATTGTCTAATAATGAACACATATTCACACTTGTAAAAGAATGTTTTAAAGATTACTTGCGATTTTTGGCATATTTTATGGAAATATATTGTGATGTTCTTGCTGTTTACATTTCATTGGACATATTAAATTTCATACACGAAATTACTGGTCATACTATGAAATGAAATAAGGGAACAAGTTATACTGCATTTTACAAAGCTATAATATTTTCAACTGTTAATGACATATAAAACAAAAAAGGCCTGCTTTAAAATTATAAAACTAAATTCAGAACATAACCTCAAACTTACCATTTTTGTTGTTATAAAAACTAATGTGCGAAATTTTTACCTGCAAACACCTTTACTTTAACCTGCTATACTTTTCCCCTCTATTTCAAAGTTTCTTGTTGCAATGTAGTGAAGAAAGAACTGTTTGGGCATTGTCAAAGTTTATTTTGTTGTGACTTGTTTGAAAGTTTTAAATGTAAAATTTGTTGTTCAAACATTTTTTAACCTGTAAAAACAGCCATAATTGAGTTTTTTATTAGTTTTTCTCCATAGTTTACTTTGTGTTTAGAAATTTAAAAATATTTAGTGGACAATTTTGAAAGTTTTCTTTTACTTTTTTTATGTTTTTAGAATTAAGTGCATAGTTTTTAATTATTTATTGGATGTGTGGACTTTTTAAAATTCACAATATCTACTCTTGTATATATGTTGAATAATTTTAGGTTATTTTAGTGTAATTACCTATCATTAACCTATAATAACCTAAGTTAATAACCTATAATTTTGTAACTATATAGAGCCAATTTTTCTAAACATATTTGGCCTATGTTCTTATTACTATATTGTACTTATTAAGGTTACTTTTTTCAGTATTGAAAAATGAAAACCTACTTTCTCCCAAATAAAAATATGACAGTAACATCTCACATTTTGTAAATACATAACCTAATTTTATTTAAACGTATTTTTTATATTTATTATCAATCATCAATATTTTTTAATCAACTAAAAATATTCTAAATTGTTTGCATTTCAGTAAATATGCAAAGGCTATTTAATTTTTAAGTAAAAAAAAAGAATGCTTCTATTAGAAATTCATTGCATTTTGTAAATATAAAATTGCATACATATATATTACGTTTTGAGAATGTAATTTAATTATTACTACACTTATAAGGATTATTTTTTTCTAAATGCTTTACACCCAAAAACAATTAAGGACATGGTGGTAATGTGAATGAAAACGTAGTCTTAGAAAACTGATCGTTTGTGCTTACGTCTTAGCTGCTAATACAACTTCGAGTTTCAGTTTTCTAAACCTTTTTTTTCCAACTGTTTTTAAAAACAGTTTTTTAAACAAAATTTTCGTTGATATTTTGTAAAAATAGCAGAAATGCCCATCACTAAATTAAAGGCGCTGGTGACACGATGCTATCACGCCCGCTTTGATATTGTACATGTTCTTATACACAGTTAATTCACATAGTATTTTAAATAGCAACTGTAACTAAAATGAAGAAATTAAGAAAAAAGTATTTTTTTCGTGTTTCACGAGTTAACTGAAACAATATCGTACGTAATATTATAAATACATTTTTTTCGAAAAACATATATATTGAGTAGTAGTATATCTATGGTAGCTGTGGTAGAATGGCAATCGACTTGTTAATAAGTATACTGTATGTTGAATTTTTAGTTTGTTGGTCAACCTGTGTCAAATTACGATCTTGTGCACAGTTTCCTTTTAGTGAGTTGATTTGTTGAGAAGAAGTAGTATTTTAGTAGAAGTAAGTATAATAATTCTTTATTCAACTTACATTATTATTGTTTATAGTTGAGAAGTAAACTTAAGAGATAGATTAAAATTATATCAGAGATAGAAAAAAAATATAGTTGTAATTGGCAAAAGTAGTGTTTTTAGGCTGCTACAACAAACTACCTGCCACATGGAGAAGTTGATAGGCCTTTGGACATTGAGATAAATCAGTAGTTTTTTGTTGAAACTTCTTAATTTTATGTAAAATACAATCTTTTTTTGTAAATTGCTCTGTTAAATTTTTCCTCCAACTAACAATTTTATGTTTAGAATTGAGCTAAAGTAATTTATATATAAATTTTGTAGGCCATTAAAAATTTAGTACTAGGCTCTCTTTGGTTTTAGTCATCTATAGTCTGTATAAATTTCCAACCTGTGTGAACATTATTCATGCTTGGGGCGAGAGGAGAAGTGGCTGGGTACCGGGTTTTTTTTTTTTTGCTTAGCAATGGACACTGATGTGAGTACCAGAATTGATAGGATCTGGGTATTTATATGCAGTATATGCTGTTTTTTTTCAATTAGTGATTTTTGAATATTTTTGTTTTATTTTATACCGTATTATCTAATGAACACATATTCACACTTGTAAAAGAATGTTTTGAAGATCACTTGCTATTTTTGGCATTTTTTATGAAACAATATTGTGATGTTCTTGCTGTTTACATTGCATTGGATATATTAAATTTGATACACAGATTTACTGGTCATGCACGTTATTATTAACTACGTATACTTGCTGCTTATATGATGTCATTCTGAGGGTAATTACTGAAACCGTTAATATGGCGTCTGTTATTTGTGATATGCCTCTTTTTGGATCTTTAGGTTGGGATTTATTAGCTACATTCACCACTCAACAACTGGTAAGTTAGGTCATTGAGTATTTTAAAGGTTTTTTATTGTCTTAACGATCAAAAATATTTTACATACTTTTGCTTTGTAGAAATTATGAGGTCATACAGGTTTATTTTTATTTTAAATTTTTATCATGCTTCCTTCGTTCTTGAATTGGTTACGGCAACATTGTTTATTCATCAGCACGACCTTCCGTATCAAAGAAACTAGATCCTGTCCATCATTCTGCAATCCGTCTTGCATCTGGTGATTTTCGCTCTAGTCCCCTTGTGAATATACTTGCCGAGGTTGGCGAACCTTCATTCTCACAATGGAGACAGCAGTTGCAAGTAAGTTACGTAAGAAATTTATCATGTAAGCCATGGCACCCTGCTTACAATATTGTTTTTAATAATCAGTTGTACGACAATATGAATCTCGTCCGCATACCACTGCTCCGCTTGGCATTAGGTCTTCCCTTGTTTTTGATTACTTGGGTATTGACCTGGCCCCATTGTTTAAGATTTGTCAATATTTTATTCCTCTATGGTGTATTCCTATGAAAAACCTTCGATTCATCATTGCTATTTTTTTCCAAAACATAACAACCCTGATATTCTGTATCGCCAGGAGTTTCATCATGTTCTTCAATCCTAACCATTCATTGAAATTATTTTTACTGATGGTTCAGAACTGGAGAACAACGTCAGTTGTGCATTTTACAGAACAGGCCACACTAAGAAATGTGGATTACCCTCAGTTTGTAGTGTTTTTACTGCTGAATTACTCGCCATCGTAAAAGCTGTGAACTCCACCGTTGAATCCTATTTTGTGCATTATCTAGCGAGTTCCGATTCTAAAAGTGCACTGCTGGTTATACAAGATATGTATTCAATAAACCCTCTGGTTCAAGATATCTTGTGCTCCATCTATAGGCTTAAACTACGAGGTGTAAAAACATTTTGCTGGGTACCTGGTCACAGTGGGATAATTGGGAACACTAGAGCGGATATTGCGGCAAAGGAAGCTACTCTGCTGCTACTAAGCACGTAGCGTGTTATTTGTTCAGACTTTATTTGCCAAGCGAAACATCTATTGCATTCGCTCTGGGAAAGTGAATGGGTAGCCGTGGGCAATAACAAATTGAGGGTAATTAAAAATAATGTTTGTCCTTGGGGGTCATCAGTAAGTGTTAGTCATAGGGAGGAGGTGGTTCTTACCCGTCTCCGCATTGGACATTCAGTGTTGACGCATGGATTTCTAATGATGTGCGGAGACCGTCCTACATGTCAGTTTTATGGTGATATCACAATCAAACATTTTCTTCTGGATTGTGATTGTTTCAAAAGCTTGCGTCAAATGTGTGGATTGGTTTCCTCTATTTAAGCAGTTTTAAAAGATGATACATCTGTCATTGACAGAGTTCTTAATTTTTTACGTCAAATAAATGTATTTGAATTACTCTAGCTATAGTATTGTTAAACAGCGTAACAGTGTAATTTTTTTTTAATATTAGTTTTGTTTTTAAATTTTTACTTCTGTTAATCATTCTTTATTAAGTTTATATATTTAAATAATGTTATCTAGTTTTAGTGGCTATAGTGTTTTAGTTTTAATATAGCATTAACAATGTTTAGATTTAGCCTCCCTCCCCCAATGTAGAATATTTTGCTGGACGGAGATGATAGCCTTCATGTTCTTTTTGCCAAAAGCTATATATAATAATAATCCTAAGCTTTTATGTTTTGGATTATTGCTTTTTGGGCATTTCTTAAATAATTTTAGTGAAAAATTACCGAAAAATCGGAAACATCTTTCACTACATATTTACCTAAGGCTGAATCGTATTGGCCTTGCAAAGGGTTATAAGTCATTTGTGGTTGTGGGAAATGGCAGAATATTTGGACCAACTCACAATGTGCAGTTGTCTCCTTTATATTATGGGCTAAGACCATAATATTTAAATGTGTCTTGACTGCTTATGTCTTATTAAGAAGTTCAAGATTTTCCTCAGGTTGTATTAACATTATTTGGTTGTATTTTATTGTGTTTGTGTGTGTTGGTGTAGTGAACTGTAGAGCTTATCTTTTAAGGTTACTCACTTTGGGTTCTGTTAGCCTTAGTGTTAGTGCCAACATATCGTGCTGACTCCCAACTAAAATCAGCTAATCAAAGTTGTCTAACTTAAGTAAACCTAGAATTGAAGTTGGATAGCCTGCTTCAGAATTGTTTACCACCTGTCATACAGTAGATGAGTGAGAGTAGTATGAGCTAGAGGTACAGTGGGAATGCTAACCCCATCAGCTGCCTCCATCAGTTATTTTTTAAATATTTAAAAAAAATTATAATTTTTTTGGTTATAGGTCAAGGCTACTTTGTATATAAAATATTAAATTTAAAATGAATGTTAACAGTACTGATAGGTTTTTCTTTGTTAAAAAAAAAAACATAGGACTGGTAGGAGCACAGCAGTTGCTATACCAGCTGTTGCAGTCTGTTAATACCAGCCAAACTGTGGATGAATTGTAAAAAAAACCCTTAAATATCTTCAGTCAGTAAGATATTTGCTGTCTTCATAATATCGAAATTCATATCAATTCATATTCCAACTTCAGAAACTAAAACCAGGTGGCCACCAAATGTAGGAACAGAATAGTGCTGAGCGGAGCAGACTATGCATTCTAAACCTAATCTATAGGTTTTAATGTAAAGTATGGTCACTGAAAGTGTAAAAGAGCTGAACAGAGTGAAGCGGCATCGATGGGTTCTGCTCCACACAGCTTTGACTCTGTCTTGGTTTGGTTTTTAAGCTAATTTCGCTTCTCCCACATTGACCACACCTCCAAACATTATTTTTCGGTACCTATGTTACGGTTTTTAAAATAATAGTTCCTAGAGTCCATTACAGTAGGCCTAAATATTTAGATTTTAACTGACTGAACTTTGCTTCTAGTTGCTAGCTACACAAGTCTAAGTTTTACTTCGCATTTGGTGGCCGCCCAGTCTAACAGGTTTCACTGAGTATATGGTTCAAGTGGTAATTTTTAGCCAAATAAAAATAATCTTTAGTAAAATCATTCCTTTATGCGAACTTGCAGAGTTATAATGTGTTTTAAATAAATATATTTGCTTATTAGGAAGTAGTGTGCTTAAGGAAATTCCTGTTTAAAAAATTTTTTCCTGGTGCACATGGATAATTATTGTGATGTTTGTTCTGTAATATTGATGATAATAATTTGTTTTTATTACAGAGAAGTGTAAAACTTCAGAATGCAGATTTTGTTAAGAGGTCAGAAACATCATTTAATTGATTGTGATGGCAGTGAATCAGTCTTGAACATCAAGGTATGACGATTCATAATTTACTATTGGTCCTATATTACAGAATGATGCTTTCAGTTAAGGTTATTTTTGACCAAATTCAGAATTGAAAAAAATAAATAAAAAGTCTGTGTAGTAGGCATACTTACTTATATGTGTAATTTTAGTAATGATAACTAAATTTTGAAAATTAAACTACAAGGTAGTGTTATTATGTTATAGGAAAAAGCAGCCACATTAGAACAGCTGCCTGTTGAACTAATTAGTCTTTACAACAATGGGACTGCACTAGCTGATGAACTATCTGTTTCACAGTTGGAAGATTTCAGTATTGACTTAACTCTTCCCCTGCTTGGAGGTATGTAATAATAACTTTTTATGGTTTGCATTTACACACACAATTTATATGCACAATTCACTTTAAATTAGTTAGAATGTAAAACAGAAGAGGTTTGAGATGATCACAGCCGAAGTATCTGGGAAAACTCGCTCAATCAAAGCCGAGCAGTTTTCATGGTTACCAAGTGTGACAGGTTTTTCCAAGTTTCATTCTGACCATATATATTTTATGTTTCACAAATTTTTTTCATACAAATTTTATAAAAATCTAGTGTAATACTTTTTTAGTCTGAAAAACAGAATTTTTCGGAAACAGAAAACTAAAAAAAAAATTTCAAAGTATAAAAAGAGTAATTATGTTTTTTTATTTGTGTTGATTCTACAGTGCTTAGTATGGCACACGGAAAACCTGGCAACATTGTTATTGACAGTTTCTTTGACTGCTGGGCTATGCTCGTCCCAAATTTCTTTTGTTCTAAATTCAGCTTTAAGAAAATACCTTGTTTTATAATTGTTTTGTATTGTTAACTGTTCATGGTGTTTGCTGCATATAACTTTGGGTCATCTGTTTAATTTTTTTACTGAAGAGTATTTTCAATCATTTTTCTTAATCTTACTTTTTTATATTTCCTTTGTAAACTATCAATTCTCATTACTCGACAGGGCCAACTATTGACCTGTATGCGAGCGCAGCAATGTGATTGGAGTATACAATAACTATCAACACCATATCATATCGGCTACATCTACAAATACATTGCATTAATAACAGAAAGGACACAGTTAGTGTAGATCTATTATAAATGTAACATCACTATCTTGAGTAGGTTCCCAAGTGAATCTGTATAAAATATAGTTAATTATCGACTGAGTCAACACTTCGCTTTGTCGATTAATACATAGGATTTATATTCAATCATTTAAACATCAGTACTTTTCCTGTGTTTTGTGTAGATATTATTTCATCTCTGAAGAAGGCCAATAAAACGAAGATCGTATTATATTGTGCAACCTAGTTAGTTTAGTATTAGTAGTATTCATTAAATTAATTAGTTGTATAGCATAACATACTCTATGTTTTAATAAGAATAATATGGAAGCTAACGAACATGGAGGGTGGACATTGTTTTCGGGTTATTTTCTAACAGGAAAATATAAATCTAATTTTGATGCATAGTTGCACGCTATTTCAAGAGCCTTTCTAAGTGTTACGAACTACCCTCATAACTCTATGAATGTAATGATATTGTGTCGGATTCCAGGTCCTCCATACAAGGTATAGCATCTTCAAATAAAAGACATACGTCTAATGATAAAACTGCTTGAAAAACGGGTGTAGCGCATTGTTTTTCAGTGGATTCCCTGACATACCAGAGATACCAGAGAATGAGACAGGTGATCGTTCAGAGTAGAGCACATTACTTTACTATCCATACAACCTGACATGAGAATGCTAAAAAATATAATCACAAACACCATCAATAAAGAGCAAGTTCAAACAATTTTAGTGGTTGGATCTAGGAAAACAAATATCTGGAGTAGGAGAAAAACAAGTGTAGGCCCAGAAGACGCACAGCTGTGGTGTTTCGCTTTCAAAACTGGGCGGGATTGTCATGCCAATACACCTGTACAGGCTTAAATCTGCATCTCAGGGGAATGCACTTAAAGTCACTTGACTGGATAAAGGATAACTGATGATCATCTACTAGTATGCCAAAATGTGGATGAGGAATTAAGATTAGGGAACATGGTACAGTTCTATCGGGATTCCAGAAGTCTGATTAATTTGGATCTGGGCTAGCTATAAGCAAAAATGCATAATTTAATATAGGCTACAAGGATTATTTTTTATTAACATAGTATCAAGATCTATTCAGTTCAGTTTCTGTTTGTGGTGTTTATTTATTTAAAATTAATGTAATGTTTAGTTAAAAAAAAATAAAACAATTTCTTATATTTAAAATATATTCTAACAATTTACAGGTAAGGTGCATGGATCTCTCGCCCGTGCTGGTAAAGTGAAAGGACAAACACCCAAGGTAAACACTACTTTTTTACTTATACTTTATATTTTTAATAAGTCAACTACTAAACAACTAAGAAGCTATTCTAAATTTTTGTTTAGTAATTGACCATATTGTACTAAAGAATATGTACTTTATTAGTCATGGCTTAGTCAGCAAGGTGGCAGGTATTTCACTAAATTCAGACCTGTGCATATGTTACAATCTAGTTATTAATGTTGTTTTTTCATCTGTTACAGTTATATATTAGTGTAATTGTTAATAAACTAGGAAAAATATTTTGCCATATTAAAATAATCTAGGAAATAACACTTTTCTTTCTGATACTGTAAACAGTTTGTATAGAGAAAATAAACATGATTTGTTGTTTGATTGTCATGATCCTTCATCAGTATTAGATTCTGACATCTGAACATAGTGACTTAATTGTGTGCCTTCAAACATTTCTTACTACATTCAGGCTTAAAAATATTACGAAATTTAATGTGATTCTATATTTAATTTTAATAAAAATATTGACACCTAATAATCCATTATATTGTTTGCATTAATTTTTCACTGTGTTTCTTATAATGTTATTTAGGTGGAAAAACAAGAGAAAAAAAAGAAGAAGACCGGTCGGGCTAAAAGGCGTATTCAGTACAATAGAAGGTTTGTTAACGTAGTACAGACTTTCGGTCGCAGGAGGGGGCCCAATGCCAATTCATAAATAAGATTTGGTGCTCAGTGATTTGATGGCAAATATTAAATACATGTAAATAATATATTTTTCTCTTATGTATGTTTAATGTTTCTTGTCAAATTTTTCTGAGAAATAAAAAAATTGTTTTATAACATTTAAACAGTGTTATTTTTTGAAAAAAATGTTTTTTGTGTGGATAAAAGGGGAATTCACATTTTCCAAAGTTAAATTCATGGGGGAATTGTCAGCCCCTTTTGAGATCAAAACTGGTGTACGACAGGGTGACGGACTGTCCCCTCTCCTGTTCAACTGTGTCTTGGAGAAGGTAGTCAGGGAATGGGATAAAACAGCCAGTGGCGGGATCCGACTGGGATCGGTAAACAGGGACATTAAGATCAAGTGTTTGGCTTTTGCAGATGACATGGCTTTACTGGCCGAGACATGGGAGGAAGCCAAGGAGCAGTCCCTCGAACTGCTGAAGCAAGCGGGGAAGGTAGGCCTCAAAATCGCCTTTGGAAAGACCAAATAATAACAAACATTAAGAATCCTCCAAAATATTTGAAGTGGGGGAACAGAAAATGGAGATTGTCAGGGATTTCAAGTACCTCGGAGAGTGGATCAGCTGGAATGGTCTAGAGAAGAAAGCCGTGGAATCTAGACGAAACAAAATGGAAATAGCTTTCCAGCTCACAAAAGACACCTATAACAAAAAATCACTCTCCTGGAATGCCAAGATAAGACATTATAATACTGTAGTCAAGCCTGAAGCCCTTTACGCTGCGGAAACGTTGTCCATAACGACTTATGGACCAATGGAAAAGTTGGAGATCAAAGAAAGAAAAATTCTACGGAAAATTCTAGGTCCCAAATTCTATAATAATAAACTTGTGCACATTAGTAATGAGACCCTGTATAGGAGGACCGAAAAGATGTCCCATACAATAAAGAAAAGGAGGATTGACTTCTATGGTCACATCCTACGAATGGACCGAAAAGGATAACAAAAAGGATCTTCGACTTTTTCCGCAATAAGAAAACCAAACTGAACTGGTTTAAGGAGATAGAGAGGGACCTACGAGAGTTTCAAATTACAGAAGAGATGCTTGCAGATAGATCCGCAAAGAGTATAATCGAAGGTAAAATGAAGAGGTTCCAGGACAGGGTCAAGACCAAAATACCATATAGGATTTCTGAGGCAGAGAGGACGGCAAGATCTGAAAGGATGAAGAAATACTGGGCGGACAGGAAAGCACGACACACTGAACATTGATTGATCAATCGTCCCCCAAAGTGGGTGAAACGTAGAAGAAGAAAAGGGGAATTCATTTTTGGTTCAAAAGTAATTGCAGTAGAATTTTGATTAACCATAATTCTTGAGATTGTTGGGGTGTCGGATGACAGAATATATGTATAATGGCAATAGACCACCCTTACTTTCGGTGATTGATAAAAGCAACACAATATACTGTGTTTATTGCATAGAATGTCATATTATTATTATTGCTATTTTGGAAAAATGTAGTAAAACTCAAATTGTCTACTCAACTGAAATTATGTAATAAACAAATATATGCACTGGTCTTTACATTCATGTACTGTTATGTGATTGACTTATATATAGAATGGTATTATTGTAAATACTGTGAGTGTTTATCTTTCAATAGAAATATTTATTCACTTTTTCAGAATTTGTTGACACTATTTGAAGTATTGTTCCTATTTCAAACCACTAAGTGATGGAATCATTTACTTTTCGATTATCAATGTTTGCTTGGGGTAGCAATTGAGTGAGCTGTCTTTTTTTAGAGGTTATTTTTTGAGGTAGTGGTTACTTTTATTTCTTCCAAATTATTTAGAATGGAAGTCTGTTTAAAAATTTGTGATGACATAATTAACCTGACCAGTAATCAAAACTACTGTATTTGTTTTAATACTTTCCTTTTTGAACATTTTCATTTATGTTTGTTCACTTTTATATTTTTCCTTCTTAATATTTTTTTATGTAAACTCGCAGTCTATAAATCAATCGTACAATTATTACTTGATGAAAAAAGACTAACTATATAAACAGTTAAACTTCAAATAAGAGTTCACATATAGACATCACTTTTTCGCAATTTAAACCTAAATAAAAGTTGCAGTACATCTTGAAACTAAACAAACTTTAGAGGTCTCTTTATACCTATTTGATACATTAGTGTTGCGAAACACAGATTGCACATTTTACTGAAAGAAACATCTCTCTTTTAAAATTATAAGAAGGAGGAAGGCAAGTATATATTGAGTTTTTAAATATGCTACACAATAGGTAAAAAGCGGCCTTTTTATCAGTTTGATCACTTAATTATACTGCAACCTACATATTTACTTGTTAGTTTTGGTGACTTTCAGCTTCAATAGTCAAAACTGAGGCAGGGATTTCTTCAACCGAGCATATACATTACAGTATTACGGGAATACAGTTGTAGCTAAGTTGATCGAATGATTATCCATTCGCCATTACAGAAGGAGTTAAGTTACGGGAGTTTGTTTGGGATTATAATAATGAGTAGCATTGGGGTGTCTTAAGGTCAGGTACCACCCACAGAAGCCCTGTTTCTTGCTGTTATAATGGGGGCTCCTCCCCACTAATGAAAAAAAATAATCTACGGGTACTGAAAATACTCCCTTTTCCATATATTGGTCTGATTATTGTAACACAGCCACTGGACCACATGTTTAAATAATTAGGATAATGACATATTTTCTTCCGTATAGTAACCTTGTATAGGTTATTGTATTTAAAACTTTCCAGTTTGATCTTCAAGTTGTAGTACAAATGGTCAGATCTCTCTGGTGAGGTCATAAAGTTAACAAAACATTGAAGCACATGTCGCAACAGTTAACATAATTGTGATTAAAAAAAAATGCAAAATGACAAAAATTTAGTTTGGCCAAACACTACTGTGCGATTTGTATGTTGTTACATGGTAGCATATATACAGGGTGAATTAAAGATCAGTAGACATAAGAAAATAGGTCATAACATTGGTCACTGACATTAAGTCTGATTGGGAGTAAGGGCCTGGTCCATTGTGTCTGTACCTATGCTATTATTGGTTCTACAATTAAATACTTAGTTGCTGTAGTTAAGGGATTTTTATATCATTTTGTTTTAAATCAAATTTTTATTTTGTTACTTTGTGGGCCCTCTTGACTCTTAGGTTCTGTTTCCATGGCAATGGCAACATTGTTTATGTGGGAGGGCCCTGCTTAACTCTAGAATGGTAGTGTTCAAAAAAATTATGGTATGGGTAGTGATACGTAAATTTGTCAAACATTTCGGAAACATATGGTCCTTTGCTAGTTCTGCTGTAAAATGCTATATTTTGTTTTTTTAATATTATTTTTATTTATTTCATTTATATTCAACATTTTAAAAAATAACAGCACTAATTTAAAAAAAAACAATTTGCTTATAAAAGACAAAAATATTATACATAAATGAAAAAAAACAGTTTTTATAATTCATGATTAAAGTTTTATTAATACATTTTCAGCTTAAAAATACCTGTTTTAGTTTAATGTGTTGTTAAAAAAAAAAATTGTGACAATAATAGCTCTAAATAACTAACTGAAGTTATTTATTTTTATACTAAAATTATCTAAAACTTCTTAACATTAATCATAAGATATAAAAGAAAAACAAATTAGCTGCATTTGGAGCAAACATTTCTTTGATGTTAACCAGAAATAGCTTTGCTGCAGTTGCAGTGAAAATATGTCACCTCTTTTTTCTAACATTGCAAAAAACATAGTACTTCTTTGCGCCTCTCTAATCGGGCATTGGAACAACTTGTTTTCTTTGGCTGAAGTCTCCTATTGTCGTTCTTAGGTCACGGCTTATATTTTTTTCATTGAGTTGTATTTCTTGCTAAGGTTTTGGTAGATCTAGGCAAAAATCTTGCCTTGACAAGGGCTTAGAGTTGATTTCATTTATTTGAGAAACATTGTGCAGCTAAATGACATACGAGTTCACAAGCGAAGTATTACCATATAATTACTTTTTTATATTATAGAAAAAGCATAATGGTCAGCGATTGGTTTTATGCCCACCAATTTTTGTCTAACAAAATCATGTAAAACAAAAACGTTTCAATAAGAATATATTAAAGAAGAATAAGAAGTGAATATGTTCAATAAGAAAACGTTCATTAAGAATATACCACTATTATATAGAGTGATTACCTATAATAATACTGTGAACAAAAATTGGGGAAAAAATGAAGTCTATTAAAACACAAAAATTTCACAAATAAATATGCTATTATAGGTAGTGTCACGTAAACTGAACGTATAATAAAATATGTTTAGAAGGTGGTGACACATCTGATTTCTAAGAATAACTAAATCACACATAAACTAATCAGAAATACACCTACTTGCAATGCTGGCTGGTCAGCAACTGACTGCGTGAGACACTGATAAGAGGGTGAGGGGTTTGAGTAGATTGGATTAAAAATGCTTGTGTTTACTTATTTCCTACATGACAATATAACCTACACTACCGTTGTGGGGATAAGGAATGCTATTTTCTCTGCTTTTGGGAAAACATTTGATAAAAATTATCTTATTTTCTTTCTACTTTAGTGAGAAGGTATCACATTTTTCTTGAAAATGTAATGTCAATTTTAAGAGATCTTTATTTTTCATAAGCTTTAAAAACCAAAAATGATCTTTTTCACATGGATATGAATGTTTTTTGTCTACAACTAGGTGCATTATCTCTAAAATTAAGTGTATTTATAATTAAAAAACAAAATTTTGTTTCTGAAAAAATAACAAATTTTGATTAAAATAAAATAAATTCAAATAAAATAAAAGAAAAATTTGATTGGTTCAAATATTGCTCTTAGGACCAATCAAAATTACATTTTACAAAGAAAAACTTAAAAAACTAGATTGTGGACAAGGAGTAGTTAAATACTGTGAATCAGTGATAGTGACTGGCCTCTTAAGTAAACCAATATAGATTCACAAATGTTGCTTTTGATGTACAGTTTATAGACCTGAAAAAATTATGTTGTTTTCAAGGTATGAAAAAAAACCACTCACAAGTAAAAACAATTGTATTTAGAACTTTTCAAAGAGACAACCATAGCATTTGAAACATGATTACACTTTCTTAAAACTTAAGTAAGTAAACTAAAAGTATGCAATAACACAGACTGTATTGTTATAATTAATAAATAACATTTAACAAATATTCCTATACTTAGAGAAAAATTAACATTAAATAATACACATAATTTTGGGGAGAAAAATCCGTCCATTTCATGGTAAACAAGAGTGCAAAACAAACTTAACTATGTCTAACATTTAATATTTATACACTATTAGTGACATAGTGTTTTATATAAACAATTCCAACATTTAACTTTATCAAGTAATACATAAACCACAGTACGATAAACACATATTTTAAGCTCTTATGTAATAGTTATATATCACATAATACAATATAATATATACGATCATAAATTATTCTATAATCTATTCTAAATAGCTTCTTATTTAAATATTTATGATTAGGTAGATAATATTCACTACACAAAATTTTATAAAATAAAATTTCATACAATGTTATGTAAATAGACAATAGGTATCAAGACTAAAATTGATATGACAACCATTATTTGGTACTTATATGTAGGTATTGTTTTAATAGACATGGATTTATAAAACAAATATTACGTTATTTTAAAGAGTATAATGTCGATTTTAATAAAGTTATATTGTAGGATCTCTAGTTAAAAAAAGTAGAAATGTGTATTATGAATAAAAATTAGTAGTAAACTGTGAAAATATATTAAAAACTTAATTATTTTAGTTTCATGTAAGTTTTTCCTCTGAATTAACACGTTATAAAATGCATTTAGGATTAGTGTAAATAAAAAAACATTTATTTAATATCCTATGGGGAATAAAGAAAATAATAATATTAAAAGAGTGAACTGTTTAGTGTATTTAACTGCAAATTAATTTAACCTTTTTGTTATAAATCTGAAAAAATGAATTTATGTAGCTTTAATTACTTTAAAACTTGCTAGAAGCATAAAGAGTAATTGTATTTTATCAAATCTTCAACGTTTAGTCCTACTGTATATTTTGTTTTGTCAGTATTAACCCACAGTAAAACCAAGAAGTTAGTTTCGTTGCACAATAGCTGTTACAGAATTAGACACTATTAACCAACAACTAATTAACTGTATTAAATTATTTGTATTTAGAAAAAAACCTTTTTAACAAAAGAATATAATGGACTGACTATCACCTTATAATTACAAGCTAATAATAAAAATTATATTTAAAAAAAGGTAAAGTACACTTGTCTAATTGTCTGGTAATTTTTTTCCATGTAATACTGAAGCTAATCTGAATGTTAAAGAATAACAACATAAAATAGTGATTAGATAATTTATGCTTCTTCATTTTCCATTTTGGGTCATTCTGGAATGAACATGTACAAAGTAAAGAAATTTTGAACTCATCGTAGTTTTAATAACTGTAGGAAATATAACCATAGGAAATATTTGTAAACTAATAAGCAAACGAACTAAACTTTTCTAATAAGTTATTTGTAGAGAGAAAAGAGAATTACAACACCAATAATGGTAGCTACACGTCCTACTTACATACATTAACTATATTGTACAAGTAAGGATGAGAAATCTATATTATTACGATTATGTGTCCTTTATTGTTGTGCTACATTTGTATCTGATCTCGAAGTCTATATAATTCTACAAGACAATTTATAAACTCTAACCAGATGATATATAATATAAAGTACATTGAACACATACAACATTTTATATCCATTTTCATTATTGTCTCGATCACAAAAAGAGTTAAAAAACAATTAGATTAAAATATTTTATATGCGAAATTTTAAACTGAAACCAATAAACTATGTATTTAAAAATCTATTGATATGTTTTTGTTTGTTTACAGGTTAGGTTATTTTAAATATAACAAATTTTTTTATTATTGAATAATAGGTGTTTAAACTTAATATGACTTTTCATAATAATTAATTAATTTGTTTATAAAAAGTAATTTTGTACTTGTACTTATACCTGCTTTTAATAAGCTTGTTTTTCACGAACACTTAAAAAAAAGTTTAATCTTTATATTGAAAACAAACAGCAATTTGTGCTCAATTAAGAGTAAGATTTATTTGTGCTCTAGTTTATCTGTGAGTGAAGAATGTTTACAATTACATACTATGGTACACTCTAATTGGTATTTAAAGATTTTGGAAATATTGTTTTATGTCAGTTTACTGAAACGAGAAAATGTGTATTTTTTACTTGATTACTCCTTAAAATTTAATTCGGTTTCATATAGTTTTAATAAACCATCTATATGAAAAGATATGTGTCTATTAACTATATAGTAATAAATATGATAAAAACTACTACTTAATATTTGTACCTAAAATAATTGATTTCTCATTATATTTTTTTGTATGCATTATGCTTTGGACCCTTTCTGTTGGGAAAATTGATGAGTCTGAACACATTTGATCACATTATCAGTTTTAAAATTAAGAATATCCATACTAAGATATGTACTCAAATATATAGAGAGTTTACTAAAAAATAAATTTAGCTACTGTACTAATACTAAGAATAAGTTAAAACATAGCTTGAAACATTCAGTTACATTAACACAATCTACTATTATTGTGAAGCCAACAAGTAAAATAAATAATTACTAGAACCATAAAACATACATTTATTAATACTGTACCATGTGTTAAAAGTGTTTCAATATTATTACTTTGTTATAGTTACACTGACACTCATAAGATATCAAGACTTTTAATTAATTTTCTGTATATACCAAAACATTTGACTGAATTCCTTCGTCTCGTATTCACATCTGAGTTTCTGAACAGCCTGCTGGGTTGGGCCGGGTACCAAAATAATTTTCATCTAATATAACTTCTAGATTATTTTTGGTTTGTCCGTTTTCCATAGCATCTACATGTCGTTCGGCATCCATTTTATCTAACTCATCTTTAGACAAGTAATAAACAATTCCTGCTCCATAACCATCACCAAGAACATTAATTGATGTTCTTATTCGATCTCTGTAAACACAGTTTTATTAAACGAATACAAAGCAAAATCTTTTGCTAGTAAAATAATTTATCTTGTGACCTCTATACTGAATTAAAAAAGTAACAAGCTTGGGAAATGATGTTTTATTTAAATTAATATTACTAAATTTTTTTTTGTAAATTAAGAATAAATAAAAGCTATCTTATTACACAAATTACTTATGAAGTCATTTGGTTTGTTTTGCTGATAAATTGTAAGTCAGTCTTCTTAAATTATCTATATTAATAAAAGAAAATGTGTGTGTGTGTGTGTGTGTGTGTGTGTGTGTGTGTGTGTGTGTGTGTGTGTGTGTGTGCACGTGCACACACATGCATATGTATATGTGATATATAGCCAAATCTATGGTACAAAGAGATCTGAAATGTTTAATATGAATGAATGAATGACTTTCTAGGTTACTATTGCACTGCAAACTTGTAGATCTGTTGTGCCTCTGTTCTATGTTTCTGAGATGCTCAGTTACAGTGCATTCTCCAGTTATAGTCTCTTAATAAAATATAGGATTTGGAGAAGATTTAAGATGGGTAACTTTCCCACTTCTAATTGGTCATTTCCCAATTCATCATAGAGGTACTTGCAGATGTTTGCTTTGCTAATTGCCTTTAAATTTCTTCCCCTTACACTTGGCCCTTATCACTGATAGTGGGTACACTTGACCAGCTTTTTGATGTGCAGTGAATTCCTGTTCATTCTATTTATATTTTTACTTATATTCCCATGAGTAGCTAGGTAAATTATGTCCACCCATATGGAGCCCCACATGCATGGGTAAGGCTAAGGTACACTGGAAGATTGTCATATATCCCAGAGTTTTGTTTGATATACCATTAGGCCGGTGTCATACACTTCAGCAGCACGGGTCGTTTTATACTTTAGAGTTAGCCAGGTTATGTAGAATAGTGAATTATGTATATATGTATGAGAGTAATATGAGCTAGAGGTACGGTGGGATCGCTAAACCCATCAGCTGCCTTGGATGGAAAATTTAACATTGGTGGACAGGAAAAGATTGAACAACTCAAATTTGAATTTTAAAATTTGTAATTAGATTTATTAAATTAAAAATTATCTGGAAGTTACAACTGTTCTACATAGAACATTCATGGTGAAAAAGTATTAATTTCACCGGCAATGTACTGCTAGTTTAAATAAATCTCATAAATTTCTTATTTTCATAGAGAGGAAAATAATTTTTTTTGGTCAAAATCTGTATAAAAATGCTTTCATTTGAAACAGTACTATAGCACGTTTTTTTTGTTGTTATTTTAAAGCGAAAAGCACATTGAGGCTATTATCGCTTCCCTAAATGTAAGTGTGAGTATAAAGTATTAAAGTCGTAAGTGTAGTGTTGTAAGTGTAAATGTGTATTAGACTCAGTTACCATGAGGGATGTCTAAATCCTCTCAATAGGTGCAGCTAGTCTGCACCCCCGTGCGGGGCCGTAGTATAGTATACCAGTAATTTAAGTCATTATAATAGTAAAATTAATTAAATTAGTATAAAAAACCTTCCTAGTAATGTGCTGTTAATTTTTATAAATTTACTTCCAATATACGTACTTACATTTCTTCTCTTTGTCTATTGAGAGATAATTTTAAGTAAATATAACCTTAAAAGTAAGATTTATTCACAAGTAAAACAAATCTAGGTAAAGTCGTATTTTTAAAAGCCCAATACATTTCTAATACAGTATGTAGTAAATAGTGTGAATATTTGCTATTAATAAATAAAATGTGAAAATTTTCAAAAATCATAACTGAAGCATATTTATAAGTTAAAATATGTTAAAAATGTTTGATATACTATGTAAAATTAATGAATTGATTTGTAATTTTATTTAACTAAAGAATTATCAATTTTTTTACAAAATACACAAATTAGAAAGAATATTTTTGATGTAAAAATTGATATTAACAGTCTGTTGAAATTTAAATTGCGATATCTCGGCTACTTTCAAGTGCCTCCATCTGTTGTCTAGCATTCTAAAAATTTCTTCCCATATAAAAATTGAAATCAGTTATAATTAAAGAGTTAAATATTTTATTAATGAATATTAAATTGTGCTCTAGATTAAGCATGCATGCAAAGTTTCAGAAAAATCTATTATGAGAAAGTCCGTCAAAAAACTACTTTAAAAATTTGATCTAAACAGACTGACAATTATTATAAGTGGATAAAATCATTAGTTAATTCCATAAGGAAATTTCCCAAATCTATGAAAAACGATTAAAATTATAAACAAACTTATAATATTATTCTATGTTCTACTCTGTGTCCCGCTTGATATAGAATACAAAGTTTCACTCTTCACTGAGTTAAATATTTTGGACTATTAAGCAATAATAGTCTCAATGTTTTTCCCCATGTTTTTTAAAAATCTATCATTATGCATGTTATTAATTTATAAAGTACATTCATAAACCTTTCATTGTGTGGCTTGGGAAATTATTTTGTGTAAGTTAAAAATTACCTAATTCTGCTTGTATAGGCCTATTTGTAATTTAGTTAGTTGTTACTTACAATAACCAATCAACAGCGAAGAGCAACGACACATCAGATGTTGGAAGACCGAGTGCTGTAAGGACTAACAGCATAGTGATAAGAGCTGCGCTTGGAATAGAAGCAGCACCAATACTGGCCAATGTAGCCGTTAAACTAGACACAAGTAGATATGTGTTGATTGAAATTATATTTTATTAATATCTTAATTATAAAATTAACATTTATTATTGATCCTTGTTATTGTATTCAAAGGCATGAGACTGTTATAAATTTTAACACTAAACATCTTCAAATTAAATAACAAATATAAATATAGAATTTTGATGAAATTATTTGCTTGAATAATTTTATAGAAATCTTCTTACGTTAAATTATAATTTGTTGTTATTAGTGAATTTTTACTGAAAAATTAGCAATTGGAGTGGCCATCATAATAACAGGCCACTGTATAAATGTAATATAATATCAGTTTATTATACACATCAATTACCTGACAGTAATGACATCGCCAAGACTTAATGGAATGCCGTTCATTTGTGCAATGAAGATGGCAGCAACAGCTTCGTACAAAGCTGTGCCATCCATGTTTACAGTTGCTCCAACAGCAACGACAAATCGAGTCACTCTTTGGTCTATGCCATTGTTTTCTTCTAGACATTGAAATGTTATTGGAAGTGTGGCAGCACTGAAAATTGAATTTATGGAAAATTTCAGATATTAAGATACAAATTTTCATGCCTAGCCAAGTTAAGACTGCTGTTTATGTGCCAGCTAGTTCTGTAAACCTGAGAGGAGTTCATAACTTCTAGTAATAGAACCAAATGTACTAATCATTTTGAAAACATCAACTGGAAAACAACATTAGCTACAGAGCTGGTATGGGAACAGTAGCTACATTTCTTTTTATGGTAAAAATGTTTCAAATTGATTAAAATCAACATTTATTAACATGTAGATAACATTGACTACAAGATAAAAGTATGAGAAATTTCATAAATAATTTTAAGCATTAAATTAAAAGTTCAAAACCTAAAAAGATATAAAAAAATTAATAAGATATTTAATAAAAAATATGGTCTATCAACTTAAAAATATGTCAGTAGAATCAGGACAACATTCTGATTTGGCCCCAAAATTTATATTTATAACCAAGCAACCAAATTTCTGTGTTAGGTAGCTTCATAGTTTCATGTGTTTACATTTTTTGAAATGAAAGTTCTTATGAGTTGCAGTTTTTTAAAACTTTTCGGGATTAACTTAATGTAGTTATATAAAAAATATTTGCTTTAATGTACGACAGCAAGTCAATAAGTAAAGTGAAAATCTGCATATTTATTGTACTTACATAAATGATACTATCATTATTTTTCAACATAATTCCTTCTTACTTCTATACATTTAGTCCATCTTTTAATCCAGAGTTTGAATTCCTTCCTGGAAGAATGTTTTCAGCCTTGTGTTCAGAAAATTGTGCACCGCTTCTACAGCCTCTTCATCAGATCAATAATGATTCCCTTGAAACTGTTCTTTTAATGGGCTGAAGAGATGAAAATTGTTTGTAGCCAGATCTGGACTATATGTAGGGTGGTCGAGCAGCTGAAAATCGAGACTTTCAATGAATAAGACTGTGTTTTTTGCTGTATGAGGTCGAGCGTTATCCTGACGCAAAATCACATCTTTTGGATTTGGATTTTTGATTTCAATAAATGCATTAGCCCACAGTAGCTGTCTCTATTTATTGTTTGACCTTTGGGTTTCAAGTCAACCAAAGTTGGACCGTCCATATCCCAGAATATCGTCATCATATCCTTTCCTGCAGACAGCTGAGTTTTGAACTTTTTTGCTTGGGGAGGTGGAGGATGTTTCCACACCAAACTTGGTCGCTCAATCTGATTCAAAATGATGAACCCATGTCTCATCAATTGTTATTATTCACTTAAGAAATGAGCCTCCTTATTCTTTATAACATTCCAAATGCTTTTGGGAAATTTTGAAACTATCGTCTTTGTAGGTGCTGGTCAATTGATGTGGAACCCAGTGAGCACATACTTTTCAAAAGTTTAAAGAATCATGGATTATTGAATATTCTGAGCCATGGCTTACATTGAACTCACTTTCAATGTTATCAACTGTAATTCATCGATTATTAAGAATTATTGGTTTAACAGCTTCAATATTGTCTTTAGTCTTTGAAGTGGAAGGCCTACCAGCCACTGTTCAGCACACAGATAAATCCTACCACTTTTAAAGCAATCAATCCATTCATAGATCTTTTCCACTCAGACAATTCTCTCCACATTGCTGCTGCATTCGACAAATAATCTCTGCTGGTTTCACACCTTCTGAACTGAGAAAACATATCACTGCTCGTATTTCTACCTTGGTGCAATCAGGCAAAGGAGAACACATTTTACACAATATTTTAAACACAATCACAATTAGCTAACAATGAAACAATACTTTCAATGAACAGTTGATAGACATTAGGAGTTTTAGCAGAACAATCAGTGCTGACATACATGTGATTTGGAGGAAAATTTAAATTTCCCTTCACTGTATGACTTTTCTCATATTGAGTTTGGTAAAGTTTCCATCAATTTCTTGATCCTACTTACCTAGATGCAGTACCCAAAGCTGTGACCCAAGCTTGAAGCATGCCTCTGAAGAAAACAGCAGGATTTTTTCTTGTAAAAAAGAAGTATATAGCTGGTAGGGTAATAATAGCATGAATCATTAGGCCCAATATAACAGTTACCATGTACATACCCAGCTGTTGGGCTGTAGATGCTAAGTTTGCAATACCCATTATTTTTCCAGCAATCAAGCACATTATACCAAAAGGAGAATACCTGGAACCCATAAAAACATGTTAAAATGAACATGCATAGTTTTAACTCTCAATAATTATGGGTATTTTATTTGTTTTCTCAGAGCTAAAAGCAAACTTGAAATATTTGGAACAAAAACATTTGTTTAGGTTTTATGAACAAAAGGTTTATCCAATGCTGATTGTATAGGTTTTTTGCAAAATTTTTGAAGATTTTTGAATTTAAAGCATTACTGTATACACTCGTTGTTTGAAAGTTTTTTATTTAAAGAAAGTACTGAAAACAAATAAAAACCAGCACTTTATTAATAATTATTGTTGTTAAACTTTATAATGGTATTTTCAAAAGTTAACTACAAATTGTCAACAATGCAAATTATTCACTGAACTATCATAAATAAATTTGCATTTATAAATCTGCTTACAGTACTTTTAACTAAAACTTTAATAATTACAACTGGTACTTTTACAAAAATAATTAAGTATAGTAAAATATTCAACATTTACATTTTTTAAAGTTTTGTCAGTAAACGTGCAGGCTTATTACTTAAAAACTATAATTAATTTTAAATATAAACATTTTATATAACATAACTTACCACATAACTACACCCACTAATTTCATAATAATATCATTTAAAACAACGAAGAAATCTACCATCAGTTTTCCTTTAGGCCCAATACGTCCAGCCAGTAAGCCGAATGCCAGACAAAATACAATCATACCTAAAGAATGTGAAATCAGCATATTAGGCTAAATAAGAGAAAAAAATATACAGCAATGGTTCAAATGAATTTATTTAATATGGAAGATGGAGGTAATAAAAAGGTTAATTTACCTTTCTGTGTTTAAAAGTCAGGTCAAAAATACTCATTTTTGAGTAAAAGCTTTAATATTTTCAGCAAAAAAAACAACAACAATTGAACAATGCAAGTCAAATAATCAATTCAAGCAAAGAATTCTAAACTAAAAAATATGTATTATTAAAAACATTATTTCGTTTTTGTGTAAATTACATTTGAGAATTTTTATGATTTAACATTGGTTCAATTTGGGAAGAAGATGAGCAATAAAATCCGATGTTTTTATGTTCATGTTGCTGTGGTACTAATTAAAAATAAGAAACAAAATGCATTTTCATCATAATCAGCCTTTCATCCCCTTTGACACTGTACTTGTCAATCACAACATACTATGAGGAAAACAAATTTTCCTTTTTCATTTTATTCCTTTATATTACAAATTAAAAAAAAAAAAAGTGAAAAACCATAGTGGCCTTTGGTGTACCTCTATGGAACCCAATAAATACAAACAATGTTGAAAAAAATCTAAAGTATATATAATTACTTATTATTCATTTTGAATGATTTTTTTTTAGTTTTCCAATGTGGTTTATTTGTTTTTTTTATTCATCATAAAAACAACAACTTTTTAAGTCTTAAACAATAAATTATTTGTGCGTTTTTATGTAGACTTGAAAGGCGGTAGTGTTTTCATCATGTATTTCTGCCTATGCCTGTATGATCACTTACCCATAACATTTGTTCCATCTTTGTATACTAGTTCTTGTTTCATTATAAAGTCTGGAACTTGTGTCTTATCAGTAATATTTTTGCTTGTGATAACCAATGGTTTTACCTGAAAGAAATACGAATTCATTTTTGTGTAGTTTATTTATTTATTCTATACCAGTTAAAATTATGAATATAGATACTAACAAATTGTATAAAAAACTGTAGTAGTAAAAAAAACTATAGTACTTAGAATCTGCAAAATATTCCTCAAACAACCATTTCAAATTTACCAATAATACAAAGTATCACCAATTTATTCCACAACTTTTTTTTTCTGTTGCTTATTAGCTGTAGAGTGGAAACCAATAGTACTGGTTAGGCACACTTTGTATTCTGAAATTTCAGTTGGAAAGTGGGGACCATTGTTGTATTAAATCACACTTATAATTTTTCAGCTAAGTATCCTTCTCCTACCCTCTACTTTCAATAGCAATATCAATTTAAAAAAAAAATAGTTACAGTATTAATTGTCTTACGTAATGTGTCCAAACCCTTCGGTTCTCAATAGGTTTGGCAATCCCAGAATGCTCTTACTGAATCTAACCTTTCTTCATCTATCTGTTATTAGATTCCTTCATCCCAAGCTAAGGCAGAAGAGCTTATGCCAAAGGCTTACTTTACTGGCCACGCTGAAGTATGCAGGCTCTAGACACCATGAAAACTCCAGTTTTAATCTAGCCTTACATGTGCATATGGGGTTCCATATAAGTGGACATTTTATTTTCTTAGCTACTTGTCGGATTATAATGGATAAAAATAAATTGTCAAAATCCAAAAAAAAAACCAAAGAGAACTGCCAAAAGTGGCCTTGGGGAGTTCAAACAGCATGGAAGTGGAATAAACTGGTGATAATCTAAATCCATGGAACCCACAAGCAGTAAATTGCACCAGTCCATGAAGCCGGCAGGCAACGGAAGGGATCAGCAGGCCTTACTCAGATCAGTAAAACAGTTTACAAACATCTATCAAAAGCACAAAATCTCAAACCGAGAAGAGAGGGTGATAGCAAAGGGGCTTTCAATTAAACTTAGAAACAACAGACCTCCCAGAGATTAAACCTTGGAGGTGAGAAATACAACCCTATTGAACTGAGATGACAATTCTGACAAAAACTGTAATCCTAGGCTGAAAGGCTGTCAGTTAGGAACATAATGTCACAGAGAATCTGTGGGGTAAGCTATGCGGGACAGGTAAGGAAACTGCAGGGAAAGCCAGTAGGAGGGAAAGGGTGTTTGGCTTTCTAGATTCCTGTGGACCTAGGAGAATAAAATAGCCTGCTAAAACTCACTGAGTTCTACTAAACTAAAATCTAAGAGGCTTAAGTTGTGCAATAGGTCCTTTGATTGCGGTGTCATTGCCACCAAATCCCATAACCTCTAAAGAATCAATCAATAATATGTCCAATATAATCCACAATTTGTCTTATTTTGTCTTATTTGTCTTATTTTATTGCCCTGATCAATTCTCTTGAGCAGAATTGAACTGTCGACAATATTTACAAAATGTGGGATCAGTCACATTTCAAATGCTTCTTGCTGAAAATGAGAGTTTAACATGCAACACCAGATAGTAATACAGTAAAAAAATTGGTAGCCTGATTTTTATAATGAAGCCAATGATGTTTAAATATTTTTTTGAAATGCATCTCTCTTATTTGACTAACAATGAATGGTATTACAAATCATGTATTACAATATCATATATATATATATATATATATATATATATATATATATATATTTTGTAAGGAATTTGGTATTTCTCCTAACCCAGAACCTTGAAAGAATCAACTATCTGTGGTTCAACACGGTTCTTTAATACATATAATTTTATATTATTTCTTCCTTAAGCTTTTATCTAAACTGCTGTTCTAAATACATTGTTGTTTATAACAACAGGAAGTGTGTCAGCAGTTTCATGATTTATCTGTGTTTATCATAGTGTTTATTCTTTGCAATTTTTAAAACTAAATATATATATATATATATATATATATTTATTTATTTATTTATACACACACACACACACACACTCACACACAAACACACTGTACTACGATTTCTTAAAATTCAGTGAAGGGTAGTAACTCTGACCATTCTATGAGTAATTATTCTCTATGAATAACAGAAAAGACAATATAATTAGCTTTTACAAACAATGTGAAAATATCCTTATAACTAACCTTTTTATAAGTTGTAGAAACTTGTTGGAAACAAGCTTGAACCAAATTGTCCGGAAACATATTTCTGAAACCGACAATGGTTACTTTAGCGTAAGTATAGTTTTTAAATACTTAGAATCAAAATATTCGTTAAAACATTTTTAAAGGAATAAGTTACTACCTGATAATATCGAGAATTGCATCTAAGGTGGAGACTTTGGTTTCATCTGGACGTGTTTCGACATGGGTTCTAATAAGCGGGTCTCCAGGGTGGATGAGCAACACTACAATAATACCTACAATGGCAGCTAGAATTGTGGTAATCATGTAGTAAACCAAAGCACGAACGCCCATCCTTCCTGAAGAGCGGGCATCAAGCTGCGCCATACCTGCAGACAAATTTGGTAGTTAAGGTAACAATGTTTTGTTTTTAATTAAACCTCCATAATTTAGTGAATAGAAAGTATTAAGTGCAAATAAATAAGTTGTTGCAGATAGTATATTTTCATTTTAAATTTGGCTTATTGTTTACTTTTGGACCAAAAGCCAAGAAATTACAGTTTGATACCAGTCAAATGAGTAAAAAAATGACTATAATACGAGTTCTTCAATATCCATAGTTTTTGCTTGACTGATGAGGATGAAGAATTGGCATTAACGGTAAGGCTAAAACATAAAGGCAGTAACTGTGGCTTGAACCCATCACCTTTAGATAGATATACAGCAGACTGACAAGTCCTTTAACTGTATCAATCATCGCGCCCTAGTGTTTCATAAAAATTGTTGTCAGTTGTGTAAAAATTCATAAAAATGTCAACACGCAGGTGGGTTACATTGAAAGAGATTTAAAAAAAACTTGTTTGATTCAGCATTGTGCTTCAAATGTGAACAGTTTTGTAAATTTGCATGCTTAGTAATTAAAAAATATTTGTTGCTACAAGAGATTTTTAATTTTTTGACTAAAAATAAATGTCTTTTTTTGGTTATACTTGTAAATAATTCTATTTTATATTCTTTAAGTTATTATCATTTTTAATATCTTTTTTTTATACTACTTGTACCATTAATTTTTGAATTAAAAAAATGTAGCTTTTATAACCACAAATTTTGTGCAAATTGTATGAGAATTTAAAATAATCTATGAACAATCCATTTTAAACCTATAATTTATACTTACACACACACACACACACACACACACACACATACACACGTCTCTTCAAAAAATGTTTCAAATCAGGATCGGTGCTCATTTCAAGGTCCCGAGTCTGGGTCTTACCATAATGGCTTCAACAACTAATTTTCCAATGGAATCCGCTAAGAACACTCCATTAACTATCTATTTCTTTACTGTGTGGCATATTGGAATTGAACAAGTGAACTGGCGTAGAAGAGTTCAATTGACACAAATAACGTGCATAGAAGAGGCGCGCCTGGTGCTTGCTAGAGAGATTAAAGAAAAGCATTGCTTACAGAACAATCTGAAGGGAGCTCTAATGAGGCGGTGGAGACTTTAGAAGAGGAGCTTGAAGAACACTTGCAGCTAGTCAGTTAATTTCTTTTAAATGACAGTTACAATCTGTACAAAGTTCAACAGTAATGTTGGTTACACTTTGTTATTTACGTTTTACCTGCTTCTCAATTAAGCTAACAGATTGCCGATAAGAAATTATTATCATAAAAAGTGCTTATTTATGTCTTTCAAAACGGCACTGATGTTGGTAATTTTGAATTTCCTTTAATGAGACTTAAATTTCCAGTATTTTTGTCTACCTAGTTTCAGTCTGTTTGGCACTAATGTAGGGGAGAGCGGGGTAATACCACGCGGTGGGTAATGACACGCACCTGTCTTCAGCGATGCCTGTAAGGGTTAGAAGTGTGTAAAGTGCTACAATCTGTAGGCCCTTAGGTCTATTAGTGGCCACTGTATGAGAAACTGCCAATAGGAACAAGTGTGTTGTTATAAAGAATTTTTTCGAAAACCTTCAATTTTCGTTGAATTGATCTGGAAAGTTTGCTTCAAGATATTTATTGAATCAGTTTAGATTCAGCCTTTTCTTTATACATATCTCGAAAGTATAATTGTTTTTAAATAGTACTTATATTAAACAATGTTTGTTTGATGCTTGTGTGACGAGTATGATGATTTTTTCCACAATGGCGACATGCGGGGTAATGGCACGCGTCCGCGTGGCATTACCCCCAACTGCGTGTCATTTCCTCACCGTGCGTGCTAATACCCGAAAGTATTATCTTTTCGATTTTACATATTTCTACTGAGGTACTTTGTTTCATTTCCAACTTTACTAAATCATAATGTCGAGTACCTTCATTTTGAGTTTGTTTTTTTTGAAAAAACCTTACTTCTCCATGGATTTTGTGCGTAATGCTACACATCTTTTTATTAAAAATAATTTTATTAAAAAAATGTTAATGCCCTCTTTTAAAATTAAATTCAACTTCTATTGTTACAGACATAGCTTACACCATTTTATTTAATAAATTTTAAATTTTACTTTTATGTGTGTTGTGAAACACATTGTTGGCACTACAGTAAATTAAAACCTGTAATGAGAAGTCAAACTACCATTGAGATACAAATTATAATAAAAACATTGTTTAACATAGGCTTAGTTAAGACTGTTCTTTACGGCAGCATCTAACTGGCACAGTACATTATGTTTCCGTACAATTTGATGAAACAAACCAGAGTAACCTCTAAAGCAGCATGGACTGATGAGCAACTTCAGATGGCCATTAAAGCAATCAAAGACGGAGCTAAAATAAGAGAAACAGCAAGACATTTTGGTATTCACGAAGCAACGCTTCATACGAGAATGAAATGTGGTCTTATAACCGGTGGTCCTAGAATGGGGCGAAAAGCTGTATTTTCTGTAGAACAAGAGAAAGAAATAGCTCATCATCTTATTCTGCTATCGAATTTGTTTTACGGCATTACTCCAATTCAACTTCGACGAATTGCATATGAATATGCTCAAAAAAAACAAACAAACTTAAGAACACTTTTAATGCAGAATATTTTTAATACAAAAATGGCAGGTAGAGATTGGGCTGATGGATTTTTGAAGAGGAATCCACAGTTGAATGTTCGCCAGCCGGAAGCTACTTACTTCTCTTGGTAGAATCCAAAGCTATAACTAATGGAATTGAATTAGTGACTCCAGAAGAAACACAAGCAGATCATTACAAGCAAGCCATGTAAAACGGCAAGAAATAGAAAACGTTCCTATCACTGCAATATCCCCAATTCCTATTAACAAAATAACGGCCCTGAAAGTCAAAGAAAAGGAAAAACCAATATCAGATTTTGAATGCAACACCCCGAAAAGAAGCTCTTGAAGAAAGAGATAAGAGAAAACAGAAAAGGCTTAGGTCTATACTAGAGAAGAAGGGGAAAAGCTCGAATGAAAAAAAAATAGATAGCACTCATAGGAAGAAAAAGGTTGCTAGAAAAAGTCTCTTTTTCAATGAAACAAGCAGTGAATCAGACGATAAATTTATGGAAATATGTGAAACCGATGACGAACTAATCACAGTGGATGATTTAGCTAAAATGTTACCGGTAAAAAATAAATCGAACAATGCATGCATCTTGTGCCAAGAATTTGGAAAAAAATGAACTGTAGTTTAGATGTGTTTTAGTGGTGTAGACTGTGCAGTAGATTATAAGGTGACATTGCATTAATGATAATGATAAAAAAACTGTAAAGAATAACTAAAAATGTAATTTGTTTAAAAATAGGTATACTTAAAACCAATTTATACATTATTGGTATCGTTGTTTAATTACGGCATGTTCATGCGTGCCATTACCCGAAACCTAAGGGTAATGACACGCAGCGCAATTTTTTTTTAATTGAATAATTTGGTGAAAATGAATACTGGATATAGTAATTTTCTAGTTCCAATGTAAAGAAAAATGTATGTTTTATACGTTAAAATGAAAATAAATCTCAAAATTGAATTTTAGAACGATTACTAAACGAAAATGTTAAAGTGCGTGTCATTACCCCCTTTCCCCTAAAGCATGTAGAAACAATTGTGACTATGAAAAAATATATCATAAACTCTTTGGGCTTTTCATAAGGAGGGGGTAAAATAGGGGTTTAATCCAAAAGCAAAGGTACTTAGATTCCAAAAGGTAATCTAAGTAATTTTCTCTGTGGATTCCAGCCGCTAGCAAATGTTTTCTTAGAAGTTAAATCAAAGACAGAATTGTTTACGGAAATTCATGGAATGTTTGCAACAAATCTTCATTTAAAGCAAATAATCACTTATTAGGTTCAAGAGCAGGGTGGTAACCTTGATACGTTTACCATTGGTTTGGTTTTTATAATCAAGTTTTAAAATTAAACT
This sequence comes from Callitettix versicolor, assembly GCA_022606455.1. NCBI lineage: Eukaryota > Metazoa > Arthropoda > Insecta > Hemiptera > Cercopidae > Callitettix > Callitettix versicolor. The sequence continues at coordinate 40,699,411 of CM040189.1, read as the reverse complement.
AAACCAACAATAAAAATTAATAGCAAGGAATGAAAAACCATACTTCAGAAGTCCTTAGTAGATCGCCAAAGAAATAGAGAGATAGCTGGGTATCAACATCACAAGATCCCGCTTTTTTCTTAAAGCGGAAAAAAGAATATACGCCCATTTCAAGAAGAAGAAAAAGAAGAAGAGGCAGAAGAAGAAAAGGAAGAAGAAGAGGAAGAGAAAGAAGCAGAAGAAGAGGAAGAGGAGAAGGAGGAAGAAGCAGAAGAAGAAGAAGAGGAGGAGGAGGAAGAAGCAGAAGAAGAAGAAGGAGAAAATGGGAAAAAGGAGAAGATGAGGGAGAAGAAGAAGAAGAAGAGGAGGAGGAAAGAGTACAAAGAAGAAAAAAGAAAAATAATAATAAGAAGAAGAGTAAGAAGAAGAAGATGAAAAAGAAGAAAAAGAAGAAGAAAAGTAAGGAAAAGAAGAAGAAAGAGTTTTTTTGTGTTATTTTAAGGCGAAAAGCACATTGAGGCTATTATTGCCTCCCTAAATATAAATGTGAGTGTAAAGTGTTAAAGTAGTAAGTGTAGTGTAAGTGTAAGTGTGTATTAGACTCGGGTACTGTGAGGGACGTCTAAATGCTCTCAATAGGTGCAGCTAGTCTGCACCCCCTTGAGAGTACGAAGAAGAATAAAAAAAAAGAAGATAAGAAGAATGGTTTAGTGTAAGAATATGTGGCCATAGATGTAGAAATAAATCTATCGATTTTCGCGGCGATTATATAAAACTATAGAGATATCTTTGCGTTAGTGGGGGTGGGACCTCGCGTCAGTCTAAACAGTCACAGGTCTGGATAACTACAAGGTTAAGTCTTGTGTTTGGTCTACCAGCACGCGCCAGAGTTATCTATAAACTGCACAGAACTCTTGTCTGGATATGATTACGTTACCTAATTTTAATAATACTGATAAAGTCATTTTTTGTTTTTAAATTGAGCTTCGATTCCCAGAGTTAAGCAAAGATGTTTTAACGGAGTTTATTGAAATTTATAAGCAACCCGCATTATGGAAAGTTAGGTCAAAAGAATATGTTAACAAGAATTTGAAGAATATAGGCTATAATTCTTTAATAGAATATTGTGAAACATCTTTTCCTGAAGACGATAAATAAATTTTTAATCCCTTTGTTCGTTATCCAGGCAGATTTTCCAAAACAGTTTGTGCATGAATGATCGCTGCGTTCTTTCTTATACTAAGCGTAATAACGATTAAACTTTGATGTAAATTTAAATTCAAGAATAGCAGAACTGTAAAGAAATCTACAATGCAGACGAACTGTTCAAGAGGTTTGGTGATTACGCAGATATCACGAAGTTTTAGTCCATAGATTAGCGCTTAAATCTGTATAGTTTACAGTATCTGCACGGATTTATCTCTTTTGTTTTTGTTAAAACCGTACATATATGACTTGTATCAATCACTGTAGCGATTTGCATACAGCAGAGATACCTGTACGGTCACTGAATACAAACGGAGCCATCATTATAAAAAGTGTGCTCGATAATAGCGCCTAAAGCCCAAAAGTAGTTGGACTATCTGCCGCTATGAACGCGACAAGCTGCAAGGACAGAGGGTGGAGATGTTATAGACAGTACCATTGTCTATTTAACTATAATTGAACACTTTGCCGCAAGATGCCACCAGCAACATATCGCTGCTAATAGCGTTATCATTATAGAACGTTTCTATTCAAGGTAAGGTTATTTCCTTATGCTTATAAGTTGCTAAAATGATATACATTTTAAAATCGTACAAATATATATTCAGGTTTGAACTGGACTTATCTCTACGTCTACGGCCACTTAACCTCTAGACTCTTTTGGCACCCTTCTAAGGACATTGCCTAGTGTCTACTCACCCGCGATGAGTGAAGATATGATGAGCGGCAGGATAAACATTTTAAGAAGCCGCATGAGTATTTCTCCGGGAAATGAGACGAGCATGATTGTACCATCCGACATCTCCGCCAGGCGTCCGATGAACCCGAAGAGCATGCCGAGCACAACACCTCCAATGGTCAGCCCCAGAAGCATATTTTCTCGCATCCATTTCAATACCTGTTCATTTAAAATTTAAAATACCTTGCATGTATCTTGTAACAGTTACAACTATGGTTAATGACAACCCCAAGAATGAACACTACTATTCTTCAAAATGTTCCCCCGGAATATATACTAATGTATTCAAACCAAAAGTAAAAAGGGAAAGTGTACGCAAATTTGTGTCTACTTACTTTTACCGCCGATTCGCCACTTCTCAGCACCGCCTGGCTGGAATGCTCTTCCGTAGTGCGTCCCGACGTACAGCCCTTCACAGAATCGACTGTCCCCCGGAATATACTGACGTTCCGGTCCCCTCGGAATCGACTGTCCTCGTCCTACTTCTTCCCCAAGCTTTTATTTCATCTGCTGTTCTACATACCTTGTTGCTTATTGCAAAAGGCAGTATGTCAGCAGTTTCGTAATTTGCCTATGTCTTTGTCAACAGTGTTCATTCTTTGGCTGTGACCTCATTATAATATTTAAAACTAGTAACTAAAAATTAACATTTTTAAAAATCCTAACACCATCTTATATAGAAGATTGTAAGCTACACAATTCAGGATGATAAGAAGTATGCTAGGTGTGAAGCAAAAGGAGAAACTAAGCAATAAGAAGCTAGTGAGGAAGGTTAAACATTAAAAACATGGCGAGTGAATTACACTTGTTAAAATGGAAATTGCCTGGACAAGTAGCAAGAGTGGAAGATTGCCATTTAGAGAAAATAAGTACAGAATGGATTCTCAGAACAAGCAAAGGAAGAATTGAAGACCAATGCTACATTGGAGGGATGAATTAGTGGAGAAATTAGGTAAGCATGCAAGCAAGAAATGCTGTGGTCCGGAATTATGAAAAGACTATACAGACTTGAAATTTTTGAAAAAAACAAATATTAAATATATTTCCCTTTGTTCTAGGTTTTTGTCTTTAGATTTGGTACCATTGGAAGCCATTGTTTTGCCTTTAAATAGCCATTGGAAGAATAGAATATCAATAAAGCTTTATTATTACACTACGCATATTACCCAGAATAATCTGGTCAAAAGTTTAAAAGTGGCGGCCATTTCAATTTAGAAAAAAACCATAAATTTGTAAAATACGAAAACGAATTTGACGGTAGTTAGGTCTAAACGAACCAAAATTCTGACACCAAAACTTACCAGCTCCAAGTGGGAGAGTTCAGGAAGCGGGATTCTGATTACATGGCTTTTAAGGCCGCCATCTTTGCTTTCTTCCTGGCTGGGTGCCACATCGCCCCTGAAAAACAACAAACTGTCAAACTTCAAACAAAGCCGAATAAAATTGAACACAAAATAAATAAAAACTTAAATAAAATTTTAAATTCTTGCAGATTTTAATAGGTTTTTTTTATTTTACGAAATTAAGTCGGTTCTTCCACTTTTATATGAACATACGTTTAACATTGACAAATCGCTCAAATGTAAAGACCTTTTAGAAAATATTTTGTTTAAACATTAAAATAAAAAAAAATAATTACAAAAATTACTCTAATTTAAGGTAAGGTCTAGAGAAGGTAAGGTTGTAAAAAAAATTTCGGTTTCAGATTATTAACGGAAAACTTTAAATTTTTCATTTTATTTCATTTTCTTAAATCTAACGATACAATTCATGAAACATCAATATTTTAAATTAAAAAAAATTGTCATACAATAATATTGTTATTTATTTTATTTCTTTAATGTTTTTGTTTTAAGCGTTTTGTAAAACTGATTTCCGCATCATAATCCGATTAAAATTTGTAAGTAGTTTAAATATGGTTGAAAATGTAGCCAATGGTGGTTAGAGTTAATTTTCGAATTTTCAATGATTTTTTGAAAACTTAAATATTAATGCTGATTTTAACGGCCTACATAATATCAGCTTTTTGGACATATGTAAGGTAACAAAGGTGTAATCAGAGTTATGTGTTAACACCATTACCAAAAGCTCCATCACATCTGTGTACTGTGAACATTTTCGTTATATTTTCACAAGCCTGCAACATCCAAGCTCATAATTTGCTCTCTACAACTTTCATCGACTGCACTCTCATTGAAGAAATATTTTCAGAACAGCTGATAGGTCAGCTAATAGACTGACTGTAATCTAGTTAGCTTTCAACAAAAGCTGCTCAGATGTACGCTCGTTGCTATATCTACATTGTTATTTCATTAGTAACAATAATCACGTAAGTTCTGAATTTTTTTTATAAATTTACTACGCACTATCTTCAGTTATGACTCTTCATATAGTTGAAATTTTAACCCCATTTTTTCGACTGATTTTAAGAAATCAGGTCGCAACATCCATTTGAATTTTAACTACACTTTATCAAATACAAAAAAAAAAAAAAAAAAAAAAAAAAAAAAATTAGCTGACTGTAGTTGTATTTGATTCAGTCAACATTGGAAAATGATATATTGTTTAAAAGTTACGAGAAACTTTTCCGTATGAAGATGTTTATTTTTGCTTAATACCAACAGATGGTCATGTTTAAAACGTGGAAAAACAAGAAAAAGTGAAAAACGTATTTTATTTTCACGCATAAGCAAGACTTGCTAACATAACCATTAAATATAAACGCACTAGAATGATAACTCTTATGAGAGTTATGTGAGCGCTCGAAGCTGGTGGTATCTTGCGGCAGAGTGTTCAACTACAGTTAAATAGATAATAGTAATGTCTATTTGCTCAAACGCCTTCACTCCTGTGCTTGACAGCTTGCAGAGTTCGTAGCGGCAGATAGTTCAATTACTTGGACTTTAGTTTCTAATATCGAGCACAGTTTTTACAATGGTGGCTGTACTTCTAGTCCGTTTGTATTCAGTGACCTAACTAACATGGTAGGCTATACGTTGAAACAAAATAAGTTGGTTACTTTTTTTTGGTTTCCCGACTTTTTGAAATTGTTAATCTGTTGTAAATATGAAAAAAATTGAGAAAAACAAGTAGGTGACATATGAATTGATGTTTCCGGTTGCTTTAGCGTGGCAACTGGCACGTCGCACCACTCTGTGAGTTAAGTTACTTTCCTTTTAGCTTTTGTTTAATTATCTTGTTCATCCTACTTCTAAACATGAACAACTGTTAGCAAACAAAAACAAACAACATCTGCTGTTGTACACAATTACCAAGAATTAATATTTTGGTTTTTTTGTCTATAAATCAGTTATCCTTTAGTCTGGAAAAGAATTAAAAAAAAACATTTTGTTTATCATTACAAAGAGAAAATATTTTGTAAAAATTAACAGATTTCGAGATATTTGACGTTGAAAAGTTTAAACAACCGCCATTTTGAAATTTGTAAAGAAAATAGGATAATTATTTTTTGTAAACTTTGTTCTTTATAACGCAAAATTTCAACTTCATGTAAAAACACAAAATGGCGGTTAGATAGATTACGAAGTTATGTTTATGTAAACATTTAACTGGTTTTGATGTGAGAAATAAACTTCTGAATTCCTTTTTTTTTAAACACACGTGTATGTCGTATGGTGGGGATGAAAAATTGTGTAATAAAGCTTTAGGTGTTTTATTTATAATTGTAAAGTCAAACAGATAAATACAGAAACAGTTTAAGAGAGTAGACATTGTAATATTCATGTTTACACGATGCATTGTTACTTATTTAGTTGACAGTTTGCCAAGGAGGGTCGGTCCCCTCGCAGGATGGGAAGTAAGAGCAACGTACAGTAACGCACTGATAACTAATGAAAGCTTTTGACAAAGCTTAGAGATAGAATCTGCGGTTTGTTAACGTCTCGTATTGTTTTTCATACTTACATGAGTTGAGTTCATTGATTAAACAACAATCAGAACAAAATAATCACGGCACGCAACTGTCTCGCTGATGCGATACAAACGAATTTCCACGAGTATTTTTCTTTATATAAACCTTTTTTTAAATTCTCATTTCACAGTCATAATCAGCATTAAAATCTGCATACACTAGCATTTTATACTACACTGAAAATACGAAAATGAACCCTGATCACCGTCAACAATTTTCTTACTTCAAAATTGCTAATTTATGCAGTTTTCAATCAACGCTGATTGTGCGATGGTGAAATAAAAAAAAAGAGAAAAAATTATGAACTTTTAAAGATTTTAATTACCTCTATTTTGAAACTGTTGAATGAATTTCGCTGGTTAACGTACGGTTTGCTATTATTATAATCGATTTTTGTGCCTAGTTTGAATCAAATGGGACCAAAATTGCGATTTTTTTTATAAGCAATGTTCCTAATCAGGAATAGGAAGAAGTAGAAGAAGAAGAAGGAGAAGAAGAAAACAAAGAAGAAGAAGAAGGAGGAGAAGGAGAAGAAGAAGAAGAAAAAGAAGAAGAAAAACAAAACAAAAAGAAGAAGAAAAAGAAGGAGGAGAAGGGAAAGGAGAAGGATAATAGAAGAAGAAGAAGACAAAGAATAAAAAGAGATAAGAAAGAAGAAAACAAGGAAAAAAGAAGACGAAGGAGGATTAGAATGAAAAGGAGAAAAAGAAAAGAAAAGAAAAAAGAGAAAAGAAGAAGAAGTCAGCCCCAAACTTTGACAGCCGAGTTCAATAATTCTCCTCTATAACAAGGTAATCCTTTGCTGTATAATAAGGTAAGTTTGGAGGAAGTAAGTTGAATAAGAAGGAACAACAATAGCAGATTGCCAGGGAGGAAATGGGAATAGAAGCCACAGCATAGACGAAATCGTCGAACACTGGAATAAGGCAGGTTAAAAGTAAGAATGATTTAGATTATAGTGACTTAATTTTTACTAGAACCACTGAATTTAGGTTTTCAGGGAATTTCCATTGGAAAATGAGTTACTGGAGCTGCCATCATAGTAAGACCCAGACCGGGGACTTGACATAAGCGCTGATCCTAACCTTTAATTCACTTTTAGACTGGTTGTTAAAAAGTGTATTTGTTTATGTGTCAAAATATGCAGATTTTAATGCTGTATATGATTATGAAATCAAAATTCCAAAAAAGGTGAAGATAAAAAATACTTTTTAAATTTGCTTCCATCAGGTCAACAAGACAGCTGCGTATCGCGATTATATTATTTGTAAAGATTTTATTGTTAGTTATTCTCTCTCAAAGATGAAAGAATCACCGTACTGACATGTTGATAACTCACTCCAGGTCTATGATTCTGCCTTGTTAATTATGAAATGGAGGGATGAACAAACACTTTAGAAAAATTTGTGCCTTCGAAATTGAATTTATTGGCGTATGCAGAGATTCCAAACGTTACAGTGTGGCCGTCATTGATACGGATTTTTAAGGCAAAATATAGGTTACGGAGAAACCCCAGAAAAGTACGGTTTGCCGGTTTAACTGTATTTCTAGCATCACGGAGCTTTGAGACCGAATAGATGTTACAGTTACAGTTGCATCCGAGACTGAAGAGTTGGAACGGTTACAGTACAGTTGCATCCGAGACTGAAGAGTTGGAACGGTTACAGTTACAGTTGCATCCGAGACCAAACAGGTGGAACTGTTACACTTCCAATTGCATGCGAGACCAAATAAGTGGAACGGTTACAGTTACAGTTGCATCCAAGACTGAAGAGTTGGAACGGTTACACTTCCAGTTGCATCCGAGACCAAACAGGTGGAACTGTTACACTTCCAATTGCATGCGAGACCGACGAGTTGGAACGGTTACAGTTACAGTTGCATCCGAGATTGAAGAGTAGGAACGGTTACAGTTACAGTTGCATCCGAGACTGAAGAGTAGGAACGGTTACAGTTACAGTTGCATCCGAGACCAAATAGGTGGAACTGTTACAGTTCCAGTTGCATTCGAGACCAAATAAGTGGAACGGTTACAGTTACAGTTGCATCCAAGACCGAAGAGTTGGAACTGTTACACTTCCAGTTGCATCCAAGACAGAATAGGTAGAACTGTTATAGTTCCAGCTGAATTTGAGACCGAATAGGTGGAACTTTTACACTTCCAGTTGCATAGCAGCATGTAATTTATCTTTGGCGGTGGCAACTATTTGAGTGACCTATCGCAACAGCTCTACATGAAACGTTTTACAACTAGTTCCAGTCCAATCCAGCGATGCAGTACAGTTCCATTCCTTCTCGCCACCTTACTCAGTAGCCATACTTAGTCTACGCACTTTGTGTATGTGTTAGATTTGTCAGTTCTGTTATACATAATAGATGGAACAAAATGCTTTTTTTTAAGTAGGATAATTAGTAAATACATTTCTTTAAAATAATAAGTAATTAACCTAGCTTTTATAATATATTAGGTAAACTCAATATGACTTACTGACAGATCCAGAGGGGTTGAGGGTTGCAGCCCTTCTTTGTAATTGGAAACAATTTGAAGAAATATTAATTTATTAATTATCTAATAAAGTAAAATAAAATGTCGACTATTGTCATAATTTTACTCTTTACATTAAAACGGGGGTTCTCTGAAACCTGCATGCACAGGTACAGCGGGGCAGATAAAAGTTTAACTTATCCTTGAAAGAGAAAGGGGGGAAGAAGGAATAAATACGCGCACACATTTGTTAGTCAGGAGCGGATGCAACGGAGATGAGTGTGAACAGAGAAAATTGACCCAAACAAAATTGTTGTTGAATTCGCTAAGTTGAAAGAAGAAAGTTAGATTTTGTTGCATGAAATGAATTATCAGTTAAAACCATAAACATCAAAATATTTGTAAAAAGTATTTTCATTTATTCCTATAATTTTGATTTATATTAATTTCTGTATTTAACTGTAAGTATTCCATATGACAAAGACTCTTCAAAATAAACCTAGGTGTATTACAATAAACAATAGTTTATTTAGATTTTTTATAAATTTAATTTATTACCCTGAAGTAGATCTAGTTGAAATAAATGAAATTTATATGGAATTATTGCATACGTGCATCAAACTATTGGAAATTATAATAATATTTTATGACTTACTGAGTTTATCCTTGGGTCAGCCCCTCCCTTTTAAACTGGCTGGATCCTCCCATGATATGAGCTAACCTAATTTGTTTAAAATATAGATGTTTCTCTCCTTTAAAAAAACAATTCCATAACCTGATTTTACAGTAAATCACATTTGTTATACAGCAAACAATAGCATGCGGGACGACTTGATTGAACCTGTAAGCTATCACTTTTACCGCATTCTTTACCATATAGACCTATTTTCATTATGATACAATTTGCTACTGATAGCAGCCTGATTCCTGCAGGCTGGCATCTCTGGGCGTCTGTTTAGAATCTCATGGACGGTTAAAGTACTCAATAAGGCTTGATCGACAATGGGCTAAATTTTATTGAAAATAGCTTTTTCCGCAATAAAAACGGAGTGCTTTCAAAAATAGCTCTTATCGCATTAAGTGTGTAAAGCTACCGAGTTTTATCGTTTCTGATTGTCAAACAAATTGTTGGACTAATCCTGTCTCAAGGCCGCCATAACTATTGTTGCTCATGTGCTGGTATGTGTTCCTTAATCAGTTAATCTGCGCATGACTCGAGGACTGTCTCCGCAAACGTGAAATTATCCTTATTAAAGCCTTTATGGTTACCGAAAACTATATTTCCTCCATCTTTTAAAAAGACATGAAATAAACTAAACGAAAATCTTCGGAAAATCTGCTCAATAAAAAAAATCGGTTTATCAGGTTTTAATAATTTTTTTTGTTAAATTTTAAATCTTTTCCTGTTAAACCAAAAAAAGGTGTTCGCAAATTTTGGTCATATTTATGTATTTAGATTAATATTTGATTATCTTACTTAAAAATCAAATTACAAGTGTTATTATCAGCAAATATCCATTGGATCTATTAGTTACCTTCGCTGTAATGATCCAGAACTCGGCACCTTGAAATGAGAGCTGATACACTTTTTGAGAAGTTGTTAAACATTTATATGTACATAAAATTAACTGCCTCTTAAAAAGTAATAGGTTCTCATTTCGAGATCCTAGATCCTGGGTTGGGACCTTATAATGATGGCAACCCTAATACAAATCCTATGTGCATCACAACCACTACAGGTAATTTAGTACTTAGGGTTTCAAGTATTTGTGTCACTCTATTAAATCAGGAACAAAACAATTAAATATTCAAACCTGCAATCAAAACTTGTTTTTTTAAACTGTTAAAATTAAAATTTATTTAGTGTAAGTAAATTAATTTCAAGTAGAAAACAAATATAATTTGGTTAATAAACAGATTTTAAAAAATCAATACGTCATTATTTTCTTATTACTTGCAGATAAACGTTGCTATACATTGCAAAAAAACAATCAATTTTTTTTTTGTATTATAAGTTGAATAATTCGTCCAGTTATAATGAGATGCGTTTTTGTGAAATGAAATCAGACTTAATGACGACTCATTAAATTATAAAAGTAATGACACCGGCTCATTGAATGAGGAAGAAAGCAACGCATAACAAAAATAATGAAACGGAGGTCGAGAACAAGGCAATAATCACTCCATAAAAGCTATCAGGAGGAAAAACCGATAACCAATTAGATTGTCCATTATAAGGAAAATGCAATAAGAGAGGGGAAAAAGGTACCGTGGGAGGAAAGGGAGCTGGGGGAAGAAGGGTCGGAAGGTCGCTATGGTAACTCTGCCTTGAGACAAGCTCTTAATGTGCACTGGTTCGGAAACGTTTTAAGTATGCGCCTATCTGTCATTCACTCACAACCACAGCCAACTTGATTATTGGATCTGTTCCATTATTTGTTGCAAACATGTCAGAACTTGTCAACGTTTATTAAAATCACATTGTATGTACACAAATATAAGATCGTGTACTGCCTAATTTAAATATTACAATTCAGGGCATGTGGAAGTAATTAATTACTGTACAACCCAATGGCGTGTTTGGGCAATAGCAGGCGTATGTGTCAATGATAATAATAATAATAGTGTTTATATTTGATTATTTTATTTATAAACTTGTAGTTCTGGATCTTTTCACTATTTAAAGTTCTTGAAAATTTAAGAAGAAAAATAAAACCAGTAAAGATAATATTTGCCAACTTTAACCTTAGAAAATATGTAAATAAATAAATACAAGAAAGAATAATACTAATACTAATAATAATAACACATAATATAAAACAGATGTTATTAAAAATACATTGTTACTGAAAATTGATTGCTGATCATTATTACTCATTTCTTATGTAAACTTTCACAGTTTGTAGCAATGGTTTGTAGCTAAGAGCTTAATTAAATGTGTGTGTGTGTGTGTGTGTGTGTGTGTGTGTGTGTGTGTGTGTGTGTGTTTTAGCACTCTCAAGTTTGAATGAAATCAGCATTATTAATTTATAGTTAAAATTACGTTGAAAATACGAAAATGAATCCTGACCGCTATCAAATTAATTTTATTAATTTCAACGAATTTTAAACATTCTAAATGATAATTTTTTCAGATTCAACGCTGATTGTAATGGTGAAATCAGATTTTCAAAAATATTGCGTGATAAACAAACACGATTTCAGTAATATTTCGAAATGGCCGCATTTTTAAAAGTGCTCAAATGGATTTTGCATGGGTAATGAATTTCTTCAAGATGTCCGAAATCCTTTTCTGTGCTACCTTAATCGAATCCGTCTAGAATTGCCAACTTAAGAGCGCTAAAAGTTTCATAAAATAAGGATCGATTCTCATTTCGTGGTATCGAGTCTGAATCTTACAAAGATGCCCACCCTATAGCTCATTTTTGAATGGAGATTCGCCAATAAAATAAATATTAATGGGAAAATATATCACAGTATATTGTTCAGTAAGTTTTCATTTCCTTAATACAAGTTGTTTTAACAATGCGTTACACAGGACTGACAACATTAAATGATTAAAATTCTGCACTATCTCTTGACAATATTATACGCTCCGGATGATTAAAAATTTTAATCAAATATAAAATATTATCTTAGAAATGGTGTATTAGAACACTCGTGATCCTTTTACTGATAATGTGATGCGAAGTATAATTATTTTCCTGTCTCTTGCTGTATTCAATAACTAATCAAGTTTTATTTTTTTTATCAAGCGAAATATAGGATGTAGTAAAATAGTAAATCAGATACTTTTAAAATACATACTGAAGGTCCGTAGGCACCTTGTTTATTGTTCTTCTAAATTGCGTACATATAAAGTTATTCATATGTAATTGTATTTTTACCTTGCAAAACATATCAGAAATATATAAACTATTAACAACAATGGATTAGCTGACTTCTGTAAATTCTGAAATATCGTAATTCGGACTGTATTGCTTCCAGTATAGCCTACGATTTAAATGGATATTTAATGTCCAAACGTCATGACTTCTGAATCGTATTCTAATTACTTTTACCCACTAACACAAGTAGTGTTTTTCTAAAATCGCTTCTGTTGACATGCGTAAATACAAAAATATGTAGAATAAAAAGTAAAAAACCATTTTTATTTTGGTTCTGATTCAAACTAGGTTAAGAGTTTTTAGAGATTTTTCTATATCTTGTCGAAATTAGAAGGGTGAGGGGAAGTACTCGTACATCTTGAATTTTCATTGTGGTCTGACGGCCCTATATAAACCCTTCATGTGCAAAAAATGTATACAGAGTGTCCCTAAACAATGTTTTAAAATTTCAAGATATGATTCTCTGACGTTAAAAAAAATTAAGGATAAATCTTTTCCCGAAAACTCTTAGTTTTTCAGATATTCGCCAAGAAAATATAAAGGTTTCGATTTTGTATACGCATTCTGTATGGTACATTTTGTATACTATTTGTACACTAATTTTGTACATTTAAAAATGTTGGCTGATAAAAATATTTAACATTAAATATCCGAAAAAACCATTAAATTTAGAAAAAATACAAGATACAAAAAGTTTTGTATAACATTATGTTTTCAGTTTTTTCCGTAAGTCAAAGGATAATTATAAACTGAAAACCTAACCTAATCTTATTTTCGAAATCTGTTTTGTTCCTTATTAAAATAAAAAAAAACACTTTTTTTCTTTTTGTAAAAGTAATGGTTTTTTGTGAAACTCGATATTAATTACAATTTTATAAATATACAAAATGAAGTTTTTATTTTAAATACACTTATAAAACGTAATATACAAAATATGTTAACCAAATATGAACACAATATCTTTTATATTTCAAAAGTTGTAATATTTTTTTAACTAAAAGTTTTCTCTTAATTGTTTTCTTTATTTTGATCCAAGAGATCATATTCTGAAGTTTTAGAACATAGTTTAGAAACACACTGTACATTTGGAATCAGTATAACATTAGTTTCAAAATGAGACACCACACTGGAAAAAAATGTTACCTTAATGTTTTAACGTCTTAATACCTTTAAGAATATTTGTTGTCAACAACCACTATATTTTCATACATTACACCAGTACAAATACCATTGTTGCCAATTTTTACCAAAAAAAAAAATCAATCTTAAAACAGGTTTTCTAAAACCAAAAAATCGTTTTGACTTTGGGCACATCGCTAAAGACTTAACCAATTGACGCATTGCATGCACGCTTGTTTGCCCATATTTTAGGACCATTTTAGAAATTTCCCGAACAAATTAATTCGGTTATTAAGGATACCAAATCTTAAAAATCGAACTATCACACAATCTGTTCCAACAATTATCACCAGTTTTTATCGAATGTAGTCACTAATAACCCAAATTAAACATAGCTATAGGTTTCCTATCAAAGCTATCGAAAAAAAATGAAAAATCGTTTAATTAGATTTTGTTTAAAATTTGGTGATATACGATGTATGAAATCTATATAAATAAAAACGTTCGTTCAAAATCTTAAATCTCCGAAAATTCTTCACCGATACTTTGAAATTTTGACACAACGTTGCATTCGAATTCGCGCGTGTTTTTATATACAAACTATTACATAGACGTCACACCTGTGACAGGTAGAAATATGTTTTTTCAAAAAAACAGCGCCATCTGTTGGATGCAAAAGCAACACGCTTTACTAAATATTTTATGATTCCATTTCAATATTTCCGAATGCATTATTAAATTGAACCAGACTGTGCCACAGCAACTCGTGGCCGGGTGGAGCTAGTTACGAATACTTTTGTTGTTGTTATTATTTTAAGGCGAAAAGAACATTGAGGCAATTATCGCCCCCCTAATGTAAATGTGAGTGTAAAGTGTTAAAGTCGTAAGTGTAGTTTTGTAAGTGTAAGTGTGTGTTAGACTCAGGTACCGCGAGGGACATCTAAATCCTCTGAATAGGGCAGCTAATCCGCACCCCCTGAGGGGTTAGAAATAAATACAAACTAGCTGTTCGGAAATAAACGAAGTAAACCCGATCACCGTCAGAACCGTTTTTGTATTTTCAATAAAATTTCAAATAAAAAAACCCACTAATTTACGCATATTTTAACGCTGCTTAAGACGGTGAAATCAGATTTTCAAAATCGTGTAAAATGGCTCGGCTAATTTATAATTTCTTTTTTAAATATTTGAAACGGTCAGCTATTTTGAAACTTTTATATGGATTTTTTTGGTTAAACAAAGTTTTACAAGCTAATACCAAAATCGATTTGTGTGTAGTTTGAATGAAATAACATTTCAATTTTGCTAAAGTAAGAATGCTAAAAGATATACACACGCACACACACACACGAGCGCGAGCGCACGCACACACACACACGCGCGCGCACACACACACACACACACACACGAGAGAGAGAGAGAGAGAGAGAGAGAGAGAGAGAGAGAGAGAGAGAGAGAGAGAGAACATGCTCACGTTGGCAATTTTGGCCTAATGTGTGTGTGTGTGTGTGTGTTTTAGTACGGTCACGTTCGCAGTTTTACTCCGGTTTAATTGAAACTTGGCTAAAAAAATAGCTTGGAAAAGTTTGTTCAATGTTTTCAAAATGGCGGTCACTTAAATTTTTTAAAAGAATTCGTAACTTTTTTGTTTTGAATAGTTTTGAAAATCCGATTTCAAGTATTTTCAATCTCTCTCTCTCTCTCTCTCTCTCTCTCTCTCTCTCTCTCTCTCTCTCTCTCTCTCTCTCTATATATATATATATATATATATATATATATATATATAAATTCAGAATTTCGAATTGGTAATTTATATTACAATATAGGAATATATATAACTTTATAACAAACATCCAAAAAAGTAATCTAAAGGTCAGGATGCGCTCATTTCAAAGCTCCGACTCCAGGTCTCACCATGACGGCCGTTCCATAATTCATTTTCGAAAAGAAATTCGTTACAAACAGATTAGACGTATTGGGTTTACATCAGCATTTCTGTTCGATCCTAGGGGATGAGGGTAACGTAACGCTGCAAAGCGGGGGCGGTTAGCGGGGGTTGTGTAATTGTTCACTCGAGCAGAAAACATTAGGCTCAGTCAGCCAGCTGTATCTGAGAAATTTATTGCGCGTTTCTTGGTTTAGTTTGTTAAAACATTTCGATTAATAAGTCAAGTTATTCGCGGCACGCAACTGTCTCGCTGATGTGATAAAAGATTTTCCAAAAGTATTTTGCTTTACCTTACCAATTCGAGATTCTGATTTTACCAACATAATCAGCATTAAACTCTCTCTCTCTTCTCTCTCATATATATATATATATATATATATATATATATATATATATATATATATATATATATATATATATATATATATTATATATATATATAATATTATATAATTATATATATTATATATATATATATATATATATATATATATATATATATATATATATATATATATATATATATATATATATATATATATGCATTTTAAACTATCAAATTACATTGAAAATACGAAAATGAACCTTGAACTGACGTCAAATTACATTTCTTAATTTCAATGATTTTCGAAACGCTAAATAATGTAATTTTTAACGCTGATTACGTCTGTGAAATTGAATTTTCAAAAATATTTAAGGCAAAAAGTTACGAATCCTTAAAACTTTTAAATGACCGTCATTTTGAAAGTGTTACCAATAATCAATTACCATAATCAATCTTTGAGCCACGTGTCAATTAAACCTGACTAAAACTGCGAACTTGAGCATTCTGAAACACACACACACACACACACACACACACACACACACATACTCGCGGGCTCGCATGTGGTGTGAGTTAAATATATAAATTAGGCAATATTGTGTGTGCAATATGGACTTGTATGTGTGTGTGTGTGTGTGTGTGTGTGTGTGTGTGTGTGTGTGTGTGTGTGTGTGTGTGTGTGTGTGTGTGTGTGTGTGTGTGTGTGTGTGTGTGTGTGTGTGTGTGTGTGGTACGGTCTGATTTGATTTAAACGACTGAAAAATTACTGATGGTAATAAATGACCACAAATTAGCGTTTTGAAAATTAGTTGAAATTAAGGAAATTAATTAAAAATGAAAATGCTAACAAATGCAGATCTCAATGCTGATTATCATTATTCGCTGATATCATTACGTCAGCGAGACAGCTGCGTGCTACGATTATATAGTTCTTGTGTACAAAGTTTACGTGCAACGAACTTTGGCAGACTAATTTAAACACAGAAGTGCCGGAGGACTTGTTCACTTGTTGCAGGTTTTCTAAAGGACTAAAAACATAAAATCCACTCAAGTTTATCCTTTCTTCTAACTGCTTAACCCACACCTACGGAATATCAGCGCCCTTAAATATTATTTTTGCACTTCTCCTAAACATTCAACGAATATAAACTATAAAAATAAATAAAATAAAAAGCAAGTCTCAAAAGTTACATTATTTAGAATTGGTTTAATTTTCGTATTTTTATTAAAATTTATTCTTGGATCGTGGAAGCAAGAAAAAATTGTTGTTTTTGAATTATAAATATTTGTAAAAATTGAAAATATTTTCATTGTATTTGCTTTAAGAAATGAGCTATTGGAAGTTTTTATAGCCCAGGGACTATGAAATGAGCACCGATACTGATCTATATCGTTTTTTGAAGAGTTTATATATATAAACAAATGCGTTTTATATATATATATATATATATATATATATATGTGTGTGTGTGTGTGTGTGTGTGTGTATTTTAGCACACTTAAAGTTCACAATTCTAGTTTGATTTTATTAAAACTTGGCACAAAAATACATTTTTTTAATTATTTGGATATCTTCGTTAACAAAAAGCTCGTTTAACAGTTTCAAAATGGCGGCTATTTAAAATATTTAAAAATCCGTAACATATTCCTTAAATACTTTTGAAAGTCTGATTTCATATCATCGCAATCGGCGTTAAAACGGAGAGTGCTGTTTATGATGGTAAAATCAGAGTTTCAAGATTAGGGTAAGATAATAAAATTGCTTTTGAAAATTCGCTTCCATCACGTCAGCGAGGCATCGAAACGTCATGAACGTTTCTGTATAATGTTCGATTTAATAATTATAATAACTTGAATATTCCATCGTTAAGTAAGAGTTTTTAAAAACAAAACCAGGTAAAATTGTACTTGATACAGTTCTGGTTCTCGTAACGGTTCGTGCTAAACTTTAAACATAGTTTAGTGAAGTTTCACACTCACAGATTTTTAGGCTTATCGTCGTCATTATCTTTCACTGATGCCTCCGCGCCTGTCTCTAAAGACGTCATTACAACTCACGCACTCGCCCACACGCGCAAGTTATATCACAATAATGTTCCAATCACATTTCTTACTGCACTGTGTACACTGCCTTACTTAGAACTCTGCTTAGACTGCCTAAGATGTTCTGAACTGTCACTGATCATTTTCGTAGTTTGACAACGTGATCGTTCGCGCGCCGCGGAGCGTATTAATCGATGCGCGAGTAGGGTGCTCGGCCCACGCGGGCAACAGGCATCCTCTCCCCCCCACACGTGCACGCTTTATTTACTAGTCTATGTAATATCTGCAGCTTTCCTACTGGAGGGGGATGTATCCTGCACATTGATCTAAATAATCGCTTCACACAGATGCATCGTCCACTTTCAGAAAATAATTTTTGTAACCTTAAATTTTTTGGGAAATATGCGTATATTAGTAGCTAAAGAACAGCAAATCTTGCAGTTTAGCCTTAATCAAAAAGAAAACTCCACGACAGCGCTCCTAATCTTTTCCGTAAATTAAATTAGTAACAGTAATAATTATGGGAAATGTTACTAGAATGTTATTAAAAATTTTGTGCTTTTTCTACACGAACCTGTCAAAATTAAGATAGGTCTTACCGTTCAGCCATTATTACAGGAAATAGCCAGCAACTGCACTCGTTACCGTTAAATCAGAGGCGGAAGTGAATAGGAAAAAATCTTACACATAAGTCATTTAGGCTTTTTATAAGGTACCTTTGCAACAAATTTCAAAATATTCTACCAACGCGTTTACCAAAAATTGCGTACACTCGTTATCGTTAAATAAGAGGCCACCATCTTGAAACGGAAGTAAGTGGTGAAAAATCTTACACAAACGTCATTTAGGCTTTATACAAGGTACCTTTGTAATAAATTTCAAAACAACCGGTCAAAGCGTTTGATCAAAACTGCACACACTCTTTATCGTTAAATCAGAGACCGCCATTTTGAAACGAAATAAACAAGAAAAAAATGTTACACATATATCATTTGGTCTTTATATGTTCGTATGTTCATATATTTGTAACAAATTTCAAATTTCAAAGTGAGTGGGGACAATGTTACACATGAGCCGTTCGGACGTAACAAACACACCAAATGCCGAACGGCCGAGTTGAAACAGAGTTGAATTCGCTTCGCTCCATCAAGTACAAGTTTTAAAATTTAAATCACATTAAAAATGCTAATTCAGGCAGACTTTAACTTTGATTACGATGGTGAAATCGGATTTTCACAAAAAAAGAGTAAGATAAATAAATGGTAGCCATTTTGAAACTGTTGAACGGATTTTACTAGATAATGAATAACACCATGTTATTATCAAGATGAATTTTTGTTCTATATTTAAATCAAAGCGGACTAAAATTACGAATTTGAGCATGCTGAAACACACACACACACACATAAAATGTTTAACGACCCATCAGAAAGTGATTTGGAAGTTAGGATCGGCACTCATTTCAAGGTCCCGAGCCTGGGTATTACCATGGTAACTGCTTTATTAGTTCATTTTTTTTTCAATGGAAATCCGGAAAGTAAAAAAGGGAAAAAATGCTATTTAAATTTCATTACTGTAAGAGGTGTTCATTTCATTGGAACCAGTATTCTTGACTACTTTATTTGTGTAATTGAAAGCAGAGTGAACGGGGGAAAATTTATTATCACGCATTATCTCAGTTGGCATTATTGATTGAATTTTTGCAAATTAAAAGTGGATTGGATTACTGTGGGACGTACAAAACGACGGTTGGCTCTTTATTTAGGAATTAACGCCGTGGGACGTTATCCTTGTGTACGGTTTAATTTTTAAATGTATTACATAATCACACGATTTAATTAAATTGGTTTTTAATTGGAACGAATAACGAGTCATAATAAAAAACCGTACGCTTTTATAATACAGTCTGTATATTATAAATAAAATTTTGCTACCAATAAATAAAATATAAAATTACAATTAATGTAATTCAAGCTTATTTCAAACTTAAAATTTTTAATATAATTTGTAAATTATTGAGTCGAAATGAGCAGATTGAAAAATGAGGTATTGGAGCAGCCAATGTTAAAATATAGACCCGGGATCTTGGAATGAGATTATATCCTAGTCTCTAGATCATTTTTTAAGAATCGTTAAAATATAAATGTGTGCGTGCGTGCGTGTGTGTGTGTGTGCGTGTGTGTGTGTGTGTGTGTGTGTGTGTGTGTGTGTGTGTGTGTGTGTGTGTGTGTGTGTGTGTTTTGTTCGCTAGAACGTTTACGTTTGCAATTTCTAATTTGATTCAAACTTGGCACAGAAATCGGTTTTGGTAAGTTTAGAATAGTTCGTAAACAGTTTCAAAATCGCAGAAAACTACTAAACTAAAAAAATGGAAGACAAAACACATAAAACATGCAAATTTTTGAACGAACACCCTCAAAAAGTGATATATAATTCAGGATCTGTGCTCATTTTAAGGTCCCAAGTTTGTGTGTTATTATGATGGCTGTTTCAATAGCTCATTTTCCAATGGGAATTTTTCTAATAAATTAATACTAACAGGACTTAAAGTTTCGTAATCTTTAAAAGTAAGTAACGTATATGTAAAAATATCAATTTGAACACATGTTCAAGGATATAATCGGATCACATGTTCAAGGACTATGATATATTTTCTTACGTCACTTTGTCCGGATTTTGTCATTGAGTCCGGACTGTAATGACATCGAGTTGCACGGTAGTGTTTGGCCAAAACAAATCTTATCGTTTTGCTTTTTAATAAAAATCGTGTTGTGACGTATGTTTCAATGTTTTGTTTCACCATTTGTACTACAGCGTGAAGATGAAACAGTGAAGTTTCGAAACCACAGTACTCTACACAAGGTGAGTTAAAGATCACTAGGCGGAAGTAAACATGTGATCCGGTGGCTGTGTTAAAATAATAATAATTTTTACATATTTCCATTTCGATTTAACTTTAAAACTAAATATTTCTTCTTATTATCGTTTAAGAGGCTTTCAGGATTACCTTTTTCTGTGAAATGTATCTTCAAAATCAAACAAGAACAACCAGAAATGTATTTTCTTTTCAAAACAAATGGACGAAACGGTTTTAACCGAAATATAATCATCCTTGCCACATTTTACTCTGCTGTAGAAACATAACCTCAAATCAGAGTATAAAATTTGAAGTGAAAACAATTTATTCAGTTTCAAAACTGAATTTTGGGAAATAATCTTATCTTTGCGTTATCACATTATTACGAAACAGTAAAAATGTGTAGTTCTTACAGATTCCAGTTTACGTGAGATTGAATTCATCAGGATATCCAGGAGGATCAGGATGTGGACGAATGGGATAATAACCAGGAGGAGGAAGGGCCTGTTAGCTGACGGCGGGGAGCACACAGGATATATCTACTTCTGGCAATGATCGTGTAACCAAACTGTACCATTAGTACTCACAAGTGTTGGTCAGGTCTCGGGAGGCTGAGGTGCTGAAGAACTGGACCAAAGTAATCAAACAGCTTTTCCTCACTAATACGATAGCTGCACGCAGCTGTCTCGCTTTTGATGGGAGCGAATTTCTTAAAATATTTATTATGATTCCCTTTAAGAAAATCTGAATTCACTACAATAATCAGCAACGAAATCAGCATATAGGTCCTACTAACATTTAATACTTGTAAATTACACTTCTCTGACTGAAAAACTAGAAAACGCTAATTTATGTTGACTTTAAAGCTGATTACGATGGTTAAATCGCATTGTCAACACATAAGAAAAACTTTATGGTATTTTAAAGTATTTGAAATGACCGCCATTTTGAAATTGTCTAACGGATTTTGCTAAGTAATGAAGTAGTTCAGGCTGTTACTAAAATCGATTTTTGTTTCAAGTTTGAATCAAATAGACCCTCTCACGTACGCACATACATTAAATTTGTTAACGACTTCTCAGAAAGTGATGTAGAGGTCAGACTCGGTGCTCATTTCTTGGTTCCGGATCTTAGTCTTACTTGGTTCCGGATCTTAGTCTTACATGATACGAGTCTTTCAATAGCTCATTTTTCAATAGAAATTCTCCAATCAAACTTATCGAAATTCTCTAAGTGCAACAATACTATTAAACTGCGGTGGAAAAAATTGAAGTTAAATTATAGAAATTTTTTTTTTAACAAATTTGTGTGTGCGCGCGCTCGTATGTATATGAAAAGACAATACTTAACGTTCACACAAGGTCCGGGTCTTACACGATGGCCTCTAAAAAGGAAAATAACCAATATTTTTTAACGGGCTTAAATATTTTATTTAAATATCGTTTAAAAAAATTGAATGCGTAAGTTAGTGAAATGATTATGCACAAATTTTTAAGGAATTTCAATTGAAAAAAGCTACTGAAGCGGCAATTATGGTAAGACTCAGACCAGGTGGCCTTGAAGTGAGCTCCGATATATATATATATATATATATATAAAACGTTCGTAATTTTAGTTTACTTTGATTTAAACTTGACACAAAAATTGATTTTTATAATAGCTTGGACAAGGTTGTTTTAAGGTTAAGCGAAACCCGTTCAACAGTTTTAAAAATGCCTTGCATTTCAAATCTTTAAAAACTCATAACTTTTTTGTCTGAAATATTTTTGAAAACCGATTTCACTATTGCGATTGGCGTTACAAACTGCGTAAGTTAGTGTTTTTAAATTTTCCAAATTCTTTAAAATTAAGAAATTTAATTCCGCGGAGGTCATGGTTCATTTTCATACTTTTAAGGCATTTTGAAAGTTTAAAATGCTAATACATGCGTATTTCAAAATTTCGTTTATGACGATGAAATCAGAGTTCCAAAGAAATGGGAATGATAAACAAAATTACTTTTAAAAATTTACTTCTATCACGATTATTTAAAACCCATCCAAATTAAAAAGATCGCCTTTTAATATACTGTGATCTTATAAAAATGTTTCTAAAACTGTAGTTACAATTACTTACTTTCATAAATAATCGATTCTTTGCAGCAGTAGAGGCCTATTGTTTTCCATGCTTTTCATTACAAATTCTAAAATATTTTTTGTCTAGGACAGGCGCATTGTCAGACCGTCATTATGCAGGTTGAGCTACGGTTTAGAACTCGCCAAGCATTCAAAACAAAACGTAAAGCTCTTGAAACAATGCTTTTGAGTGGAGAGCCATCACAAAGGACTAGATGGCTGCTTTCAAATATTCCAAAGTGTCTGTACGCTGTTTTGTATACAAGTGAAACTTTATTAAAATAATTGCGGTGCGCAACTGTCTCGCTCACGTGGTTGAAGGTTGTTATGTTGAAGATAATTTACTGGCGCGATCATCACGGTAAGATCAGATACGGGACCTTCAAATCAGCGCCGTTCTTGACCTCTAGAACACTTAGATAAGTTTGTTACCCATAAAAATCCGTTCAACAGTTTCAAAATAGGGTCATTTTTGAAATATTACAAATAATCATAATTTTATTGTCTTGGTTTTTTTAAACCGTTAAAATCTAAATCAATTCAAAGTTTAATTAAAATCAATTAAAATTAAAAAATTGAATTTGACGTCGTTCAAGGTTCATTTTCATACTTTATAACGTCTCCGGGAGAAATAGTAGAAGTCCGGGAGTTTACCAGATGGTGCGCGGGCTGGCGAGGCACTCTTCCGGTTCGGATGGTAAGAAGTTCGCGTCTTTTTCCAGTTGACCGGATTCCTCCTATTTCCTCCAGAGCAAATTGTGGTGTCTTGCGGAGTTGTTTCGGGTGTTGGTAGGCTCTATTGTTGTGTAGTGGCTGGTCCTCCTCGATGTTCTGCCGAAATCGAAATTGTGTCGGAAACAATAATTTCTCAGAATTGCGTTGCTAGAACTAGATAAAGAACGCAGAAATCAGAATGAAGCTACTGTATACGGGAGATATGAGGTGGTGCGCCTGCAGTAATGCCTGGGAAGAAGTGTGTTAATTTAGCGTATTACAGACCAGAAATACGCGAGCTCTGCGAATCAATCAGAAGCGAGTATTGGTTGACGGAAGTGAACTAGGTTCGCAAGCGTAGGCTGTTTGAAAGCCGAGAGCCGGGGATTTTAGCATGCATGTTTAGGTGTTAGTAAGCCGAACTAGGTTGTGTTTTTACATTCATATGTTTTTTAGGCGATGATACGTTCTTAAAAGAACAAAAATGATAGCATAGATAAACATGGGGGCATAGTTTTCAAATGCATGTAATAATAGTAAAACATAGATACCTGTTCGTATATGTCCTGATTTAATTTAACACAGATAAACTTCCCAACACGTGCATTTCTGACCACTAAAACAAATACAAAATAATTTTTAACATTTTTGGAGGAATATCTTCATTCATAACTTACAAGAATTTTCAAAGGAATATTCAGAAGAAAAGAATTTGTTTACAATAATAATTAATTTTCTCTTTCTTAAATTGTTTAAACCAGTTATGATAATCAACAACTTGTCCATCGATAATTTTTCACCTGGTTTAACTTCTCGTCGAAGTAATTTCTTAATGTTATTTTAAAATGTACAGTGATAATTTATGCATATTTTTTAAAGCTGATTATGAAACATGTAAGGTAGAAATAAATAATATTAGAAATTCGCGTCCATCAAACCAGCGAGACAGATGCGTGCTGCAATTATTTTGTTTAAATTTAACCTCGACCAGAATAAGGACATAATGAATACTACACGATGTTGTGGTTATAGTGTTAATCAGCACCAGCTGCGTTCATGTAGCACCTTCAAGCAGAAGAAAATTCAATAATTTAAAAAAAAAACATAAAAACCTGTCAAAAGTTATAAACCATTAAAAAACCATAAACAAAATTACTATCACCTGGAGGCTTTATTATATGGAGAACTTAATATGTTGCAAATTTTAAAATATATTTTTTCAATTTGCTAATTGTGTATTATTTAACAGCAACAAGCAAATTTCTATATAAAGATGTGTTGTTTAGTTATGCTTGATGAAGTCAGATTGACATTTTTCGTTTCACCACGTTATAGTCCAGCCACTTAATAAAAGGCCTGCGCAAGAATTTCTAGTGCATGTAGGAGAATTCCCCTCCAGCTCCCTCCAGCAGTCCAGTGGCACAGAATCTTCCAATCTAAGTTTACAAACTGTTATTATAGGTCAGACGTTTACAAAACGCCTGCTAAGAACACCAGTGGTTGCAGAGAAAAAAATGCGCTAGTGAGAGATCGAATCTCCACTCTTTCCCTAAAGCTCCCTTATTTTCTTTCATTATCGCTGAGCAGTAACAGCGACAAATTGGCAGACTCTGTGCCACTGGACTGCTGGAAGGAGATGGAGGGGAATTCTCCTACATACGTGAGAAATTCTCATGCAAGCCGTTTAATAAGTGGCTGGACTATAGTTTGGCATAGTGAAGGAAAAGGAGGGAGTTGTGGTGAAAGAGTGGGGACTCGACTTCTCACTCGCACTTTTTTCTTTCTGTGCTACTGGTATTTTTAGCAGGCCGTTTTCTAAGCGGCTGACCTATAGTTTAGTTATGATGCCTAAAAATTGTCACATTTTCTTGTTTTTACGATTTTTTTGAACAAGTCAAAATACTTCAATAAGCAAAAAGTAATAATAAATTCAACCAGGTAACTTACGACGTGATGCTTCCTGTTGCCATACCGGGCAACGCAACACGCATTTTACGCCGTTCAATGTTTAAGAAACGGGGCAAGATACTCTCTTTTTATCTTTTGTTTTGTAGATTCGATTCATCATCCTGTCTTTGATAACAAAAATAACAACATATCTTAATACGGAGAAATTGTTACTAATTAATAGGGAATAATTAAAGACCTTGACTTTTTTAAATGGTTTAAATGGTTAACAATAAATGTGTTGTATTGTTGCTTGTATTTTTTGTTCATGTTAATTGTAGTGTTTTATTATCAATTACCACGTATGTCATGTATGTAGCCTAAAAAGACGAAAAAAATAATATAAGCCTACTTCTGAGAGTGGCTAAAATTAAGTAGCCTAAATATCAAATTCATTTAAGAAAAAAACTCTTAAAAATAAGAATAACTAGTTACAAGTCTTAACCAACTTAAAATATCTACCCTCAGTGTTTGTTTTTAGTTTTTAGTATTTTAAAAAGACTTATGTTCTAGCTAAGTTTGTGTTTTAAGTTAGGCACTTGAGAACGGGAGTTGATCCATGATCTTGATACGTCATGTATTGTTTCCATAAACAGATGATGACAAATGTCAGAATAAACAATAATAATATGAATATACCATTAAGTAACAATTTTAAAAGTTGGTATTACTCGATAAAGCCAACTGTTGACACATGAGTGCAGCACTGTCTATTTTTTAAACGTTAAAGTGAGTAATATTTACAATAAATTGCACTAATAACAGATTGGACACCGTAATGGAAACAGATGAATAGATCTATTGGAAACGTAACTCGATTTACCCCAAGTCAGCTGTATTTTTTTAGAATACAGTTCCTTAATTGCATGTGTCCACACTTCGTTTAGTTGAGTAATATAAAAGTGAGCATAATATTACTCTAAAATCAGAACAAAGGTAATAAAAGAAGAAAAATCATAAAATAATCTTGTGTTTTAATAACGACAAATATAATTATTTTGAGACATAAAATGTTTCATTGACGAGACTACCTGATGAATCAATCTCTTTAAAAGGTATTTCGAATAAAAGATGACAAATATTCAAACATTTAAGTTGATACAGCCGGCTGTTGAGGCTAGTGAGAACCGACATTATGCCTCTGACATCTTGACTCTTGACATTTATTATTCTCTCTGCTGGTTGTTCTTTTCATTGTGTAAAAGTCCCCGAATCCGCGATTAAATGTGTCTCCATGAAACCCCATCGAGTCCATTTCAGGTTTCCGTTTTTGCAGGTCATTGTAGTCTTCAAAACCACTAACGAATTCTTCTGGAGTACTTTTTTCTGATTTTAATGTTTTTAACGCTTCAAAATCCCTGAACATTTTGTTAAAAGTATCACTATTCTGATCTGAAGTATCTTTCATTTCAAATCTTTTCTTTAGAGTGTCAAAGTCCCCAAATCCTCTACTGAAAGTATCACCATGGAATCCCATAGAATCCATTTCTGGTCGTCTTTTCTTTAGAGTATCGAATTCACCAAACCCTCTACTGAAAGTGTCGCCATGGAATCCCATAGAATCCATTTCTGGTCGTCTTTTCTTTAAGGTATCAAATTCTCCAAATCCTCTACTAAAAGTGTCACCATGGAATCCCATAGAGTCCATTTCTGGTCGTCTTTTCTTTAAAGTATCAAACTCCCCAAACCCTCTACTGAAAGTGTCACCATGGAATCCCATAGAATCCATTTCTGGTCGTCTTTTCTTTAGAGTATCGAATTCTCCAAACCCTCTACTGAAAGTGTCACCGTGGAATCCCATAGAATCCATTTCTGGTCGTCTTTTCTTTAAAGTATCAAATTCCCCAAATCCTCTACTGAAAGTGTCACCGTGAAATCCCATAGAATCCATTTCTGGTCGTCTTTTCTTTAAAGTATCAAATTCCCCAAATCCTCTACTGAAAGTGTCACCATGGAATCCCATAGAATCCATTTCTGGTCGTCTTTTCTTTAGAGTATCGAATTCTCCAAACCCTCTACTGAAAGTGTCACCGTGGAATCCCATAGAATCCATTTCTGGTCGTCTTTTCTTTAAAGTATCAAATTCCCCAAATCCTCTACTCTGAAACTGAATCCAGTGTCACCTTTAAAGTATCAAAAATCCCATAGAATCCATTTCTGGTCGTCTTTTCTTTAAAGTATCAAATTCCCCAAATCCTCTACTAAAAGTGTCACCGTGAAATCCCATAGAATCCATTTCTGGTCGTCTTTTCTTTAGATTAGCGAATTCCCCAAACCCTCTACTAAAAGTGTCACCATGGGATCCTACAGAATCTATTTCAGGATGCCTTTTTTTTAACGTTTCAAATTCCCCAAATCCTTTACTAAATAGGTCTCCGTGAAATCCCGTAGAGTCCATTTCTGGTCTTCTTTTTTTAAGAGTGTCAAATTCTCCAAACCCACCTCCAAATGTGTCACCGTAAAATCCTGCAGAATCCATTTCTGCTCTTCGTTTCTTTAATGTTTCAAAATCACCAAACCCACCGTCGAAAGCATCTCCATGAAATCCTGCAGAATCCATTTCCGGCCTTCTTTTCTCTTTTCTTGTTTCCATTTCTGTTTTCATTAACGTATGTTTACTCTCATTAATATTGGTAAGTAATGCATCTAGTTTCTCTAGTAACTGTTTATCGCTGGAAGATCTTTTCATTGTTTGAAAATCACCAAAGCCGTCGGAGAAAGTATCTGCGTGAAAGCCCAATGAGCCTCTACCAGCTCTTCTTCTTCGCATAGTTGTAAAATCTCCAAATTCTCCGTTGAATACATCTCCATGAAAACCTGAAGATCCCATTTCCATCCCTCTCGCGTGTCTCCCTCCCGATCTTTTCACAGTAGCAAATGTTTCATCGTTTGATTCAGAATAATCTAATGGAAGTTTTCTTTTTTCTGTTTTCCATTCATCGTCGATTATAATTTGATCGTTCTCTGGTAAGTCTTCAGAATCAAGAGTTTCTACTTCTCTTTTCTTTGTTTTCGCTTTGTTGTGACTTCTGGAAGAGTTCTTTTTGAAGAAATCCTTTTCAGTTTTAGTGTTTGGCAGAAAGAGGGGCACGTAAAGAGTATTTTGATTTGCTTTTAAACGAGGAATAGATTCCAAGCGGTATTTGGTCGAATTTGCAGTTCGTGAGGGAGTGTTCCTTTTCCTACGAACAACAGGCGTTTCCGACCAGTGGTCATCTTCAATCAGACGATCAGATCGTTTCCTGTAAACATACATTACTAGTCATTCTTTGAATACTATACAATACACTAAATGTATTTTTAACAAAATTTAAAGTGAAACAAAAATTCAGCTTATGCAGTGAAAACGAAAAATGAAAACTGTGAACTATTTTTGTACTTTATAAGAATGCATCAAACAAAAGTATTGTAATTAGTAACTTCTATTTATCCTTTACAAAAAGTCGCATAAGGAAATTCTGAAATTTTTCATTGTTACAATGGTGAAATCAGATGTTAAAAAAGTTCCAAAACAAACCGGATGTATACATTTTTTTACATAAATTTATAACAAGAAGTATTTTGTATTTACATTTCCCATTTCCCATTAAACCGTTTATTTGAAGTTTTCAAAGTCTTGTAAATTTAGTAATAATGTTTATAGGTTTCCAAATAAAATAATTTATTAATAATTTTTTTATCATTACACCATTTTTGTATGTACATTTTTACCCTTGCATCTCAATGTAAGAGTAAATTGTATAACTGCATTAAGTTGCAATAATAAGTAATTATTAAGCTTCGTCACTATATTAAAAGTTAAAAAAATGTAATACATAAATGAAACTGTTTATTTCTTCTGTAGAAGATATCTAATAATTAATTGTAATTGAATTGTTTTCTTTATTCAATTAACATTAATATGAAACTATTGCGTTTAAAAAACATTCAAAGTTACAAATATAGAATAACGTTAAAATATAATGTAATATAATATTTTCTTCTAGATAGCAGCACATCTTATCAAAACAAAAGTGTTCTACATCTTCGTTATTTAGTCCTTAATTAATATTAGTTTTATATAATGCCACCAGGGACCAGACTAAAAATCGTAATGTATTTATAGACACAGTTTTACAATTTCCACCAATTTGTCCCATTATAATGTGAAAAAACTTTGGCCTAAAATAAATTGTCTCGAGTAATTAACAGGTTAATTAATTAGCATATATTTATCTAAAAAAAATTGACATTAATTAATATTTTCAAAACTTTCTGTATTATATTAAAAATTTCATTTTCACCAATATACACATATCTGAAATGTCATAATATTAATAATGGACATTTTTTAGTAAAAATATTACAACCGTTCTTTCAATTTTAATATAAAATATAAGTAATAAAATTATGGTTTATCTAATTATTTTCAAATACAGTAATGTTGGATTTTTTTAATTTAAAAAAAATGTATTTATAGCAACTGATATATCCATGGATTTAATAATAAATTTTGAAT
Source organism: Callitettix versicolor (assembly GCA_022606455.1). Lineage (NCBI taxonomy): Eukaryota > Metazoa > Arthropoda > Insecta > Hemiptera > Cercopidae > Callitettix > Callitettix versicolor. Next base: position 40,669,619 of record CM040189.1, on the reverse strand, counting down.
ATATCATACAAAAATTTTAAATATTATTTTTCTCAATCGTTCTGTCTTTCCTAAATATTTAAAAAAAGCGCACTGGTTCACAAGAAAACACACGTAGCAGCACCGTATAGGTCTTGTATTGACTACCATTGCAATTCGTGCTGCTCTCTTACGGAAATATTTGTAACAAACAGTTTGACGTACGGAAATAATGTATTTACTAATTTCTTACGGTAAATAATTCATCTTTAGCTGTGGTTAAAGTGATTTGACGAAAATTCGTTATAGTATTTGTAAGAAAAGTTTTTAAATTGGTACAGTAATTCTTGCATGAAATAATTGATTTAATTTAAAAATTGTAGCACTGTAGTTCACAACAAAACACACATGGCAACGCTGACAAGAGCTTCTATTAACAGCCAGTGCAATTCGTGCTGCTCTCTATAGGGAATATTAGTAACAAACTAAATTGATTTATGAAATTTTTGAATTTAAAGATTATTTTATAATTTATTTACAGATGTGATTAAAGCAGTTTGAAGGTAATTCATTGCAGCGTAATATTTAACAAAATATTTTAAAAATAGTATAAATTTAATTATACCCCGAGAGTCACCAAGTATAACTTTTTTTGTATTTTTTTGTTCCCTTGATCACATGCAAATTAGTTTATTAGTTTTAATTTTGACCACTTTGAGTAACAACCTCAGGCCGGGTGGCCACCAAATGCGGAACGGAGTTGCACTGAGCAGAGCAGGCTACGCATTCAAAACCTAACCTATGTTTTTAATGTAAGTGTGGTCACTGAAAGCCTAACGGAGTCAAACGACATCGCTGGGCTCCGCTTCGGGCAGGTTTGACTATGTCTTAGTTCGATTTTGAAACTCACTCCGTTCCCTACCACGTTGACCACGCCTCCAAACTTATTTCACGTTACCTAGGTTACCGTTGCCTAGTTTACGGATTTTAAACATAATAGTTTTCTAAAAATACGTTATAGTAAAAAAGAAGCCTAAATATTTAGTTTTAAAAGATAGAAACGCGTTTTTTAAACCGATTGAAATCCGCTTCCGGTTTCTGTTTATCTCAACTTTACTCGGCTTACTGTTTCATCTTAGTTTTGTAATATTTTAATCTAGTAATTATTATTTTTAAGATTTATAAACGGACCAGCACACTGATCAAATGAACAAGAATGGATTAGCTGACTTTTGTGTCGTCTGGACACCGCGACAAGGACTGTGTAGTGATACTATACCGCTTGTACAGTATAATTCATATGTTCCTTTTTTAATATATTTGATGCCCGAACATAAAATTAAACTTTAAATCGTATTATATTTACCTTTATTGACACTGCAAAACGCCGAGCGTCGTAAAAAAACTTCTAAAATTATTGGTGAATTTTCCAAAACACGCTTTTATTTAAGTGCTTAAAAACAAAAATCAGGTAGTCTTCATGCTTTACGTTTAAAGACTTTACGTATTATGAATCAGTATCAGTTCTAATTTCAAATAAATGATACTAGCTAAAGAAGACAAATGTTGCCCCTTACGATTTCACCCCTAAACTATGTATACATATTTTTTCTCGTCAACCTCAATATTTTGTCTATATTTAAACCGATAATATAATGTTGAAAGATAATGTTGGCAAAACGTTATACTGTCACATCGCTTATGAGTAAAAGGCAAATTCTCGTGTTACCGACAGACGGAAACGAATTATGTGTACTTGGTTATATTATATAATTATTATATAATATAATTATATTTGCCTACGGACTATAAATATATAAAAAAGTACAAGTGTGAAACTTGAGTTACCAACACAAGCGAAGTTTTTTGTTAATGACATTTTTGCTGAATGTATAATTAGCTTGAAGATATGTTTACAAATATCTTGTTTCGTTTAAAAAAACAAATACGTTAACCTAGCTTAGATATTATTTACTGCAGTTGTAGTAAAAGATCAGTTGTTTTGTATTGATTCGTAACGATCAGCTGATTTCATTGAACAGCTGATAATAAACTTACAAAATAGTAAGTTTAAGGTTATTTTGTTAAAACCTAGCAATATTAAAAACAATTATTATAAACGTTTATATTAATTTAATGCATTATAAACGGTTAAAACTGCGCGTGTTCTTCAACTAAGGAAAAATACCGAAACCAAAGTAACACAACGTTTTCATATAAAACGCGTGTACTGTTATATAAAAGAGGAATTAAAAGAGGCATAAATACGTTTGTTTGTTTCCGTTTCATATTTCCGTTACATGAAAAAGGTTCGGGGCACTTTTTTTCTATTCATTCCTCTCGTAAAAGCTAATAATTAAATCCTTCGCTTCAATAATAAAAAAATATATATATTTTTTAAACTATTAAGTTAAACTTTTGTTACAGAATACTGTACACAATAAAGGCGTGCGTGGTTGTAAACAAAGGGTTGTAAATAAACTTCAAATAAACACAAAGCTGCAGTAAAACGTCTCATTTGTTTGAAACCAAGGAACGAGTAAGCTGTGTTATCCGTAGAGATAGTATGTATCCGTTGATTGCAGCCTATATAGTGTGTTCACTGTTCATAACTAAATTAACGGCGCTTAATAATTCTTTACGTTTAAAAGAGGTGAAGTATTCAATATTATATCAATAGTAGTTCAGAAAAGAAGCAATTTTGATCAGTTCTGAAAATCCTTAAAAATATGGCTATGCGAAATAGAAAATATTGAGATCATTTTAAAATTAGATTTTTGGTCTAAGATTACTAATGTTGTTCTGGGGTGTACGTTGCTATTTTTGTGAAATGTAGCTTTAGTGTTTATTTTTGTGACATCTCTTACACTTGTATTTATTGAAGCGAAGTTTTTAATGTTAGCTTTGGCGAGAGGAGTGAATAGAGAAAAAGTCGGAAGAACGGAAGAGTGTAACGGAAATATGGAACGAACGAGAAAACGAATTTCGTTTCTCTATTTCTGTATCTTTCTTTTTCTTCCTTCTTTTCTATAACAGTACACGCGTATTATATGAAAACGTTGTGTTGCTTTGGTTTCAGTATTTTTCCTTAGTTGAAGAACACTTGCACGTTGTAAACGCTTATAATACATTCGAAATGCATATAAACGTATATAATAATTGTTCTTAATATTACTAGTTTTTAACAAAATAATCTGAAACTTATTATAGCCTATCAGCTGTTCAGTGAAATCAGCTGATCGTTACGAATTAATATAAAACAACTGATCTTTTATTATAACTACAGTAAAAAATATCTAAGCTAGGTACACGTATTTGTTTACTTAAACAAATAAGATATTTGTAAACATATCTTCAGACTAATAATATATTCAGCATAGATAAAACCCCGCAGGGGGGTGCAGACTACCTGCACCTATTGAGAGGATTTAGACGTCCCTCGCGGTACCAGAGTCTAACACACACTTACACTTACAACACCACAATTACGACTTCCACACACACACACACACACACACACACACACACACACACACACACACACACACACACACACACACACACACACACACACACACACACTTTACACTCACACTTACATTTAGGGAGGCGATAATAGCCTTAATGTGCTTTTCGCCTTAAAATAACAAAAAAAGCAAAGATTAATAAAAGCTTCACTTCTGTTGGTAACTCACCGAGTTCCATAAGTGTATTTTTTCAAGTGTAGTTTATGATGTAGTTCAAGTGTGGTGTCATAAGTGTAGTTTATGGTACTGCAGCTGATCTGTTTCTTTCATTTTTTAAAGTATACATTAAAAATAATTATGATAAATTATGCAGACTTAAGGATGACTTATGAATAAGTATGGACGTCATTATTGATAAAGTATAGACGTCATTATGCAAAAAGCATAGACGTCATTATGCGTAAAGCATGGAAGTCATTATTAATAAAGTATGGACATCATTATTGATAAAGTATGGACATCATTATGCATAAAGCATAGACGTAACTATGCTTAAAGTATGGACGTCATTATTGATAAAGTATGGACGTTATTATGCATAAAGTATGAACATCATTATGCGTAAAGTATAAACGTCATTATTGATAAAGTATGGGCGTCATTATGCATAAAGTATGAGCATCGTTATGCGTAAAGTATGAACGTCATTATTGATAAAGTATGGACGTCATTATGCATAAAACATAGACGTCATTATGCGTAAAGTATGGACGACATTATCCGTAAAGTATGGAAGTAGAAAAAATACATGAAATAATAATATTTTATTTACGGTTTTTTAACAAATAAATAAAACAAATTGTACATTATTTAAATTTATAAAAGATGGAAATATAAAAATAAAATTAATTATGTGTGAAAGTGTTCTACATTTCTTGTAATAAGTAAAGTAATAGTGGAGATATTTTATTTACTGCATTGTTAAATTTATTCAAAAGTTTTTGTAGCGGTTTATCTTGATTTAAGTTGAAAGTTTATTCTTCAGAACAAAAAACTTTGTTAATTAGCACCAGTGTGTAATTAATAGCGGTTGTATACACACGCATACAAAGTCAAGTCGACGAAACAAAATAAGAAGCTTTAGAAAAATAACAATTTAACAATATTAATTAAAGTTTCGTTTTTTCTACTAAAGGCAGGAAGCCCAATAATCGACATCCTTTAACTGTGAATAAAAGCGGCGCTCAGACGTGTCGAATTGCTAACATTACTTTTTTATCTGTCAATTATTTGAAAACCCGATTTCACCATTATATAAACAAACAATAAATTCTGCATAAATTAGCATTTTAGACTTGAATATTTTATTAAAAAAACGTAAAACACAGAAGCATTTATTTCTTTAATTTTGATGCAAATTTTAACGCTGTTTACGACCGAGTAAATATTTAAAAAAAAACGAACGATAAATAGGTTTCGTATTTTACAAAATTTAGAATCGCCGCATATTTTGAAACTTTCCAAACGGGTGACAAGTTTGAATGAAATCGGCATCAATTAGTATATTAAATTTTGAAATTGCATTGAAAATACGAAAATGAACCCTAACTGCCGCAAGAAATTTTTTTAGTTCCAATTGATTCTGAAAACTTAAAATGCTAATTTATGCATATTTAACACTGATTACTGGTGAAACAATGATTTATATAATTTAATTAATAACCGCCGAGCCTATATGTTACCATGAATAGTTCATTTTCTAACCGAAATTTTTTGATAATATTTAAAATGTACTCTCTTCCAGTTGAATTACCTGTAGTTTCTATGGGGCTGCAACCCAAGCTGCTGTAGCAGGGAAGGAGTGTAGGAGCCACTGGAGTCCCTCTTGTAGGTCCTTGGCCAAGTGGGGAAGTAGTCACCGATACCGTCAAACACAGACTCGTGAAAACCTCTAGCGTCGATTTCTGAAACATGATTGAAATTATGGTTAAGACACTATCTAGCAGAAATTAAGGACTTCTGTGCAAATCTTGAAATAATTTTTGTTTTCCTAAAGATGCTAGTGGAATCGATACTCTTCCATTGCTAGTCTTATGGAATGACGGGATATTAAAACTGGAGGGCTGTCAGTTAGAGGATTCTCCAGGACTTGACGGGACAGTTTAGGACAGCTCAGAAGAACTAAGAAATTAATTACGGTATACTGTGGTTTAAGGATGCATCTGAGCTAGATAAGAATTTAACCACGGAGAAACTGCAAGATACATAATCTACGATCGTGAGGATCTTGCCAGCAGGAGGCGAGGACTGTTCGGTTACCAAGACCCCTTCTGAATTAGCTATCAAGTGAACTACTCAAAATCGTTGAGGAACTACTGATCTTGCTCAGTTGCGCAATTGATCCTTTGAACGCGGTGCCAGAGGCCATCAAGATTACTCTAACATCTAATCTAATAACACTTTGATGTTAAATCACGATTTCTTTGGCAATCGACGTTTTCTCGACGTATCAGATAGTAAGCATGATTTCCATTTTGCACACTTTTAAAAGGTCTTTGAAAACGGTATCGGCTAATTTGAACATCTAGTGCAGTCGGTCGAGTGATCAGCCTATTGGAGAAAACAACTTATTGAGGACTACAACTAATTACAAACTTATCTAGTAATTATAACATAAATTAGATCACTGTATGTCAGATGCTCATTCCAATGTGTCATTGCCTAAACAACACACGAACTGAGTTACACAATCTAGTTCCGCTTACTAACACCTAAACAATCACGCTAAAAATTCCCGTAATTCTTTCTCGGCTTGAATACAGCCGTAGTCTGCGAAACCTACTTCACTGCCATCAAAACTCACTTCCGATTGATTCGCAGTACACGCGTATCTCGGGTCTATACTATGCTAGACTAATACACTTTTGCCCAGGCACTACTGCCTACGCATCACATCGCATTTCCCGTGCAAAAAGCTTAATTCTGATTGGTACGTTCTCCTCTAGTTTTAACAATGGAATTCCCGCTATAATTTCGAGAATAAATACAGGTCAAAAATCGTTGTTCGGCAAAACATCGAGGAGGACCACCTACTCCTAGAAGTATTGAGGAAATCTGGCAAAAGAAAAAAAATGAAAATATGAAACGTTTTAAAAAAATTATGAAATAAAATAAACTTTTTTTAAATGTTACAAGGCGATTAAGCGTGTAGGACGTTATTATCATTAGGGTGATCAGTTACTTAAGAGATTAGGCCTACTCCAATTTCAGCTGTTTACCCACCGGCCCTTAGGAGCCATTTGCTTAATTGAAGACACCAAGGGGCTTTGAGTAACGCACAAAATAACTGTGTTTTGTAAAAATAAACGAGCAATATATCTGCACGACGTTTAAGGAAATTTAAAAATTATTGAAACATATTACAAATGTTAGCGTCTTAAACATGTTAAAATCTTAACGAGGATATCAAAGACATTTTAGAACATTAAAAAATGTGGTCTAAAAAGGGTTTAAGAAAACATTTGATTATGTTAATAATTTTTTTCACCATCGAAATAAGCATTTAAAATTTTAAATCCTATTAAAAATACAAAAACGAATCTGATAGAGGTCAGGGTTCAGGATTTTTAAATTTTATAGATTGAACCGTTTAAAAATAATAAATATTTTCTTAAAAAACAAAATGGCGGTTATTGGAAAAATGAAGCTTTTTCCATATTTTTAGCTATAGAATCAGTTTCCAAGAGGTTGCTGTTGTTTTGAATCATTGTGTGTATCATTTTTAAAAATTCATAAAAAAGTTAAGATCAGCGATCATTTCAAGGTCAATGAATGATGGAGGTCAATGCTCCAATTCTTTTGTAGTAAAATGAAAAACTTTAAAATTGGATTTTATACCTATAAAGTCTTTTTCCAAACTTGAAGCTATTGGTATAATTGTTTTCCTGCTTACAGCTACACTTAACAACGTACACCAATTGCTTTTATTATCCTCTTCAGAGAACATTAACATTCATGATAAAAATGGTGACATCTGTAAAAAAAGGCTTCTTTATCACTTTTGTCTGTGTTTACAGTTTTCATTGTTATTGTAGGTTCAGCTGAAAGAATTCTGATTTTATTGTTGATGTGTCTATTGTTCAGCGTTATTTCAGAGAACAAAGAAACAATTATAGGCTTGTGCTTAAGGATTTCTTGTGATTTACCACATATAAGATTTTCCATTTGTTCTAGTAGTTTTATTATTGTATGGACTACTTAAAGCGTTATCAGTACATTCCTAGTATCAAAATTCCTATTAGCAAATTTTTTTCGGAAAATAAACTTTTGGAGCGACATCAAAGTAAAACTCAACTCGGACATGAAATGCACACCGATCCTGATCTCTTCAACATGTTTTGAAGCGCAGTTGAAAATGTAATTTGCAGGTTATTTAGCGAAATTTCATTGATGTGCCAAACGCACTGACCGATTGTTTTGAAATTTGAAACGAAAATAGCTTCTATAAAGCCCGAACGATGTATGTGTAAGATTTTGTTCCTATTTACTTCCATTTCATGATAACGAATAAACTCGAAAGACGTTGGCGTAAAATATTTCCCCATTCAATAACGTTACAAGATGGCGTGCTCTGATTCAATCCAGAGTAGCTTGTAGTTGATGGTTACTTCCTGCAAAACATATCATAATTTCGACAGATTCATGGAGAAAGATCATAAAATTTCCAATTAAGTTAGCCAATAACATGTTTTCGTTAATACGGCTACCGATTAAATTGACGACGGGGCTGTCGTGGAGCGTTCTGTATATTAATTAAGAATATACTGCCAGGTCTGCTGTTCTTTGAACTACTAGTTACGAGCACAGTCAACTGAATGTTTGAAATCTCTCAAAATTCTTTACTATTTTTGTCTTAAATTTATTTGAAAATTTAATTTCACCGTCGTAATCAGCGTTAAAAACTGCATTTTGATTTTACAAAATTTATTTTGACGGCAGTCAGGGTTCATTTTCCTATTTAATTGTATTTACAAAATTTAAAATGACAATACGTGTAGATTTGAATGTGGATTACTATGGTGAGATAAGCATTACAAAAACGTTTCAGGTAAAATTTTATTATTTTTTATTATTTTTTTATTATTTTTTGTTAGTTCTGCGGTCCGCAATTATTTCTTGTCCAAGCTTTGGGCTATTCATTGCAAATTGACAACGCACGAACATACGAGAGGAAATAAATGTGTGGTTGTTGAGCTTTAAAAAATAATCGAAAATTCTAATATTAGCATTGCAATTGTCGCAAAGCGGAAATTGATTTCTTTGCGGAGATGAATCATTTAACCACTTCCTGTCAGACATTTAACAGAAATCGAAACAAAATCAGTAAGTTGTAAATTAGAAAAACATAACTTCAAAATAACCTTGACAAAATGTACTGTGGATAATCGTGGCACGCAGCTGTCTCGCTAACGTGATGGAAGCGAATGTGCAAAAGCATTTTTCTATATCTCACCCCATTATTGAATTATACTTTCAAAATTACACTGAAAATACAAAATAGAACCCTGACCGCAGTCAAAATAATTTGTTTTAAATTACAACGGATTTTCAAGATTAGCAAGATGCTAATTTGTACATTTTTTAAGCCGATTACGATGGTAAAAACGTTACGAATTTTCAAAGAATTTAGATAGCCGCCATTTTGAAACTATTGAACGAATTTTACTGTTAAAAATTAAGTATTAGCCTGCACTGAAAATATGAATACGGACAATGAACTCACATTTAGCCCCTCCCACTTTTAAAATGTTAATTTATGCAAATTTGAACGCTTATTAAAATGTGATACCTTATTTTCAAAAATATTTGAGATAAACAAGTTATGATATTTTACGTTGTGAACTGCCACCAAAATGGTCTAATCAGACCTAAATTGTGATTTGTGTTGTGTGTGTGTGTGTGTGTGTGTGTGTGTGTGTGTGTGTGTGTGTGTGTGTGTGAGAGAGAGAGAGAGAGAGAGAGAGAGAGAGAGGAGCGGGTGCGGGTGTGTGTGTGAAAGAGAAAGAGTGCGTATGGGCGTGCATGTGCCCGTTTGTGTGTGTGTGTGTGTGTGTGTGTGTGTGTGTGTGTGTGTGTTTGTGTGTGTGTTTATTTTAAGTCATTCGCTCTGGTCTTACCAATTATGCCGTTTCAAATTTCAATGGAAATTTGCTTTGAACAAATTTTAATTTTGTTATGTTTATTAGTTTTTTTAGTATTTTGAAACGAATAAATTAGGCTTCTATTTAGCAATAACACTCGTGCCTTTAAGAGAAACATGTGATGTTATCCGATTCTTCGTAGAAAAGGACAACACCGCATACCAAGTCCTCTGAACAAAATAAATTCCGTACCGTCCCGAGGATCTCGTATTTCAGGTGCTTGACAGAAGTTTGGTGCAGAAACTTTAAGCGATACGCATTTGGCATAAAACTTGGAGAGCTGGGTAAATACTTTTCTAATTTGGGCTTTTACTTCTAACACATTAATCCACGTAGAACGGACCACAGAATTTTGATTAAACTTTCCAGCAGGAGTGATTAAAAATTTTCATTCGAACTTTGTAATCGAATCGACAGAATCAACTATACATTTCCAAGTACTTGAAATTTTTGTTTTTTCACACAGTTTGTAGATTCAAATAATAAGTTTAAGTTATTATATTATCTGAAATTAAATTGTAAATAAACTTTTGTCTGAAAGTGAGAAATTTTTACTTTCGGCGGTGATCAAATAAAAAATTAGGTATCGCAACTATAACAGTTTTTTCTCTCTGATTTTAAATCATAAACAGCATTAAAGTATGAATATATTAGCATTTAAAATTTTCAAAATATACGAAAATGTACCATGACAGCCGTCAAAAAGTCCTAATTTCAACGGATTTCGAAAATTTAAAACGCTAATTTGTGTAGTTTTCAACGCTAATTACGATGGTGAAAGTAGAATTTTCAAAACAATTTATGATAAAAAAGTTATGAATTTTTAAAAACTATAAATTATTGCCATTTTAAAACTGTTGATTTGTCTAATTAACGAACTTGTCCAAGTTATTAGCATAAGTTTCGCTTCAAGCTTGAATAAAATCGGACCAAAATTGTAAAAGCGAGCTTGGTAATATATAATACATTTTAACGACGACCCCTCACAAAATAATCTATAGGATCGATTCTCATTTCACTGTTTCTGGTTTGGATCTTAACATGTTTTCTCCTTTTAATAGCTCATTTTTCAATGGAAATACGGTTATAATAAAAGAGGGTACCGAGGTGATAGCTTCGCATCGCAAACATTCTTGGCGTAACGGGTAAACCTTTGTCTCATTAAAATTAAGTCTGCATAAACAAGCAACTCAAACATCGTTACGCGTACTCCAGGTCACTTAGAAGTAGAGTTGATGAGGTATGCATAGGTGTTTAGGTAATGCGCTAGAATCTGGGTTATGTTTTATCGTTACACATAACTTTACTAAACACGTAAACCGCTTAAATTATTATAATTAAATTTTATTAAAGCTAGTAGTCATGCCAGAAGAAATAAATGTTGGATAATTGTTGTCTGGAAAAATATTTGAGAATTAATTTGAAGTTATTTTTAGGATGAATGAAAATTGCACAGCAACCTCATAGAATCTTACTAAAGATTTTACAGATAAAAATGAAAAAAAATAATATAAAAATAACTTGGTTACTCGGCAAAATAAGTTTTTCTCTTTAAAAATAGCGTAATTTAAAAATACTAAATAATAACCCCAGACAGCTGTTTCGCTGACATAATGGAAGCGAATTTCAAGAAATATTTTTTCATTGACTTATTGAAAAATTCTGATTTTCTGAAGATTCGAATTAACTGCCGTTTTAAAACTGTTGAATATATTTCTCTGGTTAACGAACTTGTCCAAGCTGTTATTAAAATCGATTTCGCAATTTGAATTAAATCGGACTAAAATTGTGAACTTGAGCGTGTTAACACATGTAAGTATATGTGTATATATATATATATATATATATATATATATATATATATATATATATATATATATATATTAAGGATTCCTCAAAAAGTACTTTATAGGTTACAAACTGTGTTCATTTTAATGTTCAATGTACCATAACAAGATTTGCTTTTAAAGTAATATATTAAGTAATTCTTGAAAATAGAATAGTTCAAAATTTAAAATAAATATAATTGTATTTTTCTAGTTTAATATACAAAATAGGACAAATTTTAGTTCTAATATTAGGTGCTGAACTTTAAATATATTTTGTATAAAAAAATTGGTTTTACAAAACCATTCCTAACTGACTTTTGAGTAAAAACATAAAATCCTATACTACACGTAATATTTTAAAGTAATGGTAGGACGTTTTACAAAAATAAATCTCGAAAGAAATCTATGCGGATCAAGTTGGCAGCACTGATTACAGCTGTCCAAAAATGGCTTCCCATCCAGAAGGACGTGAAATTAGTTTCACTGTACCCTGTGGTAATCCCATTGAGCCGTGAATATTTTTATATTTTATTTGTAAAAATCTATATTATTTTTTTAGTTATTAAAATATGAAACGTTTAAAAAATGTTTATACACTATTACATTTTAATCATAATATTATAACTATAGAAATAAAGTTTATTTTTTTGAAAAAAATGTATTTGTTTTTTTCGTAAACAGTACATGTAAAACATTACATGTATAGTACATGTATGTTAATACATGTATAGTACTTATTCTAAATATTCGTTAATGTAATATGTTACGTTAATATGTGAGAAGTAATCAAATGATGTTTTCTAAAAAGTTGACGAACTTTTACATGAACTGAAAAATATAATCACGACACGCAGTTTTCTCGCTGACCTCACTGACGTGATAGAAGCAAATTTCTAACATTATATTTTCATTTTACAGTAGAAAAACTGATTTTAAATTAGAATCAACATTATCCGGCAGATGAAGCTGAGGGGCCTAAACAATTCCACATTTAGCTCATACTACTTTCACTCATCCATTTAAGACACTCACACATTCACATACCCTAGCTACATATAAAGTGTAAAACGATGATGGAGTGAACGAAAACGGCAACATGGTGTATCAAATGGAGTCGTGGAATATCTTTCGACCTCCCAGTGTACCTGAACCTTACCCATACATGCAGGGCTCTGTATAGGCATACTTCAATTTCTTACGGGTGTTTTCATAAGTGACAATGCAAAACAGAATGAGCCGAATCCACCGTACAACAAAGAGGTTAGTCAAAAAAAACAAAGCTTCCGTAATAAGGGTCAAACAAAAATAATTGAAAGGGAATTAGCAGATCAAGCTCTGCAAGCACCTCAATAAGGAATTGGGAAGTCTTCAATTAGAAGTAGGGGAACTACCCACCTTGAATCCTCTCCAAATCCTAGACTTTATGAAGAGACCAGGACTGGAGAAAGTGCCGTAACTGAGCATCTCAGAAATACAGAATGGGGACACTACAGACACCTACAAATGTCGGAGTGCAATAGTAACCCTAGAAATTCATTCATTCGACCACAATCAACATTAATTAACACAAACTATGTATGTATTTCACATACATTTAAAATATGAAAATGAACCTCTGTAAAATTTATATTATTAATTTCATGGAATGTATAATGTTTAAAATGTAAATTTATACAGATTTTAAAACTTATTACAATACTGAAATCAGATTTTCAAAAAAAATACAAAAAAAAAAAAAAAAAAAACAAATAATAATTACTATAACGTAGCCACCAGACCACAAATTTGTGGCACCACCACAAAGGTTGTGAGAGCGCACTTCATAATTCGGTTCACAGATTGGAAAGGACTCTTGAGACCAAAGAATACGCCCTCGGTGTCTTTTTAGATAGTGAGGGAGCTTTTGACAACGCTTCACATGCTTCAATGCTTCGTGCTCTGTCAAGATGCGGGGTGGATAATAACGTGTGTGGCTGGGTGGCGGACATGTTGCATGGGAGGTCAGTTGTAGCTAAAGCTCTAGGAGAAGAGGTGGAGGTGGAGGTTGTCAGGGGCTGCCCACAGGGGGGTGTTTTGACCCCTCTCTTATGGAACCTGGTGGTGGACTCACTCCTGAATCTTCTCTCGTCAGAGAGATGTTGTACCCAAGGATATGCCGGATTAGTGGTGCTAATCTGGGGGAGGCATGGTAACATAGTGGTAGATCTCATGAAGAGAGCCTTATCACTGGTGGAAACCTGGTGTAGTCAGGAGAACCTAGGGGTTAATCCCAGGAAAAATACTCTGGTCCGTTTTACTAGAAAGAGGATTACCCCGCATTTAGGAGAAGTCAAGCTCTTTGGGGAAACATGCCAGTTGCAAACGAGGTGAAGTATCTAGGCTTGGTGTTGGGCACTAAGTTAACCTGGGGCGCATCATGGGGAAAGCCAATAAGTCTTTAATGGCAGTTAGAAGAATGGTTGGCAAAATATGGGGACTGAGACTAGGAATGATGAAGTTTATCTATACTTGGATCATTAGATCTATGGTGTGCTATGGTGCTGTGGTGTGGTGGACTAAAGTCGAGCAGAGGGGGGCCAGAGAGTCTCTGACTAAGTTGCAGAGGTTGGCCTGCCTGTGTATCACTGGCTGTATGGACACTGCACCAACGGCAGCCATGGAGATCATTCTTGGATTTCCCCCTATTGACCTTTTTGTCATGGAGGAGGCACGTAAAGCAGTTTACAGACTGCAGGGTGGTGGTGGCTGGCGGTCCTCCATTTATGGGCATGCTAGAACCACAGACAAGTCCTTGACACAATCTTGATGATGGGGACTGATCATATGGTTAAACGGAACATAGTACCTAGACTCTTTGATGTCAACTTGGCCTTTGAGGGGAGAGATCGTGTGTTGGAAAAACCTGGAGACATAGTATGGTATACAGATGGCTCCAAGACAAATGGGTGGATTAAATGTCAACACCAGGTAAGATGGGATAACCTTCATGGGCGTTCCCATAATAAACGTCTCTTAAGCAAAGTTCCTTCTGCAGGAATCAAAGGGGCAGCAGATGTCCTGGGCAGAGCACAACTCATTAGGATCATGGGGCTCATAACATGGCATTGTGGTCTGAGAGTGCACATGAACAGGATAGGTGTATACCATGAAGAAACCGTGTGTAGATTGTGCAGGAAGGAGGAGGAAACTGCAGGTTACATAATTTATGATTATGTAACCTCCTCTTGCTAGTAGGAGGCTAGGGGTTTTGGTTTCCAAGACTCTAGGGAACTTCATCAGAATGTGCTAGTCAGTGGGTTGTTGGAACTTATTAGGGGCACCAATCTGCTGAACTAAGTATTTTAAGAGGTAAGTTGCACAATAGGTCAACTGACCGTCGATCGCAGTGCCTGGGGTTGAACTACCTCTTCCTCTAGTAAATAATCTGTGTGTTATAATAAAAACCGTGTAATTGTGTTTAGTGTTGTGTGTTTTTGTTGTGACAATGTTTTCGTAATTTTGTGACGACCTCGACAGAGAAATTTGACCATTTGTACTAAGACCTGAAGATGAGACAGTGACGTTTCAAAACCGCGGTAGCGTATACAAGGGGAATTAAAGACCACTAGATGGAAGAAATCCTACAGTCAATCCTAAGAAAGATGGATGAGTTATCTCTAATTATTTTAATAATAATGATCTTATAATGACCAGCCGTTTTGAAACTGTTTAACAGATTTTTCTGGGCAACAAATTTGTCCAAGCTATTACAAAATTCGATTTTTGCACCAAGTTTGAATCGAATCGAACCAAAATCGCAAACGCAAGAACTATATAAATAAAATATTTAGCAACACCACATATGTTAAGAATCTTGGTCAGGTTCTTATCATGATGGCCGCTCTAATAGCTCATTTCATAACTAAAATTCACTACTGACAAACGGAATTAAGGAACCCATTCGTCGTACTTCAGCAAATTATTTTTTGCATTGATACTTAACAAAACTGCTTCATAACCATTGCACTTATCTTTTGGACGCTAGAGGCGCGTTACCAACAGACTCTGATACTTAGTCTACAGTAAGTACTCTATAAGTGCACTTGGCTTTTTTACGCACAGTAATCCAACTAGATTCAGCTGTAAAAGACTTTCAAATTTCATTTTGTGGTCAGTAAAAGCACCCAGTAAATTTAATACGATGCAGTAACAAAAAGTATATTGCTGTAGAAATATATACCACAGGGAACTTAAGTACCATGTGGTACCATATAACAGCGGTATTTAAGTTGTATATTTTTTGTAGAATAGTTTTTAATTAACAAAGCTGGACAAAATGTTACCATCTTGCTGTACATTAGTCTACAGGGACAACGACTAACAAGGGGCAGGTTATGCAATATAGCTACACACAGTTGTATAGGGTGAATCAAAAGTGTTGAATTCTTTTCACTGCTTCTGAAACTAAAATAAAATTGACAAGCACATGTTAGAACACATACTGAAAGGTCCTGTTTTAAATATAAGTTGCATAATAACAAGACTGTATCAGCTGATTTCTGGAGCGGACTGTCCCGCTCGTAGAGTACAATTTCGGCCAAAATATAAACACTACTTTTGAATCTTATTTTATTTACTAACATTTTGGAATTTCTAGCTTTGAATATAAACGTACTAGAATGATAACCCTTATGAAATACTTGTGAGCGCTCGCTGCTGGTGGCATCTTGTAGAAAAGTGTTGAACTACAGTTAAATAGATAATACTGTCTACTTTTTCAAAAGTCTCTTCCCTCTGTCCTTGCAACTTGCAGAGTTTGTAGCGGCAGAGTACCCAATTACTTGGACTTCAGCCGCTAATATCGAGCACGCTTTCTAGTCTGTTTGTATTAAACGAGTCTAGCTTTAAATGATAACACCATACCAGATAAATTTTAAATATTAATTTTTAAAGATTAAAAAATTTTTTTACAAATGAAAAGTAATATTTAAAAAGAATGCATAAATTTTAAAACATGTGAATTTTACAGCGTAAAGGTTCATTATTATATTTCTTTATTGTGAAATACAAATATGTTTGTATATATTGTTTATGTAATTTTATTTGATGTTGTTAACTTTTGGAAACACGCTTCCATCACATCAGCGAGATAATTGCTTACTTGTACAGCGAAAAGCCCTGTAATGGTGGAGAAAACTGACACTGAACACGTGGGAAATTGTAAATATTTGAGTCAAACAGTATCGCTTTAAAATAGAGGCGGTAAAGAAGTGATCAACAGGATAAACTTTGGACGGAAAGAATTTTTGTCCCTTAAAAAAATCGTCAAAGATAGCTCTTTTAAAGATAGTTTCTCAAGTCAATTGAAAGCTAAAGTATTATTGCGCTGTGATATATCCAGCTGATTTATACGGATACCAAAGGTGGACACTCACAAACATTTAAGATAAATTATCAGGAGTCATACAATTCAGGATGATAAGAAGTATATCAGGTGTGAATAAAAAGGAGAAAGTAAGCAATAAGAAGCTAGTGAGGAAGGTGAAAATAAAAAACTTGGCGAGAAAAGCACACGTGTTAAAATAGAAATGAGCAGGCAAGAGTGGAACGATCACCATTGGGAGAATCGTAAGTTCAGAATGGATTTCCAGGAAGAAAGGAAGACCAACGCTACGTTGGAGGGTTGACTTAGTGGAGAAAGTAGGTGACCAATGGAGCATGCAAGTAAGGAAAAGCTCACTGTGGTCCAGAGTTATAAAAATCTTTACATAATTTAAATTAAAAAAAAACGAATATTAAATTTATGTCCTTTTGTTTTAGTTTTTTTAGATTTGGAACCACTGGAAGCCATTTTTAATATTTATAGCACCTCAGTTTACCTCCGAAATGAGAGGTTTTTTATAAAAATAGAATTCAACAATATTACCATTTATTACTGTGGTTTGTCCTAAATTAGAATTATATTTTAAGAAGTTTATGATTTTGTTTTAGTTATTAATTTTTTTTAACATATTGGTACCTACTTAATTTACTAATTACCTATTTAAAGTGTTTTGTTAGTTTTTCGTTGCAGCCTAGAATAAACAGATGTGTGTGTGTGTGTGTGTGTGTGTGTGTGTGTGTGTGTGTGTGTGTGTGTGTGTGTGTGTGTGTGTGTGTGAGAGAGAGAGAGAGAGAGAGAGATAATAAACCCCTAAAGAAAACACAAAGAAACCCTGAAGTGAAAACAACGTACGTTATATTATTTTTTTTTTAATGCAGCACAATTTAATTTCCGGTTTCTTGAAAACCCTAACTGAAGAATTGTTTTCTCAGATAGCATTTTATTTCCATTTTAATGCAGTTCAATAAAATGCAACTTCTTTAAACGTCACATCAACTGAAAATGATTGAAAGTAAGTAATAGTAGCGTTCTGTATTCTTCCAGTAACTGTTATTTAATAATGGAATATTCATGTTATTTGTATTCGGAAATTTGCCACTACTTGTGTGCATTGAAACAGTCAATTCTTTACTTTTAACCAGCACACATTTGTACCGTGTTTGTCAGCTGTTGCGTAACGTTTTAGTTTACAGTATTTTAAGGCCGGGTGGCCGCTAAATGCGGAGTGGAGCGGACTGCGCATTCAAAACCAAACATATTGTTTTTAATATAATTGCGGCCACTGAAAGCGTAACGAAGTCAAGCAGCTGGGCTCCACTCCGACTAGCTTCAACTATGTTTAGGTTCGGGTTTGAAACTGACTCACCACGCTGACCAAGCCTCCAAACTTACTATTTCTCGTTACCTAGGTTACCGCTGTTTGGGTTACGGTTTTTAAACATATTAGTTTTCTAAAATTTGTTACAGCAGGTCTAAATATTAAGATTTAAAAGACTTTTTTAAACTGACTGAACGCTTTCGTTTACCGTTCGTCTTTGTTCGGCTCAGCTATGCGCTGCTTCGCTTCGCATTTAGTGGACTAATAAAGACTTTTTACCTAAAAAGTCTTTCCAACCTAATTATCACAATAGGTGTGAACCCAGGTCTTAGGCATCTAGGTTTATATTCAAGTTGCTAACTTTATGTTTGGAATCAAACTGTACCAAAAGTGCAAAAGCTAGATTACTATCACATCCTCGGAAAATCTACTTAATTTTTAAAATTTGGTTCATCAGGTATTGATAATTTTTTGTGTGCTAAATTTTAACTCTTTTCCCGTTAGACTAAAGAAGATGGTCGGAAAGTTTGGTCATATTTACGTATTTAGATTTATATTTGATTATCTTATTTAAAAATGAAGTTATTGTTGTTATTATCAGCGAGCAGCCACTGGAAAATAAGCTATTAGAGTGACCTTCGCTCTAAGGACCCAGGATCCAGGACCATGATGAATGTTTTGTGAGGTCATCAAAACGCGCGCGCACACACACACACACACACACACACACACACACATATATATATGTTTTTTGTTGTTATTTTTAAGGCGAAAAACACATTGAGGCTATTATCGCCTCCCTAAATGTAAGTGTGAGTGTAAAGTGTTAAAGTCGTAAGTGTAGTGTTGTAAGTGTAAGTGTGTGTTAGACTTGGGTCGAGGAACGTCTACATCCTCTATTGAGAGCCCCCTACGGATATATATATATATATATATATATATATATATATATATATATATATATATATATATATATATATATATATATATACAACTTTTAAAGACAACTCAAAATGTAGAAGTATCAGTGCTCATTTCATGATCTCGAGTTTAAATCTCAACATAATGGCCACTCGAATATGGAAATTATATAAATAGATCTAATGATTTTATCCCGATAGATAACTCATTATAACCAAATAAATAATAAATTTATTCTAATGTCATTGTACACCCGAATGGTTTAATATGCGACTGATTATTAAACTAACCTTGTTTCTGAACACAAAACCAGTGTCTGCAAGCTTTGAAAGGCCTCAACTCAAGTATTTTGTCTACTGCCACTTGTCCTTTTTAATAAGACAGTCTTCCCACGGGGCGCACTGCACCCTTTGTTACAGACTTAACATTTCACAAGTCAGGAACAATGGGATATAGTTTTCTTTTATCAAAAGGAAAATATACTGTACATTGCGTAATAGGCTAAGATAATTTAGAGTTACAAATTCCAATACTAGATTATTTTAAATTCAAAAGATTTTACATTAGAAAATGATCTACAGGAGCGCCATTACAATAAGACCCAGACCGGGAACTTACAAAATTAGCGTGAAACCTTAACTCTTTTAAAACATTTTTGTATGGGAAATACATGTTCTATTTTATCGCAGTAGAAATATAAACGTGACCTTCTATCACGTGATGGAAGCAAATTCCCAAAAGTATATTGAATATAACCCATTTTTTTTGAAATTCTGATTTCACCATCATAATCAGCATTAAAGTTTGAATATATTAGGCTTTTTAACTTCTATAGTACATTGACAGTAAGACAATTAACCCTGACTGCCGTCAAATTCCTTAATTTCAACGAGTTTTGAACTTTAAAAAATGCTAATTTACGCATTTTTTAACGCTGTTTACGATTGTGAAATCAGATTTTCAAAAGCACAAAAAGTTTGCAAAAACATTTAAGATTTTTTAAACGTTTGGAATATACCGCCGTTTTGAAACAATTAAACTGATTTTACCAGATAACAAAACTTATCGAAGGTATTTGTTAACAAATTAAATTTTTGTTCCAAGCTATCAAATCAAACTAAACATGTGTGTGTGTGTGTGTGTGTGTGTGTGTGTGTGTGTGTGTGTGTGTGTGTGTGTGTGTGTGTGTGTGTGTGTGTGTGTGTGTGTGTGTGTGTGTGTGTGTGTGTGTGTACGTATAAAACCTACCTTCGATTTACGTTTAGAATATTTATGAAAAATTTATTGGAAATAATGATTATCAGTGTTTACATATTGCGCTATTAAAAGGATTCCCATTTTGATTTCAATAATGTTTCGCCAATACATTACATACGAGAAAACTTTAAAAATATCGAACGTCCTAATATCTTCATTTCAGTATTACATTATACTGTATATCATTATTCCTATCGAGTTCTTCACAAATATTCCAAACACAGAAGCAAAACTCGGTCACAAAGTCTAATTACAAAACGTTAAGTACTTTTAATTAAAATTTAATAAACTAGTAAAAGTTTTTAAACAAAAATCACTGGTACGGAAGAAGGTCGGTTATAGTTACGGGCGACAGACTTTACGGACAACGATCGGGTTTATTAAAAGAAGCAACGTACCGTGTAGTACAAACATCAGGCGATAGGTGGCAGCTGTGACCAAGGCTAGTTCATTGTTGCCACACAGATAGCGCTGTATTCGTTATAAAAGTTACCAAGTTGGTCAGTAGGAATCACGTGTAACGTGAACTCAATGGAAAATGTTGAGTTATGTTAAGTCGAACAAACAATAAATAATCAATGGTCTATTGTATAAATATATCGATCGATAATATAGTAGTTCAGGCAGATTATAGAGGGAATATACGTTTCTGCCGGCCTGCAATATGCAGCAGCATTGCGATAATTAATTATAAAATTAAGCAATTACTTCAATTTGACGACTGAAATTGCAAAACATTTCTAATATTGAACTAAAAATAAAAATCATGTATCAGGTTTTCTCTTCATTTTTTAATTTTAATTACGATAATTTGTTCGAAAGCACGATAAATTGACATAGCTAGTTTTTAACAACGCAACCTGAAACTTATCATAGCCTATCAGCTGTTCAATGAAACCAGCTGATCGTTAAGAATTTATATAAAACAACTGATCTTTTAATATCACTACCAAAATTAAATTAACAATACATTGTATATACTTAAATCGGTCAAACTTATTTGTTGTTTCTGTAGTGTAGTGGTTATCGCTTGTACCTCAATTAAAATTGATCATTAAGCTGTCATGGTTCATTTTCGTACTTTCAATGTAATTTAAAAGTTGTAAATTTTAGTTAATAAAGATTTCATTGCTGGTTACTTTTTTTTAAAAAAGCGAATTTACGATAAAAAAATACTTTTGAAAATTTGCTTCCATCACGAAAATACCTTACCTTTCATTATTTTTGAAAATACTTTACTGAAATGCGAACAGAGAGAAGGAACATCAGTGTTTCACTTTTCCAAGTCTTAACTTTTTAATTCATCCTTTGACTTTCTTGTGTAAATGTTTTCCTGCAAATAAACTAAATATTGCGAAGAACTTTGGACGATGTGTAATTAAGTTAAACAACAGCCGCCCTGAGGCAAATAAAGATTGCTTTAAAACTCCAGAACACATCTGCTTTCGATGCAATGCAATACGGTATTAAACAATATTTTCGTATATCTAGTGATACAAAAAGTTCTCTCGAAACGGACTGGCATCTTCATATAGAGTGTGTTCACAAATTACTGGGCCAAACATTAGGAATTGATCTGGTAGCACCGTATACAGTCAATTTGTAGTCGTATCTTGTTTAGTTACAGGGCTTGAGGATAATGAGGAGGCAGACAGACTGGCTGTACCGGGATCTGCATCTGAGTTTATCGAATCTGAGCCGGCTTTGGTGACCCGGTTCTATCGTTAGCCGGGTGTGCTATCAATAGGTGGATTAACATGCAACACTAGGCAATATAGGATAACCTTCATGGGCATTACTATAGCAAACGCCTCTTAGGTAAGGTTCCTTATAAAGGACTTAGAGGGCAGAGTACCACTCAGGAAAACCATGGGCTCATTACCGTGTGTAAGTTATGCAGGAAAGAGCAGGAAACTTCAAGATTATTAGGCTATTTCTAGCAGGAGGCTAAGGGTTTATGGTTTCCAGGACCCTAGGGCCCTCCAGCTGACGAGCTAGTCAGAGGATTGTTGGAACTTACTAAGGGCACCAGTCTGCTGTACTAATACTTAAGATGTTTGTTGCACAATAGGTATG
Organism: Callitettix versicolor; assembly: GCA_022606455.1. Taxonomy (NCBI): domain Eukaryota; kingdom Metazoa; phylum Arthropoda; class Insecta; order Hemiptera; family Cercopidae; genus Callitettix; species Callitettix versicolor. The sequence continues at coordinate 40,647,231 of CM040189.1, read as the reverse complement.
TTGATGCAGTGCCTGGAGTTTTATAGTTTATTCTTCTTGTTTCTAATCTAATCTTGCTTAGTTTTCCACCTATTCGTCATTCTTCCTATTAAAACGCCTTTGAAAAGCATTTTGTTATCTATAACCTTGAAAAAAGATAAAATATTAAATTGAAATTTGTTGTACGTACTTTTAATGTTATGTTTTTCAACTTTTACAAAATCAACGGTTTTATTTTAATTATTTTCAAAATGACAGATTTTTATAATTTTAGAACTGTAATATTTTTAAAAACGTTAATTTTACAAATTTATAAACAAGGGATTAGAACGTTTACCTTTTTTAAATGATAAACAAAATATTTTAAAACATTTTTACTCTAGTTCAAAGGATAATCGAGTTATTGACAAAAAACATACAGCATAATTTTTGGTAATTGTTTAAAACACAAAATTAAGCTTTATGTTTTCGGTTTAGTTTTGTCGATAACTCGAATGCCATTTGAGCTATGGGTGACCATAAAATGCGGAGAGGAGCTGGGCTGAGCTGACCGGAACTGAACAGAATTAATGATTATGAACAACAACCAGAAGCGGGGTTTACTATGTTTAAAAACCGTAACCTAGGTAATGAAAATAATAAGTTTGGAGGAGTGCTCAGCGTGGGAGGGAAGCGGAGACAGCTTCAAAACCGAACCTTGACAGAGTCAAAGCTACGCGGAACGGACGCAGCGACGCCGCTTGATTCCGCTCAGCTCCGTTACGTTTTCAGTGGCCGCACTTACATTAAAAACAATAGGTTCGGTTTTGCATATATTGTGCGCACTGCTCAGCTCAACTCTGGCCACCCGTCCTCAAAATTAAAAAAAACATTGTTTTCATTAAAAATATACACTATATTTGCCTTTTTATAAATATTTTTTAATGAAATAATAATTTAAAAACAATTAAATCACTGACCTGGGAAGGAAGAGGAGACAAAGTGGAAGGTGCCGCTGCCTGTAGAAGTGGTCTTAGCAGGGACATAGAGGGCATTGAGTTGGTTGAAACTCTCCTCGTCACTCGGAAGGGCCAAGAGGGAAATCTCTTCCGGCTGGCCGAGGAGCTCTTGATCAGTGGGCAGCTTGTTGTCCTCCATGGTGGGCAGTGCTTGCACTCCACAACCCAGCAAGAGGGGGACAAGCCAAATACGCCACATCTGAAATATTAAATATAAAATTATTCGTTATATATATATATATATATATATATATATAAAACTACACGTTTCATACATCTTATATATCTAATATACCTAATATATTATAATAAATGCCATAATGAGGATTTATGGCATTTAAACTTGTGCCATTCCTCAGTATAATTTGTACCATGTCATAATTTGTACAATTATGAAAAAAAGTGAATCATGTATTTGCTCATATATATATATATATATATATATATATATATATATATATATATATATATATATAAGTTATGGTATGGTTTCGAGGATGTCGCTTTTTAAAAAAACAACTTTTATTAATTACAATAAGACTTTAATATTCACTTAAAACTTATTATAATTATTTAAGTTCGTCTCATATGTATTGAGATGCGAACTGAGTGAGACCTCGATTCACACTGAGCTCCTGCTCTTTCTTCTCTAGGTACATGAAAATGCTTACTGTGCTAAAAGCTAAACTGTCAGCATTAAATATAGCTAAGTCTAACACTAAATCTAGCAAAGTTTACAATAATTGTCTATATAACTCCTCCATCCCTAAACAAAACTTCCTGGGGTGGTTGAATAGCAACTTCCCTCGAAGTTCTTCCAATTAGCTTCTTAGACGCCAAGTATAGTAGTCCTCCAATAAGGCGATGGTCCAAACACTGATGTGCTGTGTGATGGGTGAATTCCGATCAATTCTGGAGACAGTATCTAGGTTGATCCTGTCGTGTTCTAGCTTCTTTATTATTGTAAAGAACAGTATTATTGTTGAGCTTTATTACCCCTTAAGGATTGAAAACTCAAAGTCAAATTGTAAATGCGATATTACAGAATGAGCAAAAGTATTTGGAATTAACTCTATTGTTACAATTGATACTTAACTGTTACTTAATTGTTACTCTACTGTTACAATGGTTACTTAATCCAAAGACCACAGAACTAAATACTAACAAGTATTTTACATTTGGTGTAATTGTTACAAATTCTGATCATACTTAGTTGGTAATGAATATATTTTCGCTTAATTTGTTCATAAGTCTCTTGTATATCACGTTGATTAATTTTGCTTACGTGATAATTTTCTATTATTTCCTGAATTTCATCTTCTCTAGTCACATCTAACAACTTAGTGTTACATTTAACTAACCAAAGTTTGGATTTTTGAAATTTTTGTTATACAAGTCACAAATTTTTCATAAAAGTCGTTTTCAAAATAAATATTATATTTAACATTGGGTACCAAATATTCCTTCACAAACTTAACAATGTCATTATTTAAGTTATTTTCGGATATTTCAACTATTAATCTTATTTTACTGGTTCCAAATAGCTTTAGTATTTTTACGTCCTTAGGTTGATATTTCACAAGACTTAGCAAAATATGGTTTTTTCCAAAATTTACCGGCTCGTCTGAGATGGGTATTTCTATTTGCGTGTTCCCTTCATAATTAGGATGGATGGTCTGGTCGCTTTCTGCGTTCATTTCCTCTTGATCTGCGGCGTGTCTCTTCTTCCGCGTCAAAATTTGCAATTATTGATTCATTACCGTCCAATTCAGGAAAGTACAAACTAGTCGACTCGGCTATTGTTTTGTGTAGTTCTTCATCCGTAGCACGCTGATTGTTCGCATTATGCTCAGTGATATTTAGCTGTATCCTCGACAAGGCGTCGGCATTTCGGTTTAATTTTCCTTTTTTGTACCTAATCTCATAATCGTACTCCTCTAATTTTAATCTCCACCTAAGTAACCTGGAATTTGATTCTTTAACAGAAAATAACCACTGTAGGGGTTTATGATCCGTATAAATTTTAAATTTCTTGCCGTATAGGTAAGGTCTGAAGTATTTAGTTCCAAAAATGATTGCAAGAAGTTCTTTTTCAAAGTCCGGATATTGTAATAAAGGTTCATTACACAAGATATTTTAGCAAGTTTCAAAACAGTTTATATAGTCAGGTTTATTTATATCAATTTTGACTTCCTTTTTTAAACAGTGGGTGAATGGTTTTGTTATTTTCGCGAAGTCCTTAATAAACTTTCTGTAGTATCCAAGTAGTCCAAGAAATCCTTTTATTTCTTTTGGCGTTTTCGGAATTGGGTAGTTTTTTATAGCTCTGATTTTGTCTGGGTTAGGTTTAACTCCTTCTGGTGTCACTATATACCCTAAATAAGCGACCTCTTTCCTCAAAAATTCTGTTTTATCGGGTTGAATTTTAAAATTGGCTTCTCTAAATCTGTTGAAAACTACTCTTAACCTATTTATGTGTTCTTGTAAACTAGTAGAATATATTATTATATCGTCGAGGTAGGTCAAGAGTGATTCATTTTGAATCCCACGTAAAATGTTGTTCATTGCTCTTTGAAAAGTCGGTGGGCTATTTTTAAGACCGAACGGCATTCTTAAAAATTCAAAGTGCCCGGTTTCCGTCGAAAATGCTGTTTTATCAACACTTTCGGGGTGCACCTCCAGTTGGTGGAAACCAGATGCGAGGTCTAGGGTGCTAAAGTATTGAGCCCTTTCTAGCTTATCTAAAATGTCCGTTATATTAGGTAAAGGGAATTTGTCATCGATTGTTTTAGCGTTCAAACCTCTGGAATCAATTACAAGTCTAAATTTCTGCTTATTAGATGCGTCTGATTTCTTGGGTACTATCCAAATAGGTGAGTCCCAAAGTGAATGAGACGATTGTATTATTTTTTGTTCTAACATATCCTGTATTTGTTTGTCCACTTCCTTGCGATAGATTTCCAGATATCGATAATTCTTAGAATAAACAGGAATCTCATCTGTGGTTCTAATTACGTGTTTAATTTTGTTAGTAAAGGTCAGCTTATTATTTTCTGTGTGAAATAAGTCGAAATATTCTTCTAGTAATTTCATGATCTCGTTTCTTTCTTCTGGGTTCATATGGTCAGTTCTAATTTATTTAGGTCCAATTTATTATTTATGTGATTCAAAAAGTTAAAACTAGGGTTGTTTTCATTATATATTTCTTGCTTGTTTGTTTTACAGATTTTGAAATCACTTAATGGTTCAACTTTTAAAGGTTCAACCATTAAACGTCTATCGTCTGTTGTGATATTTATAATAGGACAAAGTGCTTCCCCTTTTATAACTTTCACTAAACATTGTGGTATTTCCAATCCATCACTTTCTTTGTACGATAGTATCCCCTCTCCATTATTTAAATTACCAATTTTAATTTTTATTACTTGTTTAGATCTAGCTTTAATGAGATGGCATTTGATATTTTTTGGAGGTGTATCTTTGTTATTATTATTATTTTTTTTTTTTTGTTATTGTTTTCCTTTTCCGTATTGAAATAATGTACAGGAATCTTTTCTCCGCAAAATATTAGCTGATTATGTACAAAGTCTAAATTAATTTTTGTTCTTTCATATTGTCAAGTCTTAGTAGTAGATCGAAATTTTTATGAAAATTAAATAGATAGAACTTTGTTATTTTCTTCCCCAATAAAGGCAATTTACAACTAAATTTTTCTTTTGAAACACCATGTGCTGTAGAAACTTCAAACGGCTCCTGTTTTAGTGTATTGTTTTTTTGGTGGAATGTTGGAACGGTTTGTTTGGAATATTTTGTTGTTTTTAAACTGGAAATCGTTTGTAAGCATACTGAGTGCTTCTTCAAGTGAGGTGGGGTTTTGGTTCTCATGAGGGACCCTAGCGGTTCCTGAAGTCCCTTAACAGAACACGTAATGCTAATTTTTGTGCATACTTGCACAGAACATCCCTAGCGGATGGTTCTGTTTACAAAAAAATGCTATCTGTAACTTTAATAGCTTTTGAATCTTTTCATAAAATTTGAAAGGTGATTCCCCGTTTTCTTGCTTTAATTCTGTCATTTCAAGATTCAAAGTAAAACAATCCTTCTTATCAAAATAACTAGTCAGCAAAATTATTTTTACATCTGCCCAAGCATAAGTATTAGAATTAACTACCATTTCAAGAGCTTGCCCCTTTAATTTTGATAATATGGACGATAACAAATATTAATTTTGGAAATCTTCTAAGTTATCAGCTACAAAGAATTTATTGACCATTTTATCACATATTGTGATGAATCTATTAAGCATGGTTGGTTCTCCGCTAAACTCTGGAATCATGTCCAGGTATTCTTTCTTCAGTGTTGGGATAGACATTGTAATATTTAGTTATTACTACACACAAAAATAAATCAAAATTAAAATTAAAAATCAAATTATAAAATATAATACTTATAAAATAATGCTACAAATTATTTATGATAACCTATGTTTGGTTTATCTTTAAAAATATTCAATTGATTCAATTAACAAATTGATCTTTGATATTTAATTATTTTGTTTGTTAATTATTTAATAAAATTGATGTAACATACATTCGTAGGTATATAGTATACAAAACTATTTTGTGGGATCTACTTACAATAAGATCCAAAATACTTTGCTCATTTTACGCGCACTTGCCACGAAAAATTCGCACAAACACTTCACTTCAATTCGGATGTAGATGTTCACTCTACGGTTGCAAATATTCACTTTGCCGGTTGGTTGTGTTCAATTTAATAATATACACTTATTAAATTGAACGGTTGGTCTTTGTTCGACACTTCGGTTAACAGTTGAAACTGAAGAAAAATTATATGCACTAATTTTCCCGAAGTGTCCTACCGACTGCGCCAGTTATGGTATGGTTTCGAGGATGTCGCTTTTAAAAAAAAACAACTTTTTATTAATTACAATAAGACTTTAATATTCACTTAAAACTTATTATAATTATTTAAGTTCGTCTCATATGCATTGAGATGCGAACTGAGTGAAACCTCGATTAACACTGAGCTCCTGCTCTTTCTTCTCTAGGTACATGAAAATGCTTACTGTGCTAAAAGCTAAACTGTCAGCATTAAATATAGCTAAGTCTAACACTAAATCTAGCAAAGTTTACAATAATTGTCTATATAACTTATATATATATATATATATATATATATATATGATATGATATATATATTGCCATAATCGATATATATATATATATATATCGTGTGTGTGTGTGTGTGTGTGTGTGTGTGTGTGTGTGTGTGTGTGTGTGTGTGTGTGTGTGTGTGTGTGTGTGTGTGTGTGTGTGTGTGTGTGTGTGTGTGTGTGTGTGTGTGTGTGTGTTTAAGCACGTAAACGTCAGAAATTTTGGTCTGATTTGATTCAAATTTGGCACAAAAATTGATTTTGGTAATATTTTAGCAAGTGTTACCCGACTAGCAAAAATCCGTTAGACAGTTTCAAAATGGAGGCATTTCAAATCTTGAAAAAATAACACACTTTTACTACACACATTTTTGAAAATTTGATTTCACTATCATAATTATCGTTGAAATATGCAAACATTAATTTTTTGAAATTTTTAAATGTAATAAAATAAACACGCACGTTGCAATCTAGTAGACGTGATAGGAGCGAATTTCCAAAGTTATTTGTCTTAATCTTACCTTTTTGAAAAATTCTGTTTTCACCACTGCAATCTGCACATATAGGATTTAAAACTTTCAAATTTAAATTAAAAACATGAACACTGAACCACCGTCAAAACGTTTTTTAATTTCAACCGATTTTGAAAATTCTAAAAGTCTAATTTATGCAGTTCTTTTAAATCCTGTATACGATGACAAAACCGAATGTGTTAAAAAAGATAAGAATTTTTTAAAATTTGAAATGGCCGCCATTTTGAAACTGTTGAACGAATTTTTATGCTTAACAAACTTTTTCAAGCTATTGCCATAATCGATTTTCATGCCACCTTAGAATATCAAATGAACCAAAAATTACGTGAGCGTGCTAACACACGCACACATACACACACACACACACACACACACACACACACACACACACACACACATATATATATATATATATATATCAGAATCGGTTCTTATTTCAAGTCCCTGGGTCTCTGTCAAACCATGTTGGCCCATATGGCTTCTCCAATATCTCATTTTTCTAATAAAAGCTCGCTACTTCTAAAGAAAATTAAATTAACGAACCAGTGTTCATTTGTTGTATTTTAAATATTAAAATATTAACAGTTGCAGTTATTAATTCTGATTTTCTGTTTTAGAATAGTATTTTGAAATGATTGCATGAACGAAAACTTAGAAATTATCCATTACCTTCACGTCAACAAAACAGCTATGCGCCGTAATTGTCATAAACTCTGAGGCGACTACTGATTGTAAAATTTGGCAAACATCTGATTGAGCGTTCCAATAAATTATAACAGATAAATTAACCGTGGCTGAACATTGAATTATCAACATATATATGAGTGTCGCGTGATACATTAAATTGAAGGAAGCTTAATTTATGCACTTGGCTTGATTTCACGAATGCCTGAGCCAAATCGATTGGTTTTTTTTTGTTAATTAAAGTTTGACAATCGATCCCATTGCCACTCTATTGATTACTGAACTTTGGTAATTAATCAGAGATACTTCCCTTTGGAATTAACTAATTAGTTACTAAAAGTTCCGCTAGATCGTGTGAGTTTCTCTAGTCACATGGTAATAATAATATTTGTAATTAAATCTTTGATAACAACGATTTTACTATGGATTAATTATCAATTTCCGCTACAAAATGAGCTTTTGGAACGGGCTTCAGTGTAAGACCAATGAAATGAGCACCCAGAATTTTTGTATCTAATTTCTTGGTATTAAAAATTGTTTCCAACTTTGATTTCAATTACATTAAAGTTTAAACTCTGTTTAAGTTTAGGGCCTATACAATATTTTACGTATAGTTTTACTCAATATACAATATTTTACGTATAAACCAACATTTTTTTAAAACAGAATCATAATAACTTTTACCAAGTTTTTATTAACTCACTTTCTTGTCTGTTTTTCAGTTTGGTACAAATTTCGCAATCGATTTTAAACTAACTTCCCGATGAGCTTGAGACTTGCAACTTTAAACATAACTCGTACTGGATGATAAAGCAATATTAACTCATTTTCTTGTCTGTCTGTTTGTTTATCGGCACGCCACATACATCGAGTCGAAACACTGAAGTAGTCAACGCTTCAGTAAAGGACGCGAAACTTGGGCGATCACGCACACCAATACGTTGAAATTTCAATCACTTTAATAAAAAATAACAAAATAATAATAATAATAATAGTGAATAGTGCATTAGTGGCAATTTGTACAATTATTGTAGAACCTGAATGCATTACAATTTCTATGAATTTATTAGTGAAGAAGTTCCCGAAAAACAACGCAATGTCGAATGTGCAAATACCAAGAAACGAATGGCTCAAACAAGATCTATCAAAACGGTGGGCGCACATTCCCTCGACTTGCCAATGACGCGCAACGACATGTTCAAGCAAGAGCAAACGAAACAGCTCTGTCTGTTTGTTTGTTTGTCCATTATCTTATAAATTAATTGAATAATGAATAATTAATTTTGTTTGCTTCTTTATTTTATTTTTCAGGAAAACAACAAATTTTTAATAGCAATGAAAATACTTGTAAGATTTAAAACAAAAAAAGTGGGGCGCATCCAATAAATAATGGAAGATTATCTCTATTAAATTAGAAGCTACCTGTCCTCCATAACTTTCCTCGTTTTAAATATTACATGTATTTTCAGTAAAATAATAAAATATCTGTATGTAGCTAGGATACATTTTTTGTACTTCTTATTCAGTTTTAAAAACGTGGTATTATACAAAATTTTATTCTTTTTTAAATAATTATTTTTTATTTGTCATAGTGTAACAAATAAATACTAATTAATAACGATAATTTTTAATTTTTGTTTATAGGCGCTGTGTTAAAACATGAGGAATGTTTAATACGGTGGTATAACTAAGGCTGGTCATCAAATGCAAAGCAGAGCGGAGCTGAACGAAGCCGAGCTGAGCAGAATGAAGATGAGAAGCAACCGGAAGCGGAGTTCAGTCAGTTTAAAGAACGTATTTTTATATTTTAAATCTAAATGCTTGCTATAACGGATTCCAGGAAACTACTCTGTTTAAAAACCGAAACCAAGGCAACGGTAACGAGAAATAATAAATGTAGAAGCGAAGTCAGCTGCAAAACCGAACCTGGACAGAGTCGAAACTACTCGACTCAGAGCTCAGCGAGGCCGCTCGATTCTGCTCAGCTACGTACGCTTTCTATGACCACGCTTACATTAAAAACAATAGGTTAGGTTTTGAATGTCTAGTCCGTTCCGCTCCGCATTTGTTGGCCACCCGGCCTAAGGCTAGTGACGTCACGTAAGTATTGTTAGGCTTAGTAGATGTTGGGGTGACTCGTTAAGCGGACAGTAATACAATAATTAGCTCTTAAACATAGAAAAGAAATAATCAAAACTTGTATAGATAATTGAGATTTATATTCGCGAAGAATTTAAAAGGTTCTAGTTAACTTTTACATTCTGCTTTTAAAATTGTTACTTAATGACGGAATATTTATGTTATTATTACATTTTATTCAGATAATTGACATCATTTCTGTTATAAAAGTGAATCTTGCAGAACTTAAGCCCAGATGTATAAATTACTTGAAAACTAAATAGAAACACCCAGGGCAGGTTAAAAAAGAAATAAAATTAAGACTTACATGTGATCAGGGAACCATAATTCACCCAGAAAACGAAAGGAAAACGCTGCAAAATATCTAACTGTGTAAGAAAAAGGTGTGCGCAAGACAACAATAAATAACATACTGATATTTGTACCTGCCAACACCAGGGCAACTTGATCAAGTTTATTGACCTTTCCCTTTCTCAATATCCTAGCTTAGTATCCATAATGAATTGTAACGTTTTTGGATTGGTCACTCAGGGATTTGATTTCAGTTTTCATTCCAAATTTTGAAGTATTTTAACATAGGCCTAGACATCTACACTTGTATGTTTAGGTTTTTAGTAATGTATACTCTCGAAATATCAAGTATTACTGTCAGTATACATATGATAACAATAATAATAACCTTTAAATTACTAATACGACGGTCTGTTTAATGAGTATTTGAGAAATTAGAAATATCAAGCGAACACAGATATATTAAACATGTTTTTAGTTTAATTGTGAAATATACGAGCAGTGTAAATTGTAAGACTTGAATACGGTACGATAAGTCTTTAGAACCATTTCCGTAATAAATAGGCACTTCCTGTTTGATAAATAGGCGTGTACAAGCAACAATAATGAGTGTTTGGGGAAACTGTGAACTGAGGGTAATAATTCAAAATTATAGACTACTGTAGCAGGCGCCTGTCGAATACTGCGCGTAACGCAAGTGCATTTATAAATAATATATACGCGGCACGCAGCTGTATCGCTGAGGCGATAGAAGCGAATTTCCAGAAATATTTTTCTTTAAAACTCTTAATGTAATAATCTCTTTTCCCCGCAAGGAATGTTGTAATTTTGTGGAGTACATATCTCTGTCTTCCTTACTTATTTATTTATTGCCAAATTTTCCTTTATACAAACTTTTAGTTACATAAGAAGGACCTAAAGGGGTCATAGAATGCCCGTACATATACATATATTCATGGACACACATATACGTACACGTGCATATCTATGCATATATACACAAACATACAATTATATATATAGGCCTACACACACACACACACACACACACATTTTCCTAGCTTGAAACATTTTATATTTGATGTCGCGTTTCAGAATATTTCCATTTTCAAAACTTAATGTACTTACAATTAGTAGGCTACTTACCAGTGAATTAATAAATTTTGAAAATGGAAGTATTCTGAAACGTGTCAACAAATATAAAATGTTGAATCTAGGAAAGGCAGAGATATGGACTGTACAATATTTTTCTTTAGCTTACTGTTTTAGAAATTCTGATTTCACCTTTATAATCAGCATTAAAATCTGCATATATTAGCATTCAAACTTTCAAATTACATTGAATATACGAAAGCAAACCTAGACCGCCGTCAAAAAATTTCTAATTTCAATGGATTTTTTGAAAATTCAAAATGCTAATTTATGTAGTTTGTAACGCTGATTACGATGGTAAATCGGATTTAAAAACAAATTTAAAACAAAAATGTTATGAATTTTTAAAGATTTGAAATAATAGCCATTATGAAATTGTTGAATTATTTTGCTGGTTAACGAAATTCCCTAATCTCTTATTATAATCGGTTTTTGTTTTAAGTTCGAATCAAATCGGACTAAAATTTGCGGACGTGAGCGTGCTGAAACACAAACACACACACACACACACACACACACACACACACACACACACACACACACACACACACACACACACACACACACACACACACACACACGTTAGAATTTTTAACGACCCTTAAATGTGAAAGAGGTCAGGATCATTGCTCATGTCAAGGTCCCTGGTCTGGGTCTTACCATGATAGCCGCTGCAATAGCTCATTTTTCCAATGAAAATTTGCTAACAATGTAATTATGCATTGAAAATAGCTTTAACCAAAAGTATCAGTTTTGAAAAAATAAGTTCATTTTTAAGTAGGCTTTAAAAAGAAATTAAACTTTTAGCAAATCCTGCTGGAAAATGAGCCATCATAATAAGACTGAAACACTTGAAATGAGCAGATACTGACCTATAGATTACTTTTTAGAAGGGTAGTGAAACATTGTATCCATAAACATATGTTATAACACACTTTCGTGCGCAATTGTGGTCCGATTTCATTCAAACCTGGCAAAACAATCGATCTTTATAGTCTAACATCTTGAAAAAGTCAGTTATTAAAAAATACCCGTTAAACAGTTCCAAATTAATGGTCGTTTTAAATCTTGAAAAATCATAACTTTTAATCTTAAACGTTAAAAAAACTGATCAGACCATCGTCAACGTTGAAGTACGCATAATTTAGAAGTAAACATTTTTAGGTACCACGAAATCTAATGAAACCAATTTGACGGCGGTCAGGTTTAGTTTGTGTATTTTCGAAGTAATTTTAGATACAGATTTTAATGCCGATTACGACTTTTAAAATGTCGCTGTAATGTTACTAATATCTCAGTATTTTTATTTAAAATCAAAAGTGTAAAACGATATTTACAAATAATACCAGTTTAATACAAGTTTAATATTTTCAGTATCATTCAACATTTCATTTATGTTCTTGAATCATGATACAGTACATCGTAACTCATAGTTAATATTTCCTTATAGGAGATAATTCTCTTCAACCACCAGTAAAGCTAAACGTATTTAGAATTTAAGCCTATTTGGGCGAACGTTTATTCAACTTCTTTTGCTTTTTCTCGCTCAAATTTATTTTCTGATACTTAACACTATCTTTACTCGTGTCAGAGCCGTTTCTGGAATTTGAAAAATAACTGTCATCATCAGGTTGTCCGCAACAGAAACACGGCCTAACCCAGCTCTCGCAGCCGCACAATAGTAACGTTTCCCCGATAGTTGAGCAGATAACACAAATCAACACTATAATAGTTACAATTATCGATACCAGTAGAATTATAAAGAGCATTGGGCGTAAATATTGTTTGAACAAACAGTTTGACGTGTCTGTTAGGCTTCCGTTGTTCTGAGAACATTCCGTTGTCGAATCGATACAAAATTGCGTCGTACACGGAGCTGCCGAACTTTCTTTAAGGAATTTTATTAAAAACAAAAACATTTTTAAATCCATTATTTTGTTTTATTTAATTTAATTTTATAATAAATTTTTCACTCAACGTTAAGACTGATTTTCCCGTTACTATGGAAACAGTGAAATTAACAAAGATTTTAAAAATGCTTCGTCGAGGTGACACTAATCGCTGCTAACATAAACAAACACTGATAATCGAAAAGTTAACGATCCTATCATACCGTGGAATGAGACAGAAACACTTCAGATAGTGTCAATAAATTCCGAAAGAGCGCACGAATGTTTCTATTGAAAGATAAGCACTCACAGTATTTACGATAATACCGGGCCTGGATCTTACCATGATGGCGAGTAAACATTTACCTTACTATTTCTTCAAACATTCCGTTTCTGAATCAATAGGTAAAACAAAAACCAGTGGAGTTAAATTTGTCATATTGTGTAAATACTCTTTTTTTAAAATTATAATAAAGTTCAATCAAATATAAAGATTTTTAAACAAAGCCTATGTACGAAATGAAATAACAAAATACCAGTAAAGTGAAAATTGAAATTAAACAACAAAACTCGAAGCAAGTCTGTATTTACTTTTGTATACACAGCCTTGTATGTTTACTTCTGTATGGTAAACTAAACCGATTTACATGAAATATGGCAGCTAGGTATACGCTAGTTTACGGTTTGAAGCTTTTTTTTAACTAAATATTGATTAAACTTTTTTTAATTAAGGTTTTAACTTGCACCAAGACTAAATTAAATATTAATAGATAAAGTACCTACGAACTGATATGTAAAAGAGTGTTGTGCATTTACTTTGCTACTCTAATGTGTGCTTTGATTTTTCAGCGGATGAAACTTTTAACCACAAATCTATAAAAGATGTCAATAAAAGTTATCAACTTTCTCAAACGTCTCGGCTGTCAAAACTTTCAAAACGCAGTAACTTTCTGGTATGTTAGCACTTTGTAGAGATAATACAACTTTTCATGTCCTATAATAAAAGGACTTTTAAATACAAAACAGTTTAACTTTTTTTCTTTGTATCTGACCAAATTGATACTTTTAATCACTGGATATAAATATACTAGACGTACAGCTACCATTATAAAAAGTGTGCTCGATATTAATGGCTAAAGTCCAAATAATTGTACTAACTGCCGCTACAAACGCTGAAAGCTGCAAGAACGTTTGAGTATCCAGTATTATTATCTATTTAACTGCAGTTGAACACTCTGCCGCAAGATACTACCAGCAGCGAGCGCTGACATATTTCATAAGGTTTATCATTGTAGAACGTTTATATTCAATGGTTTAATTAAATGCACTTTAACTCTTTTGGTGCTGTTTTTTTGGAATGTCTATTCCAAAAAAAATACGTCTATTTTTACATTAAAAACTATTTTTCATTAACAGGTCACTTCCGAAAAGATTTTGGAGAGAAAAATTTATGAATATAGATAAGAGAACTTAATGGGTTAATATTTAGTAAAACTATTTCAAAACATAACGAAAAAAGTAGTGCAAATACATTACAAAAATGTTTTACATTGGATTATTTCCCAAAGAATTGTGTTCAGAAATTATCGAAGAATAAGATTAATTTAACCTTTTTTATAGTTATAAATTGAACTGACATGTAATGTTCTGGCCATCACGGTTACGCAGTCTGTCGAGATTTACATTTAATATTTATTCGTTAGAAATTATGTATATTAAGTAAGTTCAATAGTAAATATTTTAATTATAATTGACGCTATTAAACTACATACCCGAACCATTTTACACAAAATTATTTAAAGCGTACACAGTTAAATAAATCTTACACATTTATATAAATAAATATATAAGAAAAATTAAATTAATAATGAACGTTATTATACTAACGTGCCCAACCAAACCATTTAAATCAAGTTTCCACGTTTGAAATGCAATATGATATGAAGACATTCTTTTAAATGAAGCACTAAATGTTTAAAACAATCACTACGCGCGGTCGGGTTTTATTTTTTGACTTTTTTAATTTACTTATGGACAGGAAATATCTTTTTATTCAAATATGCTACACTGACTTAAATTATTACTCATCATATCTGACTAAAATTTAAGAAAAATTTAGTGAACAAATTTTACGAAAATGTGACAGATTTTCAGTTTTATTTTTGATAGCTCGTTGATTCGGATTTTTCACAGATTCGGCAAAGTTTCTTTCGTTTTGTACTTACTGACTACGTTTGTGAGAAATTTTATCAAAATCGTTAGTAAATTTTTAGAAAATCCCATTTCAATAGTTTTTCTGACAAAAGATGAAATAAAAACCCTTTTTATAATTGTAAGAAAAATTTAAAATTATATTTAAAATTTGATCTCCTATAAGTATTTACTTTTAAACGGATTGATGTATCCACCAAAACTATCTAAAAAAATTACCACTATTTCTATTCCGCTTACAAATACTCTGTCCCATTATTCTCTTTGATTAATTAAAAATGTTATAAATGAAGCCTTAATTACTTTACTGAGTTACAAAGCGTATTTAATTACTGTACACCCTGTACAATAGGCAAAGTACGAGAGACACATATCCCTGAAGCTACACCGGTCTTGATACCCTCCACTTTGAATAATAAACAAGGTGCACTTTGTAATCCTACTAATTTGTGCACACCTAGAATTAGTACATTTCATATGTGAATATCTAGTTTCTATTGTGGACATGAATGTCACCAGTACACGTTTATATATTAGCTGTTTAGGGATGTTTTTACAAGATATGACAGTCGAGCGCTATTCTCACAAGATCGGTTCTATTACAAGATTGCACTGACAGGTGCTATTCTCACAAGATCGATTTAATCACAAGATCTGACAGTCGGGCTCTTTTCTCACAAGATCTGACATTCGGACTTTTATCACAAGACCTGATAGCCGGGCTCCTTTCTCACAAGATCGATTTATCACAAGATCTGATAGTCGGGCTTCTTTCTCACAAGATCGATTTATCACAAGATCTGATAGTCGGGCTTCTTTCTCACACGATCGATTTATCACAAGACCTGATAGCCGGGCTCCTTTCTCACAAGATCGATTTATCACAAGATCTGATATTCGGGCTCCTTTCTCACAAGATCGATTTATCACAAGATCTGATAGTCGGGCTTCTTTCTCACAAGATCGATTTATCACAAGACCTGATAGCCTGGCTCCTTTTTCACAAGATCGATTTATCACAAGATCTGAGAGTCGGGCTTCTTTCTCACAAGATCGATTTATCACAAGACCTGATAGCCGGGCTCCTTTCTCACAAGATCGATTTATCACAAGATCTGATAGTCGGGCTTCTTTCTCACAAGATCGATTTATCACAAGATCTGACAGTCCGACTCTTTTATCACAAGATTGATTTTATCACAAGACCTGACAGTCGGGCTCTTTTCTCACGAGAACGATTTTATTACAATATCTAACAGTCGATCGCTATTCTCACAATATCGATTTAATCACAAAATCTGACAGTCGATCGCTATTTTTATCGATTTTATCAAAATATCTGACAATCGGGCGTTATTTTCACAAGACAGATTCTATTACTAGATCTCACTGTCAGGAGCTGTTCTCACAAGATCAATTTTATCACAAGACAATGGACGCTATTCTCACAAAATCGATACTATCACAAAATCTATTATTAAAACCTTCGATCGTTCATGTTGTACTTGAATAGGACAAAGACAAGTTTTTTAAATAAATAACTATACTAAATATTTATAATATAATCACTAATCATAATGTTATTTCAATTTATCTGTTAGTTTTTCGAATTATTACCATTTAAAAAAATAATTAGAATGATTCTTTATTTTTCTTAATGCATGAACCCGTATCTATTCCATGAAAACCGATTGTTAATTAAAAAAAGTTGGTCTGGTTGCATTCGAAATAAAAAAAGCCAAAATCCATAACATTAATACCCAGATGTTTTTCACATCTGTTGAATGTTTCGATTTTTTTTGAAATAAGTAAATCCGTAGGAAATATATTTATCCCCTTACACAATAAATTATCTCACGCAAACGTTCCGTTGATTTTTCTTCCGTTTATAAATCCATCAAGGGTTGAATTTTCGAAAACGGTACAATATGTGTTTCATTGTTTGTGTTTCAGATTATTTACGCTAAATTCGGAGATTTTTTTACTATAAATGTTTATACTTCTCCACTCTAGGGGTTTAATTTCATAAAAAACCTTTCCTAATGAGTCCCTACTTTATAAATTAAACTACTAAATCTTATATTATAGCGTAAAAATGCGCGCGCGCGCGCGAACGTACACATAAAATTTCCACATCCTTAAACATTTTTTGCCTTAATTTTTTTGAAAATCAGTTTTCATTAATGTAACAGCATTAAAAACTACACAAATCATCATTTTGAATGTACGAAATTTCTTGAAACAGAGAAATTTAATTGCGGTCAAGGTTCATTTTCGTATTTTTAATTTGATAGTTTAAAAACCAAACTAGATATTGATCTAGTTTAATCAGCAGAGTTCAATGCTGATTATGATGGCGAAATAGTAACTTAAAAAAGATAAGATAAAGAAAATTGCTTTTGGAAATTTGCTCCTATTACGTCAGCGAGACATATTTGTCTGAAAGTCAATTCACTCTATGCATACAAGTACTGTAATTTCCTTCAATGACACGTTGTGCCACATTTACCTTTATTTACAATATGAAATGTGTCAAACACATTAACGTGTTATGAGAAGTGAACGAATATGTTAAACTGAAACCAAATCTATTTAAACTTCACTTCATTGTGTATGTAACAATTCAAATAACAGCTGCACCCTTGCTACTTGACTGACTTAATGGATTTGCTAAAATATTTTGTACATTGCCTTTTTAAAAATTTCATTTTAAAACCGTAATCTGCATTAAAATTTACACTTTTTTGCATTTCAAAACTATCAAATTACGTAAAAAATACAAAAATGAGCCCTGGCGGCCGTCGAATCACTTAAAAAATCAAAATTATAATTTATGTAAAATATAACGCTGATTACAATGGTGAAATCAGATTTTCAAAATGTGTAACACATACACACACACACACACCCATATATATATATATATATATATATATATATATATATATATATATATATATATAAAGGCGAAAAGCACACTGAGGCTATTATCGCCTCCCTAAATGTAAGAGTGAATGTAAATCCGATTTAGAGGATAGGAAATCGGTTCTCATTTCAAAGTTCCGGGTGTGGGTTTTATGATTATGGCAGTTCCAATCGCTCATTTTCCAAATGGAAAATCTTTCATATCTTTCATTACGCTAAACATTTCGATCAGTTTTGTACCGAAAATAAGGACTTGCGTTATTAAAACTACATACATGTTCGTGTCGGAGCACCTGGAAATACTTGCGCCACATACGTTTCCATTTTATTGCTTTACAATAAAATAAAACCGACTTAAAACCAATAAAACTTTGTAAATGAAATTCCACGACAAAGTGTCCACGAGAGATTGCAACACAATGCAGTCGTAGGTGAAATAATTGTGTGTACCAAAACTGCTGATTGTTAAAAAAAACATTGTTGAAAGAAGTATTTAAATTGTTACTGTATCCAAGACTTAAATAACTATTAACTGAATCAGTTTTGAAAGTAGAATCGGTAAGACAATCTAGGCCAGTTCTAATATTTAAATGTTACTAAATAAAATATTCTGCTTTTAGTAAACAGTAAATACTGTAGCCTAATTTATGTAATGTAAAATCCTGTTTTAGTCGGTTTCATCTGTAAATATTTCAGTAATGTACAATGTTAGAATTCAGTGATTAATTTTATAGGTTATTGTTTTAAAGACGAAAGGCATGTTGTTTTAAAGACAAAGTAAGGCATGTTGTATTAAATAAACTAAATTTAATAAAGATATTGCTTTATTAATAGGTTATACAAGTATTAAATATAACTGTAACGTTTATTTTTAAAAGAATTTAACATTGAAAAGAAATAGTAGGCCTGGTTTTGCAACGATTTTACTTAGGAAGATATGTACAGGAGTTTTAAAATACTAGTACTGAATTAAAGATCAGTGCATTTTAGTAACTAATACCGGCCAATGGTATAATTTGAATTACTTTATTTACAGAATTCATGCCTTTTTTATTTTCAATAACGGATAGAGATTTAAAAAAAATTCTAACCTCATTTCCCTTTCGTTCATTACCATCAAGGAAAGTTTTGATTGCCACACATATTACATATGTACCTAAACTCTGTTTCATAGTTTATAAAGAGGTGCTCTAACACAGTCCAATCTCTTTCTGTTGTATATTATTCCTTTCTTTTTTCAATTAACTGCGGAAGGTGTACTCACTTAATAAGTTATATTGGGACGCCAGAAGAGTGCAGCACTGGGATTATAATCTGCCATAAGGCTAACACTCGTACAATACATACAGTATATCGTACGTTGTCTGACTGATACATTATTTTGTATTCCACGGTGATACAAGATTGACAAGGCTAGAACACAAAAAGACGAGGATGCTTTGAGATATTCTCCAATTTCAGCGGCGTCTTTGTGAAATAGGGGATGGAAGTGTTGCACCCCAGCAATGTATTACGTTGTAAATAAAAAAAAAAATGTTTCGAGAAATTTATAATAATCTCGGAACGCAGACGTGATGGAAGCTGTTACCATTACTCAACAATATCCGTTCAACAGTTCCATAGTGGCGATCGTCTGATATTTTAAGAAAATTGTAACTTTATTAAAATATGGTTCTCCCTTCGTAATCAGCGTTTGAAAGTCAGCATTTAAAATTTTTAATATAATTAGTGACCCGTGATTCTGGAATTATACTTCCAAATTATTTTTGGATAAAAAGTAATTATTTATTGAACACAATAGAACAGAATTTTAATTGAAAAGCAGAAATCATTAGTAATTAGTTTGTTATACAATGTAAATACCTCAACTAAAGGAACACAACAATATTGTAAAATACCATTTTTTGACAACTGAAGCAATAAAATTAGAAATTTAATCTTAGATACAACTAATTATAAGCCAGCTTTTTACTGTATATAAAGTAGCCTTTAAAGTGCCCTTGTAAATACGCAGGAAAATCTGGAAGAGATACAAAAACTCGTGTTAAAGAACATTTCCATTGTTGGAAGTACGAAAAAAAATTATTCAAAATTTGTGAATCCTTTATTAGGATTCATCATATAAATGGTAAAAAACCAAATTGCGAATCATAAAAACCAAAAAGGTATAAAACTAAATAATTTAGAAATTCTAGAAATATATTGATCTACTTGTAAAAACCCTAATTTTAATTTAAGTGAGCAGACTAATTCCAAGCCAAGTTTATGAGTGTTCCCAACTTGCTGCTCACCGACCTTCTTACACTGTCAATACTTCATTTCTTTACTTTCTTCCTTCCAGTTTTAACATCAACTGTATTAGTGTATAAGCACACTTTATAATTTTTAGCTTAACTATGTCTGAAGATGCCTCACGGCGAAATGTATGTCACGGAATAAAACAGAATTTTTGTTTGAAATATTATAAGTGTTTTAAATTTTCTGGATAAAAATAATGTTTCACATTTGTTTCTATCACGTCAGTGACATCTGCGTGGCACTATTATTTTAATAGACACATCCATTATTTTCAATCATTATTGCTTACGAACGTTTTAAAAGAAATAGTACTTATAAGCAGTTTTAATTCATTAAAAGACATTATTCGGTTCGTAGAAATATTATTTTTAACCAACAATAGCTAATCCAATGAAAAGTCGCTGTTAACAATACAAAACGATTTCATTATGTTACACAAAAATAACTGTTTTCTTATTAAGATAATAACACGTTTGTATATTTCCACAACTTTTTTTGAGTCTTGCCAACCTAGGTTTCACTCGTTAGAGCATTTACATGGCTACGTAACAGACCGAAGTTAAAACAGCTAGTACAACATTATACATTTGTTTGGAGGAAACCCAACTGTACAGGCCTGAGAAATATGAGGAGTAATATATTCTTAATTAATTGCCTGGCCACCGCTCTTTGACGTGCCCGTAACATTTGCCGCCAATTTAACCGGTAATATTTGGAAAAATATTACTGGACATACTTTATTACAAACTTTATACTCTTTCTCCATGAAGCCATCAGGACGAACCGTTAAGCCAATATTACAGGAAATAGCCAACAGCTATACTGATCGTTAAATCAGAGGCCACCATCTTGAAACGGGAGCGGATAAAAAATATCTTATACATAAATCGTATAAAATTTCAAAACAATCGTTCAATGCGTTTTACCAAAACTGCGTAACAAACACACAAGCCAAAAGCCGAACGGTTGTGTTGAATCAGAGATCTTGCTTTGCTCGATAAACTATTAAAAAACTAAACATGTTACATTTACTTTAATATTACAAACATGACCTCTGTGCCAGAGGCCAACAAACAACGTAACCATTAACAACCAAATTAATTTAATCAAAGACAAATTAACTGTAAGAGAAAACAGTTTTGGAAGTGAATTCACCAGAGGAATTAAAAAATTTAACTTGTACAATAAAATTAAGTAAGTTGATAAAAAAATGAATTATAAATCCAAGAATATAATTTCCCGGAGGATTTTTTTTATAAATTTCAAATTGTCTCACAGATTAATTATGCAATACGAATGTACTGGCTCAAAAATAATGAATTGGTATTATTTATTTAGCACAAAAAGTCAATACAGACAAAGTGTATGTAGAAAGAGAATATACGATTCTTGTTCCTAGAGTTAGTAGACAAAGCCAAACATCCTTATATATTTGGGATCTTGTCCGTCCGTCTGTCTTTCTGTCGGTAACACACTCTTATAAGTAAATGATATGACTGGTCAATATAAAATTTGGCCGAATCACTGTTTGTAGCAGCTAAAGCCCAGAAAAATATAGAGAAATAATATTTAAAAAGGGGGTATTTAAAGGAGGTATTAAAAAAGGCAAGAATAGTAAGAGCAAAATATGTTTTCATTTTATTTATTTAATGTGTTATTGTTTGAAACTTGAAGTGATACTGATACCGAATATATATATATATCACACAAAGAGTTTGTATAGTGATGCCAGGCTTCACCCCTCCTTTAAAAAATGTACACTACAATACCTAGTTTAAATCAAAACAAAAAGCAGGTTTTCAGGGTTATTGGATATTTTACACTTTTTAATATTTCTAAACGGCTCTTTGCAGTATGGGTAAAATTAAGTAGTCATTTTATGTCTGAGCATCAATACGCTTCAAAAAGAGCCAATGAACATCTGTTCAACAGTTTTGAATGGCTGCTTTACAAATTAAAAAACCTTTATGTTATACTGTTAATTTTGTAGGGTTGCTATTAAATTGCAACACTGTAGATCTATTTCTATAGTGATAAGCGAACTTTAAAAACATAACATTGAATTGAATATTCCCAATTTAAAACAACGTAAAATCGTTTTATACAGTGAACTGGAATGTAACTACTAATTTGTACAGATTTTGACTGTGAAGAATCTGAGGTAAACAGCTGATGATATATTCCTCAGATGTTCAGTTACAGCGTCTTCTCCAGCTGATCACTTCATAAATTCTAAGATTTGGAGGGAAGTGAAGGTGGGTAACTCCTTCACTCCTAACCGGTGAGTTTTGCTTACTATGCTAACTCCCATTCAATTATTCTTCCTCTTTACCCTTATCGCGTAGGTTGTGACCAGCTTTTCGTTGTACTGTAAGATATCGTTTATTCTATTTTATATTCTTACTTACGGATGGTAGCAAGGAAATGAGGTCCACCCATCAGAGCTCCGCATTCATGGCACATTAGAAGGTCGTCAGAGCTCCGTTTTACTTATCGGTGTCATTCATCCATCAGCACGAGTAATTTACACTTGAATTTAACCAAGAAATGTAATACGACGAGTTCGCTAAGGCTGTCAGCTACTTTGTGTTATCACCAGAATACAAGCTGTTATATTTCCTTTCATATTTTTACTGTATACAACGAGTTTATGTTCTTTTAAATTGGAGATATTTGATCGAGTGCAGTGAGCTATGTTCCGCATTTAGTTTTTGTGTACGCAATTTTGGCCAAACGCGTTGACTAATTGTTTTGAAATTTGGTTAGGAGGTACCTTTTATAAAGCCCAAACGACGTACGTGTAAGATTTCGTTCTCATTTACTTACTTTCAAGATGGCGGCCTCTGATTTACAACAACGATTGTATGAAGTTTTAGCCAAACGCATTGACCGATTATTTTGAAATTTCATATAAAGGTACCTTTTATGAAGCCCAAAGAGCATTGGAAGATTTTTCTCTCATTCACTTCTTTTTCAAAATAACGGCCTCTGATTTAACGATGACGATTTTACGCAGATTAGACAAAACGCATTAACCGATTGTTTTAAAATTCCATACGAAAATACCTTGTATAAAGAACAAATGATGTATATATAACATTATTTCCTATTTACTTCCGTTTCAAGATGGCAGCCTCTGACGAGTATACACAGTTTTAATAAAACGCATTGGTCGATTTTTCTGAAATTTGATATGACGGTACCTTTTATAAATCACGGAGAAGTACGTGTACGATTTTTTTCATACACTTCCGTTTCAAGATGGCGTACTCTGCTTCAACGTTTACAGGTAGTTGCTCCTATAATATTGGCTGAACGGCAAAAATCTATCATAGTTTTGACCGCTTCGTAGAGAAAGAGCATAAAATTTTCAATGAAGTTGGTCCCGTATGTGTAAGATTTTTTCCCATTCCTTTTGAAGATGGCAGACTCTGCTTCAAAGTTAAGAATGTAGTTCCTCCTATATTTTTTTTATGGCGAATTGCACATTGAGGCTATTATCGCCTTCCTAAATGTAAGTGTGAGTGTAAGGTGTTACAGTCGTAGGTGTAGTGTTGTAAGTGTAAGTGTGTGTTAGACTCGGGTACCGCGAAGAACGAGTCTCAACCTCTCAATGCTCATCTAGTTTGCACCTCCTGCGGGGTCCTGTAATACTGGTTGAACGGCAAAACCTATCACAATTTTGACCGCTTCATAGAGAATGAGCATAAAATTTCCAATAAAATTGGTTTTTTAAAAATATTACTGGTACAGGTTAAACTGACGGAAAAATTACTAGCGCTGTCGTGGGGCGCCCTGTTTACTAAGATTGTACCGCGGGGGTATTCTTTGAACTATTAGTTCATGTTAGGTTTTGAAAGCTCGCTTATCACTTTAGCGAGACAGCTGTTTGCCATGATTGTTTATCACTTGTGTCGGAGACAGTGGATAGAACTTGAATTAAAATTAAACTTGGATACCAGCAACGGAAATTACATTTATGCAAACAATCTTTACCGGAAGTAGCTCAGTGGAATGTTGTACATTTGAACATTAATGTTTCCGGCCAATGTTGGACGCATAAATACTGTAATACATAAAACATCTGACGTTCCGTAAGTTCAATTCAGTAAGAATATCGCAAGGATTTTGTCAAATACAATTCAGTTACTCAAACTCGTATTGTAAACAGACACTTCTTGGCTTTGCACAAAAGTCACAAAATGAATTATGTATCAGAATTTAAATAAACATTTTATTGTGAATTTCCCTTGGAAAATTGGAGTAGTTGTTATAGTAGACCAAGACTCAGGACCTTGAAATGAGCACCTATTCTGTTCTCTAGATCACTTGCAACAATACATAGATCAGAGCACCTAAAACAATACCACTTCAAAATATCAAATTAAAAAAAAAAAATGTTATAAGGAGTAAGTAATTATATGTAATCGATAATATTGTTTAAAAAAAAATCTAAAATTTACAAAACCGTTGATTATATTATTCAATAACTAATCAGGTTTTAAAACGTTTACAATATAAAACCAAGTTCTAATGTAATTAGTAAAAGTTTTAAGATAATTTGTTGTTAAGTGTGTTTATGCCATCCAGCTAGAGTGCCTTAGTCTACTTAAAGGTAAAAATGTTCAGTGAGGAATCACTTTATAATTGTGTTATTAAAAAACGTTTTAAACAGTTTAAATTTAGTTTTAAACATATTGAAGATTTTAAATTTGCAAGTAAAATTATATTTAAATTTTACAAATCATTAACACAGTTATTGCAAAACAACACTTTAATTGTTTCAAAATTTACATTTTTGAAGAAACAGTTACTCAGACCCAAATCTTGATGCTTAAAACAGTTTTCGTGAGTCCTTATAACTGAACGAGCGAAGAAAAGTCTTTTTTCCCCATAAAGTCCATACTTAATGTCAGTTAGAGGACGAGGGATCCACGAAAATGGTAAGAAAAACGCAAGGGAGTAACTGCGGCTAGAACTAAGAACCTTAACGTGCACGGTTCAGAGACGCGGTAGACTGACAGGTGCTTTAACCACATCGGCCACCGAGTCCCTGTCTCTGTTTCAACTCGACCGTTTGTCATTTGATTGGTTTGTTCATCT
Source organism: Callitettix versicolor (assembly GCA_022606455.1). Lineage (NCBI taxonomy): Eukaryota > Metazoa > Arthropoda > Insecta > Hemiptera > Cercopidae > Callitettix > Callitettix versicolor. Next base: position 40,621,853 of record CM040189.1, on the reverse strand, counting down.
GTTACACAGTTTTTGCCAAAGGCATTTACCGATTGTTTTGAAATTACATACGAATGTACTTGGTATAAATCCCAAACGATGTACTTGTAAGATCTTTTCCCATTTAATCCTTTTTCAAGATGGCGACCTCGAATGAACGACAACGAGTGTGTGCAGTTTCAACCAAACGCATTAACCGATTATTTTTAAATTTGGTACGAATGTACCTGGTATAAAGCCCAAACGAAGTGTACGTAAGATTTTCCCCCTCACTTCCTTTTCAAGATGACGACTCTGATTTACGATAAGAGTTTGCGAGTTTTAGTCAAACACAGTGACCGATTGTTTTGAAATTTGGTACGAAGAGCCCCTGGTGTAAAGCCCAAACGAAGCATATGCAATATTTTTTCTCACTCAATTCCTTTTCAAGATGGCAGCCTCGAATTAACTATGACGAGTGTGCTCAGTGTTGGTTAAACACATTGACCGATTCTTTTTAAAATTTGGATTTTATTTTGTTGTTTTTCCTGGTAAAAAACCATAATGGTTATCATCGCCGGATTTTTGAAATTTGGTACAAAGGTACGTGGTATAAGGCCCGAACTACCTATGAGTAAGATTTTTTCTCATTTTATTCCTTTCCAATATTGTGAAATCGAATTAACGACGACAATTGTACACAGTTTTGGCAAAACGCATTAACAAATTTGGTACGAAAATTTCTTGTATAAATCCCAAATGACGTATATATAACATTATTTCCTATTTCCTTCCGTTTCAAGATGGCAGCCTCTGACGAGTATACACAGTTTAAATCAAACGCATTAACCGATTGTTTTGAAATTTAGTACGAGGTAGTATCAAATAGGCACTAAAAGGTAATACAGTAAAAGGGGTTTCAATGGTATAAAACCAAACGTCGTATGTGTGCTATTTTTTCCATTCAGTTTCGTTTCAAGATGTCGGCTTCTAATTTAACGATGACGAGCGTAATTTTGTCCGCGTCATAGAAAAACAGCATAAAATTGCCAATAAAACTGGTACAGTAAAATTTCTCATAAATATTGCGGTTAAATTGGGGGGGACGTTACAAGCAAGTCTACGTGCTTTCGCGGAGCGGTGGCCAGGCAATTAATTAAGAAGATACGGCGAGGTCTACTAGTTTTATTCGATCCGATCCAAAAGTGGTACACGAATTTATTTCGGCAGTAGCAAAACATTTCTCAAATCTATCTTTCATGGTTAACCTAAACTTTGACACAAGTAACAGCTGTTATCACATCATAGATTGATACGGTCGTGATACAACTTTAAAAGCTTAACGTGTCGATCGCTTCACTAGCCTGCAGAGTGATGGATATGCCGAAGAAATATAAAGTCATCCATTTTGGTGCTCCTTTAACACTTCCACTAAGAGGCAGCGACCCTATCACTGCATGATGGATAATTTAAAAGGGCGTTTGCTTTTATGATATTGTACGACTAACTTGTAATTCACTAGTTATATTTTTATCGAATTTCCATTGGTAAATGAGTACTGGAGCGTCCATCATGGTAAGATCCCAGATCATCGCCTTGAACTAATCACGTATCCATATCACTTTCTGACGTGCAGTTAAAAATGATCTTTTTTAGTGTTATTAGTCTTGCATTTGTTATTTTGGTGACATTCGATTCAAACTTTGCACAAATGTAGTTCTGATATTAGCATATGGTGATCCGTATTATTTGTTTGATGGCCGTTTCGAATCTTTAAAAAATCATTATTTTCTCTCTTCAAAACTGATTGCGTAACCATGACGGCCAAAACCTTACATGCAGCTAGATTTACATCAAAATTAATTGCGTAACCGTGATGGCCAAAACCTTACATGTCAGCTAGTCAGCTAGATTTATTCACACCAAAAGTTATTGCATAACCATGACGGCCTAAACATTATATGTCAGGTAGATTTATTCAAATCAAAACTGTTTGCATAACCGTGATGGAAAAAACCTTACACATGTCAACTAGATTTATTGTCATAAAAACTGATTGCGTAACAGTGACGGCAAAAACCATACATGCCAGCTAGATTTATTCACATCAAAACTTACTGCATAACCGTGACGGTCAAAACCTTACATGTAATCTAGATTCATTAACACCAAATGTGAATGCGTAACCATGACTGCCTAAACATTATATGTCAGGTAGATTTATTCCCATAAAAACTGATTGTATAACCGTGATGGAAAAAACCTTACATCATGTCAACTAGATTTATTGTCATAAAAACTGATTGCGTAACAGTGACGGCCAAAACCTTACATACCAGCTAGATTTATTCACATCAAAACTTACTGCGTAACCGTGACGGTCAAAACCTTACATGTCATCTAGATTTATTCACACCAAAAGTGACTGCGTCTTTTTATTTTGACTGCGTAGATTTATTCACACCTTGACGGCCTAAACATTATATGTCAGCTAGATTTATTCCCATCAAAACTGATTGCATTACCGTGACGGCCAAAACCTAACATGTCAGCTAGATTTATTCACACCAAAAGTTATTGCGTAACCGTGACGGCCTAAACATTATATGTCAGTTAGATTTATTTCCAACAAAACTGACTGCGTAACCGTGACGGATAAAACCTTACATCATGTCAGCTAGATTTATTTACATAAAAACTGACTGCGTAACCGTGACAGCCAAAACCTTAAATGTCACTATAAAAAGCTAAATTTCCAATTTCCTACAGAAGTTTCCATTTAAAAATTAACAACTCAAAACGTGTCCTAAAGTTTCCATTGGAACTCATTTCATTGTTTCGTGTGTGGGTTTTACCCTAATGGCTGTTTCTAAAGGAAATTCACTAATAACAGACAAACACAATCTCAAGGAGAAACGTTGTTGAATACAGTCGAGATAATTACAAAGTGCATGTTTGAAGTTACATTTAGAGAAGTATAGAATTTCAGTGCAAGTCGAGCTTTGCGCGGAGATGCAACTAACTCGAGAATCAGTATCAGATGATTGAGATGTAGCACAGCTTCACTTAGCAACACAGATCAACAAATATCGTGTTACTTCTCCCGAGTGCACGTTTTTTTCTAAGACATTTTACTTTAATGCTGAACGTTTTGTGACGTGAAAAGCAATCTGAACGTTCAGTGAAATCAATTATTGGTTCAGTTTTATTATCTAGATAAGTGATAATTTCTTTTCGAATAATCTACTGTACCGACTGCAAAAACAGTTATGATTAAATGTATTTCTTAATCAATTTTCACCTTTGTTAGTTTTTACTTTATTACAATGCAAAGGCGGCTCGTATACAGAATGGCTGAAAAGTAAGTACCACCCTCCTGAATTGAACTGAAAACTGATATATAAACAAGTTGAATGATAAATATTTTAATTATAATTAGCGCTCAGTTGTTTTGCATTAAATCGTACAGATCAGCTGATTGTATTGAACAGCTGATAGGCTATTATAAGTTTTAGACTATGTTGTTAAAAACTAGCTTTAATTTTTCAAATTAATTTTAACATGTATTATGTTTTAGGACTGGTTGTGATGTTGGATTTCGATTTATATTAATATACAATGGTACACTTTACGCATTGCAAGTTTCAAATTAAATTAATCAAAATTAAAATGTCCTCTGTTTCAGCCCGTGATCAAACCGACCGGGGACCTTGCGCATGTGAGGCGCACGTGATAACTACTAAACTACGGAAACTACGAAGACGTTGACCAATGTAAATATATGAAATGGATTCGTTAATTTAATTTCGATAAATATGTAATAGTAAAAGATCAGTTGTTTGATATTGATTCGTAATGATCAGCTGATAGGCTGCGATAAGTTTCACGTTATGTTGTTAAAAACTAGCTATGCTAATTTGTCGTGTTTTCGAACAAATTATCGTAATTAAAATTATATATATATAAACATGTGTGTGTGTGTGTGTGTGTGTAAATTATAACGCCTCCTTAAAAAGTGATCTATTGTTCAGAATTGGTGCTCATTTCAAAGCCGCGGGTTTGGGTCTTACCATGATGGCCAATACAATGGAAATTTGCTAAAATGACGCAATACACAAACATTTTACAACCATGTTCGATTGCAGAAGGTAATGTAAAATTAATTATATTAATTTAGTACACAGATTTTTACCTTGACTTTTTGGATACTAGCATATTTTTTTATAGTTTTAAGACTACTATATTAGCGAAAAATTAATCAGTGGCGTTAAGTGAGATTTTAAAATATTCAATATTATTTTGCTCGAAGCAATTTATCTAAACTTTTTAAAAATTAAATTATCAGGGTGTAATTTCAAACAAAACATACTCGCTATGTAATAGCATTTTATTACGCATTCGGGTTTATTATAAAACAAAAATACAGAAAACGATTAAAGTAAACATAAATAAAACTATTTTGGACACATAAATGTACAAAAACGATTAGGATATTAACGAGTTCAATTCTCGAAGAACATAAAAAAATAGTAAAATCTGTAAAGACATGTTTCTACAAAACGTACCATCATTATTTCGATTGCACTTGGAAACTGAATGCATTCAGTTAGATTTTCAAAGCGTTTAGCATTCTTTGCATGCAGCCAGCACAAAAAACGCTTTTTTAAGTAATTAATTATAATTTCGTACAAAAGCAAACGGTAATTGGTGCTGTTTCTGACGCAGTAATATTTATTATGAGGTTAGCGTATGCGCTGAGGCCGTACTATTATGTTTTTTAATTTTCACCTCACTTTTGTGTTCACTTACGGAGGTTATTGGCACGTATTATTTGTGCGAAATTCATTCAGCCGGTAATGAACGACCTTTTAATAAAGAAAACCGGAGAAAATAATTTACGTTCTATAAATATTTACTTAGATAATTTGTGTCTAGCAATAGATTAAAGTTGTTCCTGGCTTTTATTAGAATACATACAAATTAGGTCAGCTGAGCAGGACAAACTTGCGGTTATTATTTGAATTTTTTAAAATATTTTTGTCTTAAACATTTTTTAAATGCGATTAATTAACGTTAAATCTGCATTAACTAGTTCGAATTTTTAAATTCCAATTAAATAAAAAATGTACATTTGTCAATGGCCTGGATTCAATTCTTGCATTTTTAGTACAATTTGAAAGTTTAAACGCTAATATATACGCAGATATTAATGTTATTTATGATGGCGAAAAAAGAGGTAAGATAAACAATTACTTCTAGAAATTTGCTCCCATCATGTCAGCGAGTCGACTGTAGGCAGCGATTATTAAAAAAAATCCTTTAAAAATGCTCATTAAATATATAAGAATAACTGTTATAAAAATCAGCTGTTTTTTGGTAAAAAATACTGTTGATTTATTATTGTTATTCAAAACTATAAACTTAACAACTAAAACCTGTCTGATATCTGGGCTTAAAAACTAAAAACAAATACCCAAGGCTGATTCCCTGAATGAGTAAAAATAAAAATAAGATTTACATATGATCAGTATACCACGAGTCACTAAGAAAACAAAAAGGCTTACAAAAAAAGTTGATCAGTACATTAGTAACTTGTTAGTTGTTTTGACTGAAATACGTCCTTTTTTGATAAGGCATTTTACAATTTTATTAATTTCCATCACTATTTGTACTGTAATTTCGTGTGTAAATTAGTAGATGTAGATATAAAATAGATATTGTCCGACGCGGTCGCTGTGTACAAAGTTAATTCTACTTTTTGTTTAAAGACAGAATTGTTTGCGTAAAAGTAATTTTAAAACTTTGAAAGGCTGATGAACCAAAGCTTGCAGTGCCACTTTGATCTTTTTGTCCGGTGAAGCTTTGTGAAAGTTACTATTATGAAGCTATATAATTTTTTTAGCTGTGTACAATTTCTACGAAAAAAACTTAGCCAAAACAACGCACTCGTTCACTGATAACTGTATCTCAAGTCGCAGGTGAAAATTGCATTATGGTGTGTGAGCGCAAAATGCGTAATTTCTTTAAAAAGGGTCACCAGATCTAGCAGCCAACCGACCAATGCTATTACATGATTTCTTTGCGCAAAAAGTTATAACCAAAAGTAGTTCGGGTATTTAGGGTTTTAGGCTAACAATATGACTTCTTTCCACCAATAACAATAACTTGTTTTTTTATAATATAAAAAGCTTCCCAAACATAAAAACTTACTGTAGCTTACACTGAAACAAAATTTTTAAGTTTTATCCTTTAAATTAATCAACTGTGATTTTTATTCTCTGAAGAATACCACATCAAAGCATAGGTGCACGTGTGTGTTGTGTGTGTGTGTGTGTGTGTGTGTGTGTGTGTGTGTGTGTGTGTGTGTGTGTGTGTTACGTGTTTTTGTTTATGTACATATGTATAATTATTACAAAATATATCCGCATCATATATTTGAACCAAGTGAGATACTTGTTTGGTCAGCGGATGAATGGATGCATAGAACACAGACGTCATTAAAAAACGCTTAATTGGACCCAGAGGACAGCAAAACGGATTTACCCACTGCAAGCTTCGTATCGATTTCTTAGCCCATTAAAAAAATGCTAATTTTTTAAGTTATCTCTTTATAATTAATTGCGGCACGCAACTGTCTCGCTGACGTGATGTAAGCAAATTTCCTACTACATTTTTTTCAGCTAACACTTTTTGGAAATATCAACGCCTTTAAATTTTTCAATGGAATTTGAAATTTGAAAATGATACATTTATGCAGACTTTAACAATGGCTACTACGGATAAATCAGATATATATATATATATAAGTTATATATAAGAAAATAAGTTACGATTTGAAAACCCCTTTTTGAAACTGTTTCACAATCATTTTTCGTCAAAATTTTTGAATTATTTCGGAACAAAATTTGCAAACATGACAGTCCTAAAACACACACACACACACACACACACACAGACATCTCTCTCTCTCTCTCTCTCTCTCTCTCTATATATATATATATATATATATATATATATATATATATATATATATATAAAAAAGTAGAATTTTCCTAAAACCCGATTTTTTAATAGTAGAATTAAGCATGGCAGACACACTGAGCTAAGAAAGTTTTTCAAATTTGCTCAAAATCTAAGAAACAAAACAATTCCTTTAAATAGCTAAAAATATCGTGTATATAAAACAACTATAAAAATATAATCAGCCCTTATTTGTGAGTTTTACGATGATGGCCATCGAATAGTCATTTTTCAATATTATGTAACTAAAAATGCATGTGTCAAATTATCTTTTTTCCGGTACTGTTGTCGGCGATAATCTTGTAGGCGTTTCGCCAGCAAAAATCAATTAATTGTAGTTGGTCGTTATGACGGTTAAAAATAATTAATGAAATCCAAGTTATTGTGTTACGAATACAAAATAAAAGTGCTGTAATTAAACAATTAAATACAAAACACAGATGGAAAGCATAATGTGCACCGTATTTTTACAGAATATGATATTAAGTTTTAAGTGCTTTGAAGGCTTTTGTTGAATATTTCGCACTGATAATTCCGCCGGACAGTTTAAACCATGTTTGTTCACATTGTTTCATTGTCATCAACAAATAAAATTAAATTTAATTCAGTTGCATTCTTTCGTATTGAAATATACTTTTACAAAGTATACGAGTGTTTTCTATTTAGGATTTTGTGTTGACACAAAGCCGTAAATTTACATTTAATTTTGAATTTTTTTATAAAATAGAAAATAATATTACAACGTTAATTCAAGGCAGTCAATGAAAATGTAATTGTAATAGTAATATAACATACGTATCCTCCTATTTATTTATACAGTACTTCTACATCCTGTGTATTTTTTGTGAATTTTAATTGAAAAATGAGCTATTGGTGTAATCATCACGGTATAACAGAAACTCGAAACCTCGGAAACTTCTTGAAATGAGCACCAATCCTAACCTCTAAGTCATTTTTGTTTAGGTTCATGCGTACGTGTGCTTGCGTACGTGTGCTTGCGTACGCGCGCGCCAGTGCTCTCACGTTTGCAATTTCAGTCTGATTTGAATCAAACTTAGAGGAACAAATCGATTTTTAGATGGACAATTACGTTACCTTTTGACATTTTCCAAACGCCGGTCATTTTAAATCTTTAAAAATCCATAACTTTTTGTCTTACTGTTATGTTCAAAATCCGTTGGAATTATGAAATTGAATTTAACGGCGGTCAGGGTTCATTTCCGTATTTTTAAAAATGTATTTAAAGGTTGACAATATCAGTTAATGCAGATTTTATTGCTGATAATGATAGAAAAACCGGAGTTTCAGAAAACATTAAGAAACATTTTTTTGTAAATTTTTTCCATTACGTCTGCGACACAGCTGCGTGCCGCGATTATTGTTCACGCGTAAGTGGTGACATTCCCAGAGGAGAATCGGGAGAGGGTGTTAGCTGTCAGTTAACTTGACAAATGTACCTAGCTCCAGATAAATTTGTAGGATATACAATACTTCAAAGGCTGGAGGACACGCGGTGGTCAAATATCCTTCGTTATAAACTGCAATCTGTCATGCGGTCAAACAATACGTCCTTGAACATGAATCATTTTAGCGACAAATTTGAAAATAAAATATAATTAATTTCCTTGGATAATGTAAATAAAACAAATTAGAAACGATTTTTCTCAAAGTTGTGTTTTGATATTCAAGGCATAATTACTAAAAGCATTTCTTGCGAGATGTTTTCAGTGCGCATTCGCGTACTCATGACATCATGGTTGCCATAGCGATGAAGAGTCAAGTGTGAATTCACCATCATAATAGCGTTTAAAGTCTGCATAAATTATAATAAATTTTAAAATTTCAGTGAAATTAAGGAAATGATTTTGAAAGCTGTCAGTGCTCGCTTTTCATTGTGATAATTTCATTCAAACTTGGCAAAAAAGTAAGCATTTGTTTTTCTATTTTCATTGTGATAATTTGATTTAAACATGGCAAAAAAGTGAGTATTAGTTTTTCTATTAACATTGCGCTAATTCGATTCAAACATGGCAAAAAAAGCGAGCGGTCGTTTTCTTTTTAATTGAAGTAATTTGATTCAAACTTGGCAAAAAAAGCGAGTGTTAGTAAAAACTAATAGAATGTTAATAAGAATAATGTTAATAATAATAATAATAATAATAATAATGTTAATAAGAATAAATGTTAATAGAAAACTATTAACATTGCGCCAATTCGATTCAAACGTGGTAAAAAAGCGAACGTTTGCTTTTCTATTTTCATCGTGCTAATTTGAATCAAACGTGGCAAAAAAAAGAGAGTTAGTTTTCTGTATTCTTTATGCTAATTAAATTAAAATTTGACAAAAAAGCGAGTGTTTGTTTTCCTACTTTCGTTGTGCTAATGTAAACTTGGCAAACAAAATTCGATTGTTGTAACTGTTTTGACAAGTTCGTTACCCAAAAAAAATCCGTTCAACAATTTAGAAATGACAGTCAACCTTAGCGATTTTGATAATCTGATTTCACCAACGTAGAAACGTTAAAGCCTAAATTAATTAGTATTTTTAACATGATTAAAATTCATTGAAGTTAAGAAAAAGAATTAGCCGGCTGGCAGGGTTCATTTTTGAGTAATTTGAAAGTTTTTCTAGATTTTAATGATGATTATGATGGTGAAAAGTGTTCATATGAAAATATCTTTCAGCTCGTCAGCGAGACAGTGTCGTGCCACGAATACTTAATAACTTCATTGCCTGTGAGGTTGTACAAAGTTTTTGCAATGTGTTTCATCTAAGCGTGGCAATGTAATAACGTACACTATCGGTGTAACTAATTTGCATACGCTTTGTGTTAACATGTGACGCCTTAAAACTCCCTGATAACAGTATAATCCTTGGCTCTGTCTCTGTTACTGTAATTACTTTTAAATTATAAACTTTAATTCAAAATTTGTTTATCACGTGACCGTTATAAACGAGCTTTATACAAAACAGTTACTTTATTTTAATTACTTTATTTTATTACTTATATATTATTACGAAGTGTTACTACCATATAAATTTTACAAAAACTATTACTAAACTAACATAGCTATTTCCACCAAAACACTGAAATACTGTTAGTTTTGGTAAATTTTTTTGTCATATTGATTATGAAAATACACATTCAATTATAGTTTGGCCCATGAAAGAAAACACTTCAGTTTAGGACATCATAAAGTTCCAATCGTTTATTGTACAGAAATTTTAGATACACCAAATTAAAGCGTGTTTGTTTTTGTCTATAGATTCCGTTAAAATATTTTCAAACGTCGATTTTATATTTCATGAAATTTACCGAAAAACATGATTTTTACGCAATTTTTTTAGGCCTATTAATAACTACTTTGAAGGTTCATAACTTAATCAGTTTTTACTCCACAACAATGCAGTTTATGTTGTGGTATAGACATTTGTTGTGTCTGCTAACTTTGACCAACTTAGAGAAAAACTGAAATTATGGTGATTTTTTAAAAAATGTGTCCATTTTGTTAACTTTATTTAAACAATTCTTTAACAGACGTCTGTAATTTTAAACAATGTAATCAAGAACTTAAAAAAATCATATTTATAATTTTTTTTAACGAAATTTCAACTAAATTCCAGCAACACTCGCCATTGTGTTGCACTGGCGTACCTTATCGAAGTACCGTCGGGTGGCTCACGCTATAAACTTATAAGGCGTGACAACCGTTCTATTTTTAATTTTATTTACAACTCCAGAGGTTTAGTCTTGAAAATACTGTTACAAAATTACAGACTGTTAAAGAATTATTTCGATAAAGTAGCTAGTAAAAAAATAAGCACTTTTTTAAAGATATTCACCATATTTAAAATTTTTATCACAAATTGGTCAAATTCTACACAAACATTAACAAATGTCTATACCATAACATATTTGAACAGCATTGTTGTGGCGTACAAATTGACAAAGTTATGAACCTTCAAAGTAGCTAGTGGTAGACAAACTGCGTGAAAATCGTCTTTGTCGTAAATTTATTAAAATATAAAATTGACTTTTGAAAATATATTTATAGAATCATAGACAAATGAACAGGCTTTAATTTTTTGTCCTGAATCTCTGTACAGTAACCGATTGGAACGTTATAACGTCCTAAACACAGGTGTTTTCTTTCGTGTTTATCAAATTTTAAAACACTTTGATGCAGGAGAAAATTATAAAATTATATGTTAACTTTGGTCTGATTTAGTTCACACTTAGCTAAAAAATCGATTTTAGGAATAGTTAGGATAAGTTTGTCATTCAGAAAAATACCGTCCAACATTTTAAAAATGTTAAAAGAAACTTAACTTTTTTTTAAATTATACTTGTAAAAAATCTGATTTTTAAGGTTTGTTTGGAATAAAAACGTTTGAAAAAGATTTTTTTTAGATGAAGCAAACGATTCCGTGAGAGTAGTTACTGTGGGACTAACAGTGTTGCCAATCTCAACCGTAATAATTACCCAGAACCAGATATAAAATAACCCGCAAATTACCAAAGTATATATATATATACACACACACACACACATATATATATATATATATATATATATATAGCTGAAAGATTGTCTGAGTGTTTTTTCCGAATAAAAATTTGTACCCTTTAAGTTATTAGCACAACATTTTCACACAGAAGTTGTTTACCGTCTAAGAGTCAAGGGAGGACAGACACTGTGGGGGTGGCGGACCCTTTACACCCACACCAGCTTCAAAATCGCTATTATTCTTAATTCAGTTATATCATGAAAGCGAAAAGAGATATTATAATATTGTTGGTCTTTACGATACATACAATATTCTGAGAGACTCACCTTCAAACACTTCCTTAACCCTTAAAAATTGAACTTGTTGAAATTTAATAAAAAAACAGTGTTTTCCGTAATTATTGTAGTGAATTTTAATGATCGCTTCATTTACACCCAAGCAATACGGGTACTCAAGGATTGTTTGCTATAAAACTTACGCTATGTTTGAAAACGAGTGGTAAAATAGTAGTATATTAAAAAAATATTCTGAGGTACAGAAAAAAACAAACCGAGCATGGATCACATGTAAAGATTACTTCAATACGAAATAAGCAGTAAATTTTAATCACCCTTATGACTACCCACAAATCGAGTAATTACCCCCCAATTGGCATTGTTGCCAATTGGGAACTAACCAATATAGATAGGTAATGAAGATTCACTCGTTTGTCTTTTCTTAGAAACGAATAAGCAGGTAAACAGTTCCGCAAGGTTTTGCTAGCAGTCAGATCAGTAGTCTCAAGAAATACTTAAAAATAATTCCAGCTGAAAGTTAGGGTTCGCGGGGGTAGTTGTGACAGGGTGAATTTCACTCTTCAGTTACAGATGTTAGTGTTTTTTTTTAAGACGGAATATTTAAAAGTTGTCTACGGCAATTTCGACAACGTATTGTATTCACCCCGACGTTGGGAGTTGCAAAGAAAATAAATATATTTTTGTATGCTCCTTTAGAAAATAAGTTTAAATGAATGTATGTAACAGTATTTCGTGCATTAAAAAGTCCCCGAAGTAAATCAAAATACATTTTGAACCTACTGCCCTTGAAAGAACGAAAGAAGTGTTCCCTCAACCCATCATATCAGGATTATGTATAATTTTAAACAGTGTTTGTGAAGTCAAATCTAAAGCGTGACGTTTGAATATAAAAACAGTGAAGAGATAAGCGATGTTTGTAGATTGAGCTGCTCTCCCCAGTTGATAAAATAGACGACATATGGCGGCCTGGGAGTGAAAAATTGCACGCTTTTCTTCCTTATTTATAGACCAATGGATGAACAATCCATTGATACCAAAAGATATAATATAAGATGAAATATAAATAATCAAAGGTATCCGGCGGTGAAAGTTGAAATAAGCAACTGATATTTAGCGATCCCACCTACCTCTAGCTCATACAATTCTCATTTATTTACTCAAGACACACACACACACACACACACATTCACTACTCTGCATGACCTGGCTAGATTAGAGACTAGAGGAAGGGATAGTACAACCCCAGGCACTGCGATCGACTGACCTATTGTGCAACTAAACCTCTTAAAAAAACCTAGTTCAGCAGATTAGTACCCTTAATAAGTTTCAGCAAACCACTGACTATCTCACTCTGCTGAAGATCTCTAGGGTCCTGGAAATCAAAAACCCATAGCCTCCTGCTAGCAAGAGCCTTACAATTCATAAATTATCTTAGCTGTAGTTTCATCTTCATTTCTGCACAACCTACACACAGTTTCTCCATGGTACATACCTATCCTTTTCATGTGAACCCTCAGTACAGTTCCCTGTACTGAGCCTAAAGGTCCTCTTAAGTTGTGCTCTCCCCTGCTGCCCTTTTTGAGTCCTCCAACAGGAACTTTGCTTAAGAGACTCTTACTATGGCAATGCCCATGAAAATTGTCCAATCTAATCTAATCTAATGACCTGGCTAACTCTAAAATGTAAAGCGACCAGTGCTGATGGAATGTATATCAGTCTAATGATGTATCAAACGGAGCTTTGGGAGTTCTGACGACCTCCCAGTGTACCTTAGCCCTACCCATAAGCTCTGTACAGGCGGACATATTTTCCCTAACTATTTATGTTTTCATGAGTATGAATGTAATTTGAATGAGCGTGAACTCACCGCACAACAAAAAGCTGGCCAAATGGAGCCCAACATCCGTGATAAGGGTCAACAGTAAGGGTAAGTAATTAAAAGCAGAGCAATCATCTCAATAATTAATTGTAAAATCACTAATTAGAAGTGGTGGAGTTACCCACATTAAATCCTCTCTAAATCTTAGACGTTTTGAGGAGACTAAGACTGGAGAAGGCGCTGTAACTGAGCATCTAAATTATAAAATGAGTCATGACATCACATGTATTTTTGCCAACTGAAAACAGAAAAAAGTACATAAAATAAAATGTTTTGGAAATTATAAAAGGAGTTATGATATCACATGTATTTGTGCCCACTGAAAACAGAAAAAAGTACATAAAATAAAATGTTTTGGAAATTATAAAAGGAGTTATGATATGACATGTATTTGTGCCCACTGAAAACAGAAAAAAGTACATAAAACAAAAAGTTTTGGAAATTATAAAAGGAGTTATGACATCGCATGTATTTTTGCCAACTGAAAACAGAAAAAAGTACATAAAATAAAATGTTTTGGAAATTATAAAAGGAGTTATGATATAACATGTATTTGTGCCCACTGAAAACAGAAAAAATTACATAAAATAAGATGTTTTGGAAATTATAGAAGGAGTTATGACATCACATGTATTTTTGCCCACTGAAAACAGAAAAAAGTACATAAAATAAGATGTTTTGGAAATTATAAAAGGAGTTATGGACACCACATGTATTTTTACCAATTGAAAACAGAAAAAAGTACATAAAATAGGATAAAACAATGCATCAAAGAAAACCTAGAGAGAGATATTTGCGCTCACTGGCTGTGTGATTAAGCTAGAATGATTGAATAAGTCTTTGTGAACATAATAATGTAAATAGCAATGATGACAAATGTAATGTATATACTTTTGTAAATAGTATGTATACGGGTCACGTAAATACTTTACAAACACTTTGTGAATAGCATGAAATATTGACATGACAAAGCTGAAACAATGTACATTGCCAGACATGGTTTGAAATTCAAGTTAAACAGTTCTAGTAATACACAAAGCTATAACTAACCCTACAAGCTGGCAGGGACAATGCAGAGGCATATCCAGAGGGAGCTGTAAACTTGAAGATGCTTAACATATTTTCTAACAGTCCAGTTATAGTTAGGATTGCACCATTATTTATCTCGCACCAAACCTCAAAACCCACTAATAAAGTAACTACTGAATTACTGCACTATTATACTATTAAATATTATTAACGTTTGGATTGTACAAGCTTAGTGAAATGTACTGGGCTTTTCCACTGCAATTATAACATCAGACACAAAAACACAAATATTCAGTACAATGTTTTTTTTTGCAAGCCTAGTTGAAAAACCGTAACTTTTAGAATTGTTTGAATAACCTAAAAGTATTTTAAAAACATCCTTATGTCTTAATAATTACTCAAATTATAGACGTTTTCTTAAAAACGCATACAAATAAAGTTGCCCGCAGAAGGCTTTAAAACTCGCCATTTTGGAAAATTTGGAAAAGTTTCCAGTGGAGGACCACCGGTACTGATAAAGCCACCTCACCATTTGACCATCCTATATACGCGTATGCTACAATGTAGGTGAATTTTGTATATCTTTCTGGTTTCAATTGTTTTACTTGTATGATGTTCATCCGTTAATTAATCTGTGCAAGAAAACAAGTCATGCAGAAAACATTAGAACGGGTTGCTCAAACAGCACGTAAATAAGGGTTGCGGTATTATGTTCATTCAAGTAACCGTCCTCCCCGCTAGGCCTAACCAATGCGAAAGTAATTTTCGTTTTTAAAAATTACTTGTTGAACATTATTCTTTCTTTCAAGTTTTACATGCTAATTTCAATGGAAATTTTTCATGAGCAAACTCTCTGAAACTTTTGAGAACAGAAAATATTGTATTTTACAAAACTATGGATTTTCAACAATTGAGTGCAGTGTCGAATTTAATTCGTTTCGAAAATCGTTTCGTAACTTAAAAATTTCATAAGTTTTTTTACGTAAAAGGCGCATTTTACATGTAAATTGCCTAATTAGTTAACATCACCCCAAACTCCCCCCCCATACAATGAAAAAAATATACATTTATGTCAAATATGGAAGAAATATGCATTACTAAAACACAGATAAAACCTGAAATAAAAAAAAATGTACACATAATACGTACTACATTACATATACGTAATACTAATATGAAATAATGTGCGTAATTACGTTTCTTACGTTTAAAGATTCGGATACGTAGCGAAGTTCGTGGGAGGAGGCGACGGCGAAAGTTGTGGATATGGAGGAGGAGATGAACGTAGAGAGCTAAGAGAGCGCGTACGTGCATGCATACACAGTGTAAGGATTGAAACGAATTGAACACTTTTTTATGATTTTTT
This sequence comes from Callitettix versicolor, assembly GCA_022606455.1. Taxonomy (NCBI): domain Eukaryota; kingdom Metazoa; phylum Arthropoda; class Insecta; order Hemiptera; family Cercopidae; genus Callitettix; species Callitettix versicolor. The sequence goes on along the minus strand of CM040189.1, from coordinate 40,605,795 downwards.
TACACATTTTAGAACTGAATTTTTAATTATCATCGCTTTCTTTTGCCTTTTTGGGTTCACTTTCACTTTCCCCAGTTTCTTCTGGCGTTAGTGAAATAACGGCCCAGAAATTCTTGTTTTTGCCGACTTTTAAGAATGTTTCTGAAATGTGTTGGGAAAATGTCATCAAAATATGCGGCTGCCTTATTCGTAAACATTTTTTCAGGGTGTTTTTTCGTTAGTTCAGGAACTTTTTGTAAGTTAGGGCGGACGATTTCCGAAATCCCGTTTCGTAAGTTGAAATTTTTGTTAGTAAGGTCATACGTAAGTTGAGGTCCCATTGTATAATTTACCACGTATTCTGATTTCTTCCTGTCTACCCAGTTTTTAATTAAACATTATCTGGGAAACATTTAACCCACACCTGTGTGCTAGTATCGCCGGGTAGAATCTGTGATCCTCGGGCGACGTAAAGAAACGAGACTGTTTTAATAATTGTTATCTTTGTGCTTTTAAAGATAATAAAACCTAAATTAATTATAAACGCGTTAAATACAGAACGAATGAGGCACGCAGATGTTTTTATGATAGCAGTTTTACGACTTTGGCCGTTCATATCGCATGAATTGAAAAACATTAAAAAAAATTATTAACCAGAAAACACAGTAAAAAGTAACAGTTACATGAAAAAATTAAAAGTTTGTGTACATAAAAAGAAATTGAAAAAACTTTAGTTCGACACAACTAAATGTTTTAAGAAAAAATTAAATTACTATTTTTCGATATAATTGCACCTAGAATCTTAGAGTTTGTTTCCGCTCTAAGTATGAAGTAGTTTTGAAAAAACCCAACACTTGTTAGTCCCTCTTATAACTCTCGAATGATGCAACATTAGTTATTCGTCCTGTTTTTTTTTGATGACTGTCCTCGGCGGTCTTATAATGTCCTCGGACTCATTGTCAGCCGGGCTAATATGAGGTAATGGCAAGTACGACTTACGTCAACTTCAAGCCAGCCCACTTTATATTTGCGTCATAGGGATGTTATAAAGGACAAACAAGCGTTGGCCTTGACTATGAAAATACGACTTCAGCGAAACGACGGAACAATGTGTCTCCTAGAAACAATTGTTTCTAAGATTACAACTTGTTGATAATCTCAACAAGTTGTACAAATTTTAACATATTTCACGTTTTCTATCAATACAAGAATACAAATTAATTACGATGTAACAGAGAAGCCGATATTAATAATCAAAATTTAAGCACGAAGTCGTTAAGAACTGGTTACCTAGAACAGCTGAACGTACATATTTGTTATTGATGAAATTATAATTACGTTTTACATAAAAAATATATAATCAATTAATGACGTAACGATGATTGCGCAAGAAATGTAATTATAAATATTTTTTGATCCTCTGAGTAATTGGAAATAATCTATTCTTCGCATTCCTTTGTTCGAGTTACATTACAGTTCGTTAAGGATAAAATAAACAAGGAACAACGCAGGTCATTAATAATTCGCCTTAGAAACAAAACAACATTTTGTCAACAAAACAACATTTTGGACAAAATCAAGCATTCGATAAGATCTCGCTGAAGCCTTATTGTTGTAATAAGATGAACAAAGCACACGTATATAGACAAGTAAGGTGATTATGGTACGATGCGAAATATAACTGTGTGAAAACAAGCTTGTAAAAAACTTGAATAAAACGAGTTTTTAAAAACTTTTCAAATGATCAGTATAAGAGACATTTTGTAATGAATAAATAATTGTTTTAATCGTAACTACAACATATTCCAAAGCGAAAATACTTTAGACATGTTTTACATGAAAGTTATTGAATTTGTTTGAATCAATGAATTTTAGGCTAACTATTCCACTGCGATCTTGTAGATTTATCGAGCCTCCTTTCTAGCTTCATGAGATGATCATTTACGGCATCTTCTCTAACTCTAGACTCTTCACAAAGTCTAGGATTTGAAGAGGGTTCAAGAAGTATTCCACTTCTAACTGGTAACTTCCAACTTCATTGTTTGCATATGGCTCGCTCTGCTGATTCACTTTCAATTTGTCTTTTTTTGACGCTTATCACGGATGTTCTGCTCAATTTGCATTTGTACATTGCATTTGCAAAAACATTGCATTTGTACCACACACATTATATATATATATATATATATATATAAGTTATGGTATGGTTTCGAGGATGTCGCTTTTTAAAAAAACAACTTTTTATTAATTACAATAAGACTTTAATATTCACTTAAAACTTATTATAATTATTTAAGTTCGTCTCATATGCATTGAGATGCGAACTGAGTGAAACCTCGATTAACACTGAGCTCCTGCTCTTTCTTCTCTAGGTACATGAAAATGCTTACTGTGCTAAAAGCTAAACTGTCAGCATTAAATATAGCTAAGTCTAACACTAAATCTAGCAAAGTTTACAATAATTGTCTATATAACTCCTCCATCCCTAAACAAAACTTCCTGGGGTGGTTGAATAGCAACTTCCTCGAAGTTCTTCCAATTAGCTTCTTAGACGCCAAGTATAGTAGTCCTCCAATAAGGCGATGGTCCAAACACTGATGTGCTGTGTGATGGGTGAATTCCGATCAATTCTGGAGACAGTATCTAGGTTGATCTTGTCGTGTTCTAGCTTCTTTATTATTGTAAAGAACAGTATTATTGTTGAGCTTTATTACCCCTTAAGGATTGATAACTCAAAGTCAAATTGTAAATGCGATATTACAGAATGAGCAAAAGTATTTGGAATTAACTCTATTGTTACAATTGATACTTAACTGTTACTTAATTGTTACTCTACTGTTACAATGGTTACTTAATCCAAAGACTACAGAACTAAATACTAACAAGTATTTTACATTTGGTGTAATTGTTACAAATTCTGATCATACTTAGTTGGTAATGAATATATTTTCGCTTAATTTGTTCATAAGTCTCTTGTATATCACGTTGATTAATTTTGCTTACGTGATAATTTTCTATTATTTCCTGAATTTCATCTTCTCTAGTCACATCTAACAACTTAGTGTTACATTTAACTAACCAAAGTTTGGATTTTTTGAAATTTTTTTTTGTTATACAAGTCACAAATTTTTCATAAAAGTCGTTTTCAAAATAAATATTATATTTAACATTGGTTACCAAATATTCCTTCACAAACTTAACAATGTCATTATTTAAGTTATTTTCGGATATTTCAACTATTAATCTTATTTTACTGGTTCCAAATAGCTTTAGTATTTTTACGTCCTTAGGTTGATATTTCACAAGACTTAGCAAAATTTGGTTTTTTCCAAAATTTACCGGCTCGTCTGAGATGGGTATTTCTATTTGCGTGTTCCTTCATAATTAGAATGGATGGTCTGGTCGCTTTCTGCGTTCATTTCCTCTTGATCTGCGGCGTGTCTCTTCTTCCGCGTCAAAATTTGCAATTATTGATTCATTACCGTCCAATTCAGGAAAGTACAAACTAGTCGACTCGGCTATTGTTTTGTGTAGTTCTTCATCCGTAGCACGCTGATTGTTCGCATTATGCTCAGTGATATTTAGCTGTATCCTCGACAAGGTGTCGGCATTTCGGTTTAATTTTCCTTTTGTACCTAATCTCATAATCGTACTCCTCTAATTTTAATCTCCACCTAAGTAACTGGAATTTGATTCTTTAACAGAAAATAACCACTGTAGGGGTTTATGATCCGTATAAATTTTAAATTTCCTGCCGTATAGGTAAGGTCTGAAGTATTTAGTTCCAAAAATGATTGCAAGAAGTTCTTTTTCAATGGCAGGATATTGGGTTTCGCTTTTATTAAGGGTTCTGCTGGCGTATGCTACTGGTAGGTCTGCTCCGTTTTTGATTTGCGATAAAATTGCTCCTACTGCATAATTGCTTGCGTCAGTTGTCAGAATAAATTCTTTTTCAAAGTCCGGATATTGTAATAAAGGTTCATTACACAAGATATTTTAGCAAGTTTCAAAACAGTTTATATAGTCAGGTTTATTTATATCAATTTTGACTTCCTTTAAACAGTGGGTGAATGGTTTTGTTATTTTCGCGAAGTCCTTAATAAACTTTCTGTAGTATCCAGTAGTCCAAGAAATCCTTTGATTTCTTTTGGCGTTTTCGGAATTGGGTAGTTTTTTATAGCTCTGATTTTGTCTGGGTTAGGTTTAACTCCTTCTGGTGTCACTATATACCCTAAATAAGCGACCTCTTTCCTCAAAAATTCTGTTTTATCGGGTTGAATTTTAAAATTGGCTTCTCTTAATCTGTTGAAAACTACTCTTAACCTATTTATGTGTTCTTGTAAACTAGTAGAATATATTATTATATCGTCGAGGTAGGTCAAGCGTGATTCATTTTGAATCCCACGTAAAATGTTGTTCATTGCTCTTTGAAAAGTCGGTGGGCTATTTTAAGACCGAACGGCATTCTTAAAAATTCAAAGTGCCCGGTTTCCGTCGAAAATGCTGTTTTATCAACACTGTCGGGGTGCACCTCCAGTTGGTGGAAACCAGATGCGAGGTCTAGGTGCTAAAGTATTGAGACCTCCCAAGTTTATCTAAAATGTCCGTTATATTAGGTAAAAGGAATTTGTCATCGATTGTTTTAGCGTTCAAACCTCTGGAATCAATTACAAGTCTAAATTTCTGCTTATTAGATGCGTCTGATTTCTTGGGTACTATCCAAATAGGTGAGTCCCAAAGTGAATGAGACGGTTGTATTATTTTTGTTCTAACATATCCTGTATTTGTTTGTCCACTTCCTTGCGATAGATTTCCAGATATCGATAATTCCTAGAATAAACAGGAATCTCATCTGTGGTTCTAATTACGTGTTTAATTTTGTTAGTAAAGGTCAGCTTATTATTTTCTGTGTGAAATAAGTCGAAATATTCTTCTAGTAATTTCATGATCTCGTTTCTTTCTTCTGGGTTCATATGGTCAGTTCTAATTTATTTAGGTCCAATTTATTATTTATGTGATTCAAAAAGTTAAAACTAGGGTTGTTTTCATTATATATTTCTTGCTTGTTTGTTTTACAGATTTTGAAATCACTTAATGGTTCAACTTTTAAAGGTTCAACTATTAAACGTCTATCGTCTGTTGTGATATTTATAATAGGACAAAGTGCTTCCCCTTCTACAACTTTCACTAAACATTGTGGTATTTCCAATCCATCACTTTCTTTGTACGATAGTATCCCCTCTCCATTATTTAAATTACCAATTTTTATTTTTATTACTTGTTTAGATCTAGCTTTAATGAGATGGCATTTGATATTTTTTGGAGGTGTATCTTTGTTATTATTATTATTTTTTTAATTTTTTTTTTATTTCCTTTTCCGTATTGAAATAATGTACAGGAATCTTTTCTCCGCAAAATATTAGCTGATTATGTACAAAGTCTAAATTAATTTTTGTTCTTTCATATTGTCAAGTCTTAGTAGTAGATCGAAATTTTTATGAAAATTAAATAGATAGAACTTTGTTATTTTCTTCCCAATAAAGGCAATTTACAACTAAATTTTTCTTTTGAAACACCATGTGCTGTAGAAACTTCAAACGGCTCCTGTTTTAGTGTATTTTTGAACAAGCGAAACGCTATTGGTTTGTTATTGAATGACCTGGTGCTTCCTGTGTCTATCAAAATTTTTAGGTTGGTTTTTGGGTCATAGAAATAGGGTAATTCATTTGTGTCGATGTTCATTATGGAAAATCGCTCTTCATTACAGTAAGTCCAAAAAAAAATGATTCTGTTCTAAACTGCATGCGTTGTCAACTTCGTTTGTTTCCTCGGTATAAAAATTACTATTATTTTGGTAATTTTCGTCATCGAATTGGGCTTCTTCAAAGTCTGTCACATCCTGGTCTGATAAGGAAATATTAGGTATTTGCCTCGTCAGTTCGTACATCGCGTGGTCATCGTTTTCTTGGTCAACCTGCTTGCCGGTCATCTGGTATAATTTATTTTGTCTGATCGCGGTTCCCGTTTGTCTAGTCGAAATGCTCATTGGCGTGGGTTGATAACTTTGATCTGTTTTTGGAGTATTATTAGTTACGAAATGTTTTTGTGGCTGACTGTAAGGTTGTCTGTGTCCATAGTTAAAGTTGGGTTGTGCTGGTTGATGCAATTGTTTGTAAGAGTTTTGTTGAAACTGATGATTAGGTATTGGTTTACGGATTGGCATGTATTGTTTTTTTTTGGTGGAATGTTGGAACGGTTTGTTTGGAATAATTTGTTGTTTTTAAACTGGAAATCGTTTGTAAGCATACTGAGTGCTTCTTCAAGTGAGGTGGGGTTTTTGGTTCTCATGAGGGACCCTAGCGGTTCCTGAAGTCCCCTTAACAGAACACGTAATGCTAATTTTTGTGCATACTTGCATAGAACATCCCTAGCGGATGGTTCTCTGTTTACAAAAAAATGCTATCTGTAACTTTAATAGCTTTTGAATCTTTTCATAAAATTTGAAAGGTGATTCCCCGTTTTCTTGCTTTAATTCTGCCATTTCAAGATTCAAAGTAAAACAATCCTTCTTATCAAAATAACTAGTCAGCAAAATTATTTTTACATCTGCCCAAGCATAAGTATTAGAATTAACTACCATTTCAAGAGCTTGCCCTTTAATTTTGATAATATGGACGATAACAAATATTAATTTTGGAAATCTTCTAAGTTATCAGCTACAAAGAATTTATTGACCATTTTATCACATATTGTGATGAATCTATTAAGCATGGTTGGTTCTCCGCTAAACTCTGGAATCATGTCCAGGTATTCTTTCTTCAGTGTTGGGATAGACATTGTAATATTTAGTTATTACTACACACAAAAATAAATCAAAATTAAAATTAAAAATCAAATTATAAAATATAATACTTATAAAATAATGCTACAAATTATTTATGATAACCTATGTTTGGTTTATCTTTAAAAATATTCAATTGATTCAATTAACAAATTGATCTTTGATATTTAATTATTTTGTTTGTTAATTATTTAATAAAATTGATGTAACATACATTCGTAGGTATATAGTATACAAAACTATTTTGTGGGATCTACTTACAATAAGATCCAAAATACTTTGCTCATTTTACGCGCACTTGCCACGAAAAATTCGCACAAACACTTCACTTCACTTCGGATGTAGATGTTCACTCTACGGTTGCAAATATTCACTTTGCCGGTTGGTTGTGTTCAATTTAATAATATACACTTATTAAATTGAACGGTTGGTCTTTTGTTCGACACTTCGGTTAACAGTTGAAACTGAAAAAAATTATATGCACTAATTTTCCCGAAGTGTCCTACCGACTGCGCCAGTTATGGTATGGTTTCGAGGATGTCGCTTTTAAAAAAAAACAACTTTTTATTAATTACAATAAGACTTTAATATTCACTTAAAACTTATTATAATTATTTAAGTTCGTCTCATATGCATTGAGATGCGAACTGAGTGAAACCTCGATTAACACTGAGCTCCTGCTCTTTCTTCTCTAGGTACATGAAAATGCTTACTGTGCTAAAAGCTAAACTGTCAGCATTAAATATAGCTAAGTCTAACACTAAATCTACCAAAGTTTATAATAATTGTCTATATAACTTATATATATATATATATATATATATATATATATATATATATATATATATATAGTTATATAGACAATTATTGTAAACTTTGCTAGATTTAGTGTTAGACTTAGCTATATTTAATGCTGACAATTTAGCTTTTAACACAGTAAGCATTTTCATGTACCTAGAGAAGAAAGAGCAGAAGCTCAGTGTGAATCGAGGTCTCACTCAGTTCGGATCTCAATACATATGAGACGAACTTGAATAATTATTATAAGTTTTAAGTGGATATTAAAGTCTTATTTTAATTATTAAAAAGTTGTTTTTTTAAAAAGCGACGTCCCCGAAATCATACCATAACTGGCGCAGTCGGTAGGACACTTCGGGAAAATTAGTGTATATAATTTTTTTTCAGTTTCAACTGTTAACCGAAGTGTCGAACAAAAGACCAACCGTTTAATTTAATAAGTGTATATTACTAAATTGAACACAACCAACCGGCAAAGTGAATATTTGCAACCGTAGAGTTAACATCTACATCCGAACCAAAGTGAAGTGTAAAAAAAAAATTGTGTAAAAGTTCAGTGCATCACGCAATGAGCATAGAGTTTTGGATTTTGTAAGTAATACAAAGAAGAATAACCTTTGTGAATCTGTATACATTATCTTTAGTTATTTATAACATTTTAACTTTAAATAATAATTAAATTAAAATTTTTACAATGTCAACTCCTGTTTTAAAGAAGGAATATCTAGATATGATTCCGGAATATTCTGGAGAACCTACAATGTTAAGTAGATTCATATCAATTTGTGACAAAATAGTTGCTAAATTTTATGTAGCTAGTAATCCTGAAGACTTTCAAAATGAATATTTGATGTCGACGATTTTAGCTAAGTTAAAAGGATCTGCTTTAGAATTAGTTGTAAGTTCTAATAGCTATGCTTGGTTAGATGTAAGGAAAACACTTTTATCTTGTTATTCAGACAAAAGAGATTGCTTTACATTAAATCTCGAAATGGCTGAACTAAAACAAGAAGTCAATGAATCACCATTTAAATTCTATGACCGAATACAAAAATTGTTAAACCTGCAATTGTAAATAAAGAAGTAGGCAACCATTTGGTACTATGCGAGTATGTCCAAAAATTAGCTTTACGAGTTTTATTAAGAGGGCTACAGGAACCATTAGGTTCTCTTATGAGAACGAAAAATCCCACAACTTTGGGTGAGGCACTTAACATGCTTACAAACGATTTCCAGTTAAAAAAAAACGGATTATTCCAAACAAACCGTTCCAACATTCCACCAAAAAACCAATATATGCCAATCCGTAAACCAATACCTAACCATCAGTCTCAACAAAACCCTTACAAACAATTGCATCAACCACCACAACCCAATTCTAACTATGGACACAGACAACCTTACAATCAGACACAAAAACATTTCGTAACTAATTATACTCCAAAAGCAGATCAAAGTTATCGACTCACGCCAATGAGCATTTCGACTAGACAAACGGGCACCGCGATTAGACAAAATAAGTTATACCAGATGACCGGCAAGCAGGTTGACCAAGAAAGCGATGACCACGCGATGTACGAACTGACGAGGCAAATACCTAATATTTCCTTATCAGACCAGGTGTAACAGACGAGAACTCGGAAGAACAATGTTTTGACTACAACCACACTGACGAAGACTGTGAAGATAACCACTTAATCTCACAATCCGAAGAGAATAATTTTTTAGAGATGACCAACTCAGGAACCGATTTTCGATAATGAATCTGAGGAGTGATAACAATCACTTACCTTTTATATACAATCCGAAAACTAACTTTAAAATATTAATCGACACAGGTAGATCACGATCTTTTATAAGAAAATCATTAGGCCTAGAATGTTTTAAAACAAGTATAATTAAAGAACCCTTTGAAGTAACCACTGCACATGGCGTTTCAAGAGAAAACTTTAGTTGTAAACTACCTTTGTTATTTAAAAAGGAAATGAAATTTTACCTTTTTGACTTCCATAAACAATTTCATCTATCGTTAGGTTTGGATAACATTAAAGATTTGGGAATACATTTAGATTTTATAAATAATAAGCTAATCTTGTGTGGTAAGAAGATTCCTATTCACTATTTTAACACGGAAGAAGACGTATCACAAAAAAGAACAGACTCTGTTAAACAACAAATTTCAAGTTACATAGTACAAGCTAGAACCAGTCAAATTATGAAAATTTCAGTAAATAATATAAATAACGGTGAAGGAGTGTTAGCATATAAACAAATAAATGGGTTAGAAATTCCTCAATGTTTAGTAACAGTACATAACGGCGAAGCTCTTTGTCCCATTACTAACAACACAACAAGAAATATTAAATTGACTATAAATGAAAGATTTAAATTGGAACCCCTAAGTGATTACAATATTTATGAACCAAAAACATTGGACAATAGAATTAATTTTAATATGACTGATTACAAAAGTCGAAAAAATATTTTTGATTTGTCAAAAATTAGAGTAGAACACATGAATTCGGAAGAAAAAATTGCCATTACTAAATTAGTACAAGAGTACGCAGATATTTTTCATGTTGACGGAAATAACTTGACCTTCACTAATCAAATAAAACATATAATTCGAACCACAGACGAAATTCCCGTATATTCTAAAAACTACAGATATCCAGAAATTTATAAAAACGAAGTTAACAAACAAATTGATGATATGCTGAATCAGGGAATTATTCAACCTTCTCAATCCCCGTGGAACTCTTCAGTTTGGATTGTACCCAAAAAGCAGGACGCCTCCGGTAAACAAAAATTTCGTCTAGTAATAGACTTCAGAGGCCTAAACTCAAAAACAATTGATGACCGATTTCCTTTACCAAATATAACAGATATTTTAGACAAATTAGGACGATCTCAATATTTCTCGACATTGGACTTAGCTTCAGGATTTCACCAAGTGGAAATGGACCCAGACAGTGTAGAAAAAACAGCATTTTCAACAGAAACCGGACATTACGAATTCTTAAGAATGCCTTTTGGTCTAAAAAACAGTCCTCCCACATTTCAGAGAATTATGAACAATGTTTTAAGGGGTATTCAAAACGAAACATGCCTAGTATATTTAGATGACGTCATAATTTATTCGACTAGTCTCCAAGAACACATACAAAGACTTAGGGAAGTTTTTGACAGATTAAGGAAAGCAAATTTTAAAATTCAGTTAGACAAAACCGAATTTCTTAGAAAAGAAGTAGCGTATTTAGGTCACCTAGTAACAGCAGAAGGTGTCAAACCAAATCCAGATAAAGTGAAAGCAATTAAAAACTACCCAATTCCAAAAACCACCAAACAAATTTAAGGATTTTTAGGTCTATTGGGATACTATAGAAAATTTATTAAAAATTTTGCTGGAATTACTAAACCTTTTACAAACTGTTTGAAAAAGGTGCAACAATCAAAATAGACGATCCAAATTATATAAATTGTTTTGAAACTTGCAAGAATATATTATCTAATGAACCTTTGTTACAATATCCAGATTTTGAAAAAGAATTTAATTTAACTACGGATGCTAGTAATTTTGCGATCGGAGCAGTGCTTAGCCAAAATAAAAACGGAGCTGATTTACCTATAGCCTATGCAAGTCGAACGTTAAGTGATAGCGAAGTCAATTATTCGGCGATAGAAAAGGAATTACTTGCTATAGTATGGGCAACTAAATATTTTCGGCCCTATATCTACGGAAGAAAATTCAAAATTTATTCGGACCATAAACCTTTACAATGGCTTTTTCAGTCAAAGAACCAAATTCTAAACTTCTTCGGTGGAGACTTAAATTAGAAGAATACGATTACCAAATAGTGTATAAAAAGGGCAAGTTAAATCAAAACGCTAACGCACTTTCTAGAATACAACTAAACGTTAGCGATACCAGTCCAGTGAACTCAGGATCAACGACCGATCAAGACATTCAGCAAACAGTAGCAGAATCAGTAAACTTATATTTTCCGGAATTAGACGAAGGACTTCCAGAAGTAGACGATGCTCAATCGATGTTAGCCAACATAGATGAAACGGAAGATATCTTAGTCGACTTGACAGCAGCAGAAGATAACGCAGAAGATAACGACCAAACGTTACATTCAAATTATGAAGGTAACACAGTGATTGAAATGCCAATTTTGGATGAACCTGTTAATTTTGGAAAAAACCAGATAATAATATCTCTTGTAAACTATAACCCCAAAAAAGTAAAAATACAAAAATTATTTAACAACAGTAAAACAAGATTCATTGTAGAGATATCTAAAAATAATTTCGATAATGATGCCGTAAATTTTGTAAAACAATATTTAATACCAAATATAAAATATAGTATATACTTTGAAAACGATATTTATGAAAAATTTGCAACTTGCATAGCCAGACATTTTAAAAATTCGCAACTATGGTTAATTAAATGCACCACAAAATTAGTGGACATAACCGATGAAGAAGAGGTTCAGGAAATCATAAAAAATTATCACGTAGGGAAAACCAACCATCGTGGAATTCAGGAAACATACGAACAAATAAAAAGGAGATATTATTGGCCAAATATAAAAAATCATATTCAAAATTTTGTAAACAACTGCGACATTTGCTTAAAAACAAAGTACGAGAGGATACCCTTAAAGCTAGAAATGAATTTAACACCAACAGCTACGAGACCACTACAGATAATGCACGTGGACAGTATTACGCTTGATAAGCAAAAGTTTCTAAGCATTGTTGATAGCTTCTCTAGATATGCGCAGATGTATTGTATTGCAGGTGCACAGGCTGTCGAAATAGTCAGCAAATTCTTGGATTTCTTTTCTCATCATGGCATACCAGAAGTTATAGTAGCAGATAACGGCGTGGAATTTAATAACAGGTTAGTAAAAGAAATGATGGATTTACACAAAATAAAAATTCATTTCATAAGCACACAACATCCACCATCGAATGGGATGGGAGAGAGATTACATTCTACAGTAATAGAACATATAAGATTATTAAACAACCAATCTGAATTTAAAAATGAAACAATAAAAAATAAAGTAAAATATGCAATAATCACCTACAACAACAGTATACATTCTGTAATGAAATTAACTCCGTTTGAAATTTTAAATGGACACATAAATTCCAATTCACTTTTAGATATTGACGTTGAGAGACAAGTTATGAATGATTACGTTGCCACCCACAAAGAAAGGACACAAAGATTGTATGAGATTATTAGAGAAACAAACCAAAATACAAAGGAAAATATTTTAACTAAAAGGAATGTCAATAGAGAATTAGTACCCGAAATTCCATCTGATGTTTATGTCAAAACTGTACAGAAACAAAATAAAACTAAAAACAAATATAATAAAGAAGAAGTTACTTCAGTAAACGCAGAATTAAAAACGGCAAAAATTAAAGGGAGACACCCTTAACACCAACAAAAAATACATCTATCAAAAATTAAAAGACCAAGGAAAATCAGTAAAATTCCAAAATCTAATGATCCTTCTATAAATTCTGTTCCAGGTCCCTCCTCTTCCTTCAGGGAGTAATTAAAGATAAGCTAGAGATAATTTATGTAGAAAATAAAGTTAATATTAAGAAAACTAGGTATACTTGAACCAATTATAATTTCCACAAAATAATTGTTCAGAGAAATATAAAAAAATTCATCAGTTCTATAATAACAAATTACCATTAGAGCCAAAAATAGAAAATATGTGGGCATTTGAAAGTGTAATAGACGTAAGTTGTAAAATTAGAGCTAAAGAAATAGTATACGAGGGCTATTCAGAAAGTAGATTACGTTTTTGGATAAAAAAAAAACTAAGTACAGGAAAAAAATTTTATTATATACATTTGAAAGAGGAACTAAAATACTATTTTTCGACATAATCGCCAAACAAATTTAGACATTTGTCATATCGGTGAACTAGCTTTGAAATTCCCGTGTTGTAGAATTCCGCCGCCTGTGACGCCAGGCAGTCAGTCACGCCCGCGCGGAGATCTGCGTCGTCATTGAAGCGCTGTGTTTCAAGCCAAGGAGTTCGCCAATGGTGCATTAGATTTAAAAATGGACGAAGTAATGTTCATGACGAAGAGAAGAGTGGCAGACCGAGCATTGTGAGTGATGAGCTGGTTGCAAATGTCAATGAAAAAATTCGTGAAAACCGCCGTTTCACAATAACCGAACTTTCACTTTGTTTCCCACAAGTTTCGCGAACATTGTTGTACGAAATTGTCACCAAAAAGTTAGGATACCATAAGTTTTGTGCCAGATGGGTGCCAAAGTTCCTGACAGAACAGCACAAGGGTCAGCGTATGGCTGCATCGTTGTCATTTCTGGACGCTTACGACAAAGATGGTGAATCATTTCTTGATCGCATCGTAACGGGAGATGAGACTTGGGTTAAGCACGTTACCTGTGAGACAAAACTACAGTCTATGGAGTGGGGCACACAAATTCCCCAAAAAACCGAGGAAATGTTTGCAAACCCTGTCAGCAAGGAAGATCATGCGACCGTTTTTGGGACAGGAAAGGTGTTCTTCTGGTTGACTTCCAGAACGTGGAGCAACCATAAACTCAGAAAGGTATTGCCAAACATTACGAAACTTAAGACGAGCTATCCAGAACAAGCGGAGAGGAAAACTGAGTGCAAAAGTGTTGTTTTTGCACGACAATGCCCGCCCTCACACGGCAAATCGAACAAAGACGTCTTGACGGCCTTCAAGTGGGAGATTTTCCTCATCCACCCTACAGTCCGGACCTGGCACCTAGTGATTTCCACTTATTCCCGAAGATGAAGACTTGGCTTGCAACACAGCGCTTCGATGACGACGCAGATCTCCGCGCGGGCGTGACTGACTGGCTGGCGTCACAGGCGGCGGAATTCTACGACACGGGAATTTCAAAGCTAGTTCACCGATATGACAAATGTCTAAATTTGTTTGGCGATTATGTCGAAAAATAGTATTTTAGTTCCTCTTTCAAATGTATATAATAAGATTTTTTTCCTGTACTTAGTTTTTTTTTTATCCAAAAACGTAATCTACTTTCTGAATAGCCCTCGTATTTACTGAAATTGCTTATTGTAAATGAAATAGACTATAATATTTATAAGTTGTTATTTGTACCAACCAAATATGAATCAGGATATAACTGTAATTCCTAGAGTAAAATATATGATAATGTCTAAATCTAAGTTAGGTAAGGTTAAACTCTTAGGTTTAAACAGTAATTGTAAGAACAAAATTCATTCAAAATCTCTATGCTCATTGGAACAAATAACTAATCATAATCTTGATTGTGAAACATCTATAATACAATCCGGCAAGACGGACAGCTACAAATATTCTGCATTGGAGATTCCTGAAAATTTAATATGGATTCCTAAAATGAACCAATATTTGGCAATTTTACCTCAAAAGGAAACTACAGCAACTACACTTCGAGGGATCTACTTAATCAGTCCCAACAATGATTCAATTCTTTATCAAGATAAACAATTGTATCATTTAATTTAGACGCTATATCAAAAAATTCATCAACATTCAGTTATTATAACAAAAATCAGCATTTGGACCATCATCATATTCGGAAGTCTTCTCCTGGTGATTATTTATATTGTGTTTAAACGATTTTCGGGAAAAGGCCAACGTCAACCCAGCACTCGACCACCCCCGGAAGTTTTATTTAGGGATGGAGGAGTTATATAGACAATTATTGTAAACTTTGCTAGATTTAGTGTTAGACTTAGCTATATTTAATGCTGACAATTTAGCTTTTAACACAGTAAGCATTTTCATGTACCTAGAGAAGAAAGAGCAGAAGCTCAGTGTGAATCGAGGTCTCACTCAGTTCGGATCTCAATACATATGAGACGAACTTGAATAATTATTATAAGTTTTAAGTGGATATTAAAGTCTTATTTTAATTATTAAAAAGCTGTTTTTTTAAAAGCGACGTCCCCGAAATCATACCATAACTTTTATATATATATATATATATATATATATATATATATATATATATATATATATATGTATGTATGTGTGTGTGTGTGTGTGTGTGTGTGTGTGTGTGTGTGTGTGTGTGTGTGTGTGTGTGTGTGTGTGTGTGTGTGTGTGTGTGTGTGTGTGTGTGTGCGCGCGCGCGTTTTAGCACGTCCCCACTTTTCGTGCTGGTTTGATTCAAAATTGGCACAAAATCGATTTTAGTAATACCCCAAACAAATTCGTTAGGTATCAAAATTCATTCATTTTCTTAAAAAAAAATAAAAACAACCTTTGAATTTCTTAACTCTTTTTGTCTTAAATCGTTTTAAAAATCTGATTTGCCCATCTTAATCAGCGTCACAAACTGCGTAAGTTAACAGTTTGAATTTTTAAAATCAGTTGAAATTATGAAGTTTAATTAGAAGGCGTGTATATTTAAATGTCGATTATGATGGTTAAATCAGAATTTTAAAAAGGGAAAATAAAAAAACGATTTTTTAAAATTTGCTTCCCTCAAGCAGCGAGACAGCTGCGTGTCGAAATTACTTTTGGGAATCTCACTAGTCTTTAATACTACTTGACATGATATTGGAAACGAAGCTGGAGGCCTAAAAATATCTTGTTATTTGTTGTTCCTTTCTTGTTAAATCCTGACTTATGTGTGTTACTTGTCACCTTTGTGTTGTAGGTCTACTCCATCTGCTATTGGATTTACATAATTAACTACAGATTTTTTTAAAAAAACGTTTGAATATATAAATAAATGATGTTGTTACTTTTCGGAAATCAGCTGCCGTCATTTCAGCGAAACAGCTGCGTGTCGCGACTATTCGTTGTTCTCCCGGTATTTTGAAACTGGACAAAGTTTACGTTAACTATTTTAAATAGCGTGTAATGTTTGAAGAGTGTCAGTGATAATGCTGTATTTAGACCTTGAATTATTGATCTAGGCTGATATATCCTTCATTCTAAATAGAATTTCCCCGCACCTGATTGGCTTGTTGATGGAATGAGTTGTCTAGGGACCGGAGCGTCTTCAAGGCCGAAAAACCTAAACGCGATTTTAGATGTTTCAACAAAAACACAACTATCTGCTAATGGTTGGACGAAAAATGCATACGTTTATTCAATGTGATAAAACAAACAAAATTCAAAGGTTTATTTATTGTGATAAACAAATATTATAAGTTTGTTCATTATAATAAAACAAATAAAATTCATACGTTTGTTTATTGTTATAAAATGAATAAAATTAATTTATTTGTTTATTTTTATAGACAAAACATACGTTTATTTATTGTGATAAAATAAAAAAAATCATATGCTTGTTTATTGTGATAAAATTAACAAAAGTATACGTTTGTTTATTGTGATAAACAAAAATGCATACTTTTTATTTATTGTGATAAAATAAGCAAAATAATACGTTAGTTTATTCTGATAACTAAAAGGCATACGTTTATTTATTGTGATAAATGAAATTCATACGTTCATATATTGCTATAAAACAAACAAACTGTAATAAAACAAATAAAATTCATACGTTTATTTATTGCGGTAAACAAAGGTCATGCATTTATTTAATGTGATAAAATAAATAAAATTCATACGTTTGTATATTGTTACAAAACAAACAAAATGCACAAGTTTATTTATTGTAATAAAATAAGCAAAATAAATACGTTTGTTATTGTGATAAACAAAATTCATACGTTTATTTATTGCGATAAAATAAATTAAATTCATAAGCTATTTATTGTGATAAGACAAACAAATAACAAGTTTATTTATTGTATAAAAAGAAAAAAATCATAAGTTTATTTATTGTGATAAAACAAACAAAATTCACACATTTATTTATTGTGATTAAATAAATAAAATTAATACGTTTATTTATTGTTATAAAACAAAGTTTAAAAATAAAACATTACATCACACCGCCTTAACTGTGTCGCTAATACTTAAAAATCTTATTCGTCACGAATCGAAAATAATTACAGCATGCAAATATCTCGCTATTGTGACAGAAGAAAACTTCGAACACTATTGTGTTTAGTGAATTTCTATTGGAAAGAGCTATTAGAGCGGCCATCATGGTAAGACCCATGTCCAAGACCGTGAAATTTACTTTTTTTTTGTTTTAAAAAACTTATTTCATTGCATTAAAAAAAATCAGAACTTAACACTGCATAAATTATCATTTTCAATATTCAAAATCCGTTGAAACAAAGAAGTTTAATGGCAATCAGGTTTCATTTTCTTATTTTCAATGTAATTTAAAAGCTTAAAACGCTAGTGCATGAAGATTTTTATATCGATTATGATGATGTTGTGAAAAGTTTAAAAAAAGTTAAAGTTAAAGAAAATATTTTTGGAAATTCGCTTTTATCACGTCGGTGAGGCAGCTATAATCTTACTATTGCTTAAAATCTCGATTAAAGCACATCTTGGCATTTCAAACTTTAAAATTGCATTGAAAATACATAAATAAACCCTGATCGCTGTAAAATCATTTCATTGATTACAGTGTAGGATTAAAAAGTTATGAATTCTACAAGGTCGCCATTTTGAAACCGTCGAACGAACTTTGCTTGGTACCGAACTTGTCCCGGTTATTATTGAAATCGATTTTTGTACCAAACGTGGATCGGTGCTCATTTATTTTTACTTTGACAATTTTAAAATAATTTTGTATTAGTTCAGTACACAATTTGTTATTATAATTATATCATTTCGGGTGAATAACGACTTAACAATTTTACAGTTAAACACGCGAAAGTGGTAATCCATCTTCAAACACATGAATATTTTTAGTAAAAAAAGCAAAGATGTATCTTACAAAAGACTTCATTTAATTTTTATTACTTGTCAAAATGTAATAAGTTTTATAAATTGTTATTTTTATGAATGATGGCTGAACCGAGGTTCGCGTGTTCCTAGCATTGCCATTTGGAGCACAATTACATTGTTGAGAACATATTTCTCAACTAATTGAGGAACAATTTGTCATTATTCAACAACAAACACCATTGTTGTATTTAATACGATATGCTTTGTTAGAATGTAAACAGATAATGCTTAGGCCTATTGAGGTTTTTAAATGAAAACCTACTTTTAAATCTGCAACAGAACTTTATTACTGTCTACATGTCATTGGCAAGTGATTTACTAAGCCATTGAGATACACACATAAATAAGCTATATAAAATGGAGAAGTAACTGTTGTGTGTGTGTGTGTGTGTGTGTTTAGAACTCTAGTTTTCGTAATTTGATTCAAATCTGTCAAAAACAAAATCGATTTTTGTAATAGCTTGTACAATTTTGTCACTCAGCAAAACTCGTTTAACACTTTCAAAATGGCGGCCAACATATTCATTAAAAATGGTGTTATTTTTATTCTATACTTTCAAACTAACAAACATGACATAATACTTTTGGTTCTACGTAGTGTTAATTTTTCTCAATTTCGGTTTAGAAACTTCAAAAAGAAAACAGTAGTTTCACAGTTTTTCGATTTACAGTTTAGGCTCCGGAAATAATCCATTCGCTGGGAAACGTAATATTCACTTTCCATAGTGAGAACGTTCTAAAGCAAAAATTTATTACAGCAACTGATAAATGAAGGAAGTTTATTAAAGGTAACTTTACTGTTTATATTGGGTATTAGAAACGGTTTACGATGTTTTCTATGTTTGCTCAACCAATAGTGCCAATATAACAACAGTAAATTTCGTATGTTGATAAAAATAATATCGTACTATTGAAAGTAATTCCTTTTGGGTATTACGTTTAGTCGAGAGAGAGAGAGAGAGAGAGAGAGAGAGAGAGAGAGAGAGAGAGAGAGAGAGAGAGAGAGAGAGAGAGAGAGAGAGAGAGGAAGATGGTATGAAAGGTAAGAAAGAGCTTCAACGAATTCTACTTTGAACCGTTTGAAGGAGGTTTCCCGATTTGAAAATAACAGTTTTTATAAATAAAAAAAATCACTATAAAATTTATATGTTTGTGTTAGTCAATGATGCATCTATATCTGTAAAAGAAGTCTTGACCGACTAATTCATAATGAACGTAGAGCAGAAAATACTAATAGTTCAAAGAAAAGTCGACTTCCCTTTAATTCTTTAATAATTGCCATACGATATGCTTTGTTAGAATGTAAACAGATAATGCTTAGGCCTATTGAGGTTTTTAAATGAAAACCTACTTTTAAATCTGCAACAGAACTTTATTACTGTCTACATGTCATTGGCAAGTGATTTACTAAACCATTGAGATACGCACATACATAAGCTATATAAAATGGAGAAGTAAATGTTGTGTGTGTGTGTGTGTGTGTTTTCACTGCGCTCGCAAATTCTACGCCAATTTAACAGGTAAACCGTAATATTTACGAAATATTACTGGACCACCTTTAATGGAATTTAATGCTTTTTGTCCATGAAGCGATCAAAAGTACGATAGGTTTCGTCATTCAGCCAATATTATAGGAGCAACTACACTCTGAACTTTAAAGCAGAGTCCGCCACAATTAAACGGAAATGAATGGGAAAAAATCTTACACATGTCTTTTAGGCTTCGTACAAGGTACGTTCGTATCAAATTTTGAAACAATCGACAAATTCGTTTGATTAAAACTGTATATACCCGTTAGAGGCTGCCATTTTTAAACGGAAGCAAATAGAAAATAATGTTATATATAGTCATTTGGGTTTTATACAAGATATTTACGTACCAAATTTTACAACAACCCGTTAATGCATTTTGCCAAAACTGCGTGCAATCGCCATAAAAATTAGAGGCGATTACTCTCTTAAAAAAGAGAGTAAATTAGAAAAAATCTAACACGTACAACGTACTGATTGTATACAAAGTACCTTCGTACCAAATTTCAAAACGATGGGTCAATGCGTTTAGCCAAAACTGCTTACAATCGCCATCATTGAATCAGAGGCCTCCTTCATGAAAAAGAAGTGAATAGGGGGGGGGAATCTTCCAATATGTCATTTGGGCAATATGTACAAGGTGCCTTTCATGAAATTTCAAAAAATCGGTCAATAAGTTTAGCTAAAACTTTGTACACATGTTATAGTAAATCAGTAACCAAGTTGGTACGAAAGTAAATGAGAAAATGACTTACACATACGTCGTTCGGGCTTTATACAAGTATCTCCGTACCAAATTTTAAAACGATCGATTAATGCTTTTGGCAAAAAAAGTAACAAACAAACACACACACTAAATGACAGAGACGAATTTTCCAGGATACCTTCGTATTTTTAAGTAAGAAGAAAATTTTCAATATTTTATCCGTAAAGGGGTAAAAAAAGAGTTATAACTGATTTTTTTGGAAAAATACGTTTTGGGTCGAATTTTCTTGAAACGTTACCTAAATATTCGAAAACAGCAATAATGGAACAGGTATTTCAGCATTTTTCAGTAATTATTCCCTAAAGGGAAAGTTTAAGTTGGGAATACATTTTCCTCGAGATTTTTTATGAAAATTGACATTAATACTGAAAACGCGAATAATGAAATTAGTATTTAAACATTTTCCAAATTTCATCCACTAAAGGGGTAAATTAATTGTTGTTGCATTAATGGGTTGTTGTAAAATTTGGTACGTAAATATCTTGTATAAAACCCAAATGACTATATATATAAAACGTCATTTCCTATTTGCTACCGTTTCAAAATGGCAGCCTCTAACGGGTATATACAGTTTTCATCAAACGCATATATATATATATATATATATATATATATATATATATATATATATGCATCAGGGTAATCTGAATATCGTCGCGGCATTCCCCTTAATCCTAAAAAATGTTGTAGGAAAAATGTTATGTTAACTCCAATAAATATTAGGAAGATTTCAATTTTTAATCATATAATTCAATGTTATTTTTGAAAATAGTGGGTGTCATTGAATAAATCTTCCTAGACTAGCAAATACTACAGCCATTGGAAATACATTGTGAAAGTGAGCTACTACATAGTAAGTAGCCTATCGTTGAGAATATTATCGATTGATAAATTTGCTAAAATTACCCCCGTTAACCTTAACATAGGTTATGACAGTTATTTTGAAAGATTTCCTCACGTCTTAAAAATTGATTTTTTCCAATAGGACGCCGAGCAACACAGTGTACTTACAACTAATTTATACAGCAATACTTACAAAGTTTACTGCACGACAAGGTAATGAATAAGCGAGCAAAAAAAATGCAACATTTATTAAAATAAAAATAAATCAAACACCTAAAGTATGGCGAAACCCTGAAAGCAGATAATTTAAACATGGAAGTTGACAGAAGAAATGTAACAATATTATACACTAAGGAATAAATTTACATGGGGAACGGAGGAGGAATCCAAGATTTCCATTTTTGTGGATAACTTCAAATGACATTGTCACGCGATGCGACCAAGAAGTGTACATGATGTTGCGTAAAAATACAACGCACAGCAAATCGAAAACAATAAATTATTTGCAATATTTTTTTTACAATGAAAAAAGTTTGAATAGAAAAACCATCTATGCACGCAGCTGTCTCGCTGACTTGATAGAAGTGAATTATTAACATTATTTTTGTTATCTTACAATCACATAAAAATCTGATTTTACCATCGTAATCAGCGTTAAAATTTAATAAAAACTGAAAAATTACATTAAAAATAATCAAGTCAGCTGTAAAATTTATTTAATTGATTTTTACTGCCTTAATTTATGCAGAGTTTAACGTTTACTACGGTTACAGAATTTCAAAAGTTTTTAAAACAAACAAATTATGAACTTTTAAAACGTCGCCATTTTAATCCAAGGTAATCCATTTAGTCAAATAATTAGGGCTATTTTTAATTGCGTTTACTTAAACCGTTCCACGAATAAGAATCTTAAAACATGTAAACTTTAAAATGTGTAGCCATAATAGCAAATTTTCTATAATAGATCACATAATGAAAACGTTACCAAGCATGTTAAACGGGTTGACGAGAATCCAATCATAAACTAAGCTGAATACTAGAGGTCAAAATAACTTATGAACTTTGTAAATTATGAAAAACATTGATATGTAGTTTAAAGTTAATAGGTATTTGTAACTAATGTAATTGTCTGTACGAAATTTAGAAAGCCAACTTGTAATTTGATTTTGTATAAAATGATTTAGTTACGTTGATAGCGTAATGGGCTTTCACCCCTAGGACCCGGGTTCGATTTCCGGCCAGGGCTTGGCATTTTTTATACGCTATAAATCATCCCATCGTCTGCATTAGCCTAAGTGTGCACAATAGTCGGACGTTAAACACACAAAAAAAAAGCAATTAACATTTCAAAATTTGAGAAATTTTTCAATGTAAATGGGGGATTTTATAACGATACATTAGTACCTCAGCTACATTTTAAAGATATGTTTAAAAAGATTCTGTACTGTGTTGAGAAAGTTAGTTTTCAAAACTTTGTAAAAAAGTATGTCTAAAGACCTGATCAGGTGTGAGACATCAATCAGTGATCGTACAATAGAAATAGAATGTACGTAAATTTGAGTGTTGTCATATAGAGAGCCTTTGTCAGAATCTGCACCGCCAATTAACAAAGTCACAAATTCAATAAAAAAGTTTAGAAATTTAACAGTTTTCTTGCAACCGTTAATAACGGATAAGTCCAAGAATTAGAAAGCTACCTGTCGTTTTGAATTAAAGCTTGTTCTATTGTTCATAACGTAATGGTATTTGTATCAGTGAGAAATTGATAAAAGGGAGTGAATGCGAAGAGCGCGGTCTTTTGCACCAGGAAGTCAGCTGATGGAGATTGGACTACATAAACGACTGGGAGGGGTCTTTTTAATAAGAATTTCAAGAAGAGTATGTAGGTAGATACTGTACTCAAGTCACGAGTTTTATTGAAGCTTTTTGATAATTACATAATAATAAAGTATAGAGCTAAAATGCTTCGTCTAATTAGAAATTAGCCAAGAATTAAAGTTTTGTTTATTTTTGTATTAACTGTTGCCACTTGAAGTGTTTTATCATCGATAACTTCTGTAGCATCGAGTATCAGGATCACCAGCGCCATCAAAGAATTACAGTATCCAACTACATATAAAGACAATAGTGTAATCAAAGTAAGATTAATATGAATAAATTAACTACTAGGAAAATTTAAAGAATTTTAATTACCTTAGATTGTAATTAAAGACCCCGAGCATGAAAATTATTGAAATTCAGGTATCGTAAATAAATTATAAATTTAAACAAGTTGTCAATTTAAAAAATGACTTTATATAGGTAGTAGAATAATTATTAAAATTGATATTGGTAGATTGTTGAGAACTCAGCAAACCTAAAGAGTACTGTATTTCAAGTTACATTTTGTGTCAAATAAATAGAAAAATTTTAGTTATCATCAATGCCTACTCTCGTTTACTGTATAAATTATTTATTCATAAACATAATTTAATGTTATAAACATGATGCAGTTTAAAATTAAAGTTAAAATGAAATTAAATTGGTAATTTTGTTCAAGAACAGAATTAATAATGTTATAAAATGGCGCCTAAAGTGGCGTTAGCTTAAAAGTTAAATTAAATTAAAGAATGTTTATTTTTATAACATGAAATGTGTGTATATATATATACATGTTTTTTTAAAAGCCCTAAAAAAGTGATTTAGAAGTCAAGATTTTCTGTTCAGCGGTCTGTATGTTACCATGATTTCCCCTCCTACAGCACATTTCCCAATGGATAGGTGTGGGAGTTTAGAAATTACGAAATGAAAATATTTTTAAAGAAAATAATTTTTCTTTCTACAAAGGATTAGTGATAATATAATCATGATATTTACGTTTGCCCACAAGTCCCGTACTGTTAATGTTTGTTTAATTACAACTTGTATTTATATAAAGCTAACCTCACTACGTACGTAACACTAATAAGTATTAGTTTAGCTTCAGAGTTGATTATAAACATGGTTAGAACGTTTTCTAGGTTACTGTGGTTCGTTTCCTGTTTCAATGTTTCTTTTAAAATCATACAGAATAAATCGCGGCAAGCAGCTGTCTCGCTGACGTGATGGAAGCGAATTCTTGAAAGTATTTTTTTATCTTATCCTCTTTTTTGTAGCTATGATTTCTCCTTAATAATCGAGATTTAGATCTTAATTTATATTAAGATCTTTTAAACTTCCAAAATGCATTGAAAATACGAAAACGAACCCTGATTGCTGTCAAATTACGTTTCTTAATTTCAACGGATTTTGAAAATTTAATATGTTAATTTATGCAGTTTTTAACGCTAATTACGATAGTTAAATTTTAAAAAATTAAAATAACCGCCATTTTGTCGAATTATTTTTTGTGGTTAACGAACTTGTTTAAACTATTACCAAAACCGATATTTATACACACACTGGCACAAATAGTACATTTTAACGAATCTTCAAGTGATATAGTGTTCAGGATCAGTGCTCGTTTCATTGGCAGTGAAAAAATTAAAAATGAAAACCGTTTAATAAAGTATTGTGTAATAATAAAATCTGCCATTATACTGTAGTTGCTGTAAGACACACCAGATCGCAGCTCAGCAGGGTCCAGCTTGAACCAATTAACGAAGCACCCTGGTGCGAGGCTTGTGTTATTACGAACGGGGCAGTCTATTAATCTCGCCGGAGACAGTTGAGATAAGATTCCTTCATAATATGTGTCACAAACTTACTAAAATACACTCGTGCTAAATTCTTTTTTTATAGAATTTCTACAAAGTTTACAAGGATTTATATTATGGTACAAGTTTCATGAAGAAATGAGAAAGAATTTCATAAAAATAGTTTAGCCATTTTCGGAGAATTTATGAATTTCTAAAAAAAGAACTACCAATACAAAGTTTTTATTATAAATCCTTTATATTCATGATTTTTGTTGTGCGACCCATCGGCGAGTTAAGCAACTTCGTTCTCAGGTAGGTTTGGCGGAGGTATGAATATAAATTTCAGAAAGTTACGGGATGACTGCATTTTATCGAATCTTTTCGTTTAACTGTAAAGAAAATCTCGTTCCAACTGAATACACACACACACACACACACACACACACACACACACACACACACACACACACACACACACACACACACACACACATATATATATATATATATATATATATATATATATATATATATATATATGTTACCGCTAAAGTGCAGAAATCATTTATTCTACAGATTATTTAGGTAATGTGCAGATTAACTTAGGTGATCCGTTAAAGTGCTGAAAATTGTTTCATTTCTCGAACTACCTAGGCAATCTGCACAGTACCTACTAGGCATTCGTTAAAATGAAAATAACTTCATTTCTGGAAAAACAGCAACATTTCTGTACGCTTCAATTAACATAATGTTATCTATTTAATTTCCTATATCTAAACAATTAACAAATTAGTTGATAGAATCAATCATCAGTAATTTAAAAATCTCTAATACAATGACCCAAAAGGTTTAAAATATTATTACAATTACAGGAATTAACGTAATGTTATTTATTTACTTTTCGATATCTAAAGAATCAAGTTAATATAATCACACAGTCAATAAATTAGTTGATAGAATCAATCATCAATAATTTAAAAAAACTGTAATGCAAAGAATCAAACAGTCTAAAATATTAATACAATTAAATTAATTAAAATAATGTTATTTTTTTCGATATCTAAAGAAGTTAATGCAATCAACAAATTAGTTGATACTCGTAGAATCAGTCAACAAACATTTGAAGTTAAACGATACGAAAGCCGTTAATGTGCACACTACCTAGATAAAATGCTGTAAACTCTTGATTATGCACAATAACGGAGCAGATCAATTAATCGAGCTTTAGCGGTAACAAATCTTCTACATTAAGAATTAAACTTCAAGAAAAAAACGTAGTTTTTATTCAGTATTATTATTAATATTGCGATAAGGAGAAAGTTTGTGTAATCGAATTTAGTTTTTAGTCAGATAATTAGTACAGCATGATCTCAAATTACATATCGAGCCAGCTTAATACGTGTTTTTTGCTTAAAATGTGTCCTTCAATTGAAGTCGTAAGCAATTTTTGGTAGAAATTGCCAAGTTTTTAAAATTTCAGTCAAAGATGTCGACACACGATCGATAATTTTTTAATTATTTAAAAAAATGTTAAAATTACATTTTTAAATTCAATAAAATAATTGTACATTTTGTCGGTTGCATTGCTTATCTAAAATAACGCTTTAAATTAGAAAGTTAAAGTTAAATGTCAAACAACCGACGGAAAGGAAGAAAGGCATTGTTCTAGCTGAACTAAGATGGCGGCGAAACAATGGACTTATACTCCGGCAGTGCATTCATGTTCCTTTTACTTTAAACACTTGACCGTGTTTCGACAACTGTAGAGGAAGCACTGCAAGTTAATTTTAGGAAATTTAAGTTTATTTCAGGCGTAGCAAACAAAAGCCGAGGCCTTAGGACTTGAAAAATTTCACCTGTGAAATAGTTGTATAGCTTCGGGATTAATTATTTAAAGTGTGGAGAATATACTTTGTCAGATTTGTCAGATTCCCCCTGTTTGGAAGCCGTGAATTGTTTCTGGATTTGTTTACATTCGAATTAAACACCCATAAAATCAATACCATAATGCAATATTTTAGGTGTATAATGTGGAGTTGAATTATGTTTTATGAAATATAAAAGTTAATAAATCCAAAACTAACACGCTTAAGATTGACACAACACCGGTGTCACCACACAAGTGACGCGCCCAACTACGGAATGGAAACATTCATTTTTTCACTGCAGATCGTGTTACCAAATCAAGGCGCAGGTTACCCCTGTAGTTAATCACATATACAGTACTGTGTGCAGTGTGTAGGTTACCTTGTGTAGATTTTGTGATTTGATAAAAATAACTTTTAAACTGTTACATAATAATAACTGTGAATAATAATGCCACAAAACTCATACAATGAGATCGTGTTGACAATTTTAGTCCGATTTGATTCAAATTTGGCAAAAATCGATTTTTATAATAGTTTGGACGAGTTTAGATGAATTAGGAAAATTAGTTTAATAGTTTCAAAATAGCAGCCCTTTCAAACATTTAAAAATTCATAATTTTTTTTTAAATTAAACTTTAATCAGAGTTAAAAATAGCATCAATTGTTAGCATTATGTATGTTGAAATTCCGTTTAACTCCAACCAGGGTTCTTTTTTTTGAATTTTTAAAGTTTTGAAACATGAATTTGCAGATTTCTATACAAATTTACGTATGATGGTGAAATATCAATTTCAAAAAAGGTTAAGATAATTTTTCTTTTTGAAAATTCGCTTCAATCACGTCAACGAGACAGCTGCGTGTCGCGATAATATGTGTTGTGCAATATTTTTACTAAATTTTTAAGAAAATCCAACCAAAAATATACTTTTTCCAAAATAAACCCCTTTCGTTTTTTTAGGCGTTGAATTTTTTATAACGCTTTCAGAGATTCTCTAAAATATAAAATAAAATTACGGAACAAATTTCAATGAGCGCGGTTTAGTTCCGGCGATAATGAATTTGTCAGGACATGTTTTTTTTATATATATATATATATATATATATATATATATATATATATATATATATATATATATATATATATTGCATATGTAAGAGACAGTGTTTCATTGTATTGTGTTTGTGTGTGTGCGTACATGCACCCGCCAAATATATACCTAAATCTATGGTACGCAGAGATCTGAAATTTTTAACGTTGGTGAACAGCAGAAGGTCAGACAACACTTCAAACCCAGATTTTAAAATTTTTCGTTAATTTTTTTAATTAAATATTTAGCTGAATACTTAACTTTATCTAGCATCTTTTATAAATTATTGTAATTTAGAAACAAAAACAACCGTTGTAACTCATTAGCTTAAATATTTATTACATATTCGAATAAAACAACGAATATATATATATATATATATATATATATATATATATATATATATATATATATATATGTGTGTATATATATATATATATATATATATATATATGTGTGTGTGTGTGTGTGTGTGTGTTAATACGTGAATCGCATTGAAAACGGTAAACATCCGTTTAACACAATTATTATGTCAAGAAGGAATATTGTTCCGACGTTTGGCCGAAATCGTATCTGGTATCTTCGAGGTTGTTCTCGCCCCAAGTCGATTCCTTACCTTGACACTGTAATTAAGTTGAACTGATTACAAGTTCGACTTTAGACTTTGGAGAGAAAATAACCTCGAAGATGCTAGATACAATTCTGGCGAGTACGTCAGAAAAAAGTTTCTTCTAGAAATAATTGTGTCAAAGGATGTACACCGGTTGTCACAATCGGCGCTAAATACAAGGTCTCGGATCGAGATTCCATGGAAGTTCGCTAATTATTGTTGGAAATGCAAGACAGCTATGTGTCATAATTCTTAGTTAATAACACTGACGGTAATTACAATAAATTATTTTTACACTATTAATTAAATATTACAATTCAATCTGTCTTCCGATCCTGGATATTCCATAAATAAGAGCGAAACGAATGATACAGGTCACTTCGACTGAAGTCAACTACTCGTAGTTAGTAATACAAACTTACCGAAACAATTCAACAATATTTTTTTTATAATCCGCTATATTAAATTTTACAGCGTTAAATTAACCATAAGAGCCCAGAAGCGAAGGCTTTGGCAAGAGGAGACGCTATAATTAAAACCAAAGGCTTGAAAGTAATAGACGCCTTTATGTTCAAGAAACCTAATACCACCTTTTTCATAACAAAAGTAATGAAAGATGATGTAAACCTAAGTCTTGCTTCACTTCACTTTGTGTGCTTTCTTTTAACCGAGGTTAAAACTGCTTTCGTAATTTAGAACAATTATTATTATAATTTGTTTCTGAGATATAGGTTGAAGGAACACTTGAGTTGCGGAGGAGGGGAAGTGCAAGTGGATGAAAGGGATATTCCTTCAAAGTTGAAGTAACTACTGTAATAAGAAACCACAGAGCAACAAATCAGTAAAGAATAAATTTTTTTCGAAGTTTTGGAGTTGGTGTATTTTCTTATATCGATTTATATATATATATATATATATATATATATATATATATATATATATATATATATATATATTGTACAACTAAGCCTTTGGGTTCTAGTTCTGCAGACAGGTACCATGGATTAGCAGCCCGCTGACTA
Source organism: Callitettix versicolor (assembly GCA_022606455.1). Taxonomy (NCBI): domain Eukaryota; kingdom Metazoa; phylum Arthropoda; class Insecta; order Hemiptera; family Cercopidae; genus Callitettix; species Callitettix versicolor. Next base: position 40,575,920 of record CM040189.1, on the reverse strand, counting down.
GCTGCAAGTCCTGGAAGAAAAAATCGTCCCTTTCCTCCAGCTGTGAAAAGCCTCACGATCACAGATTATGCGACCTGCAGTTTCCTCTTCCTTTCTGCATACCCTAATTATGGTTTCTCCGCGGTAATTTCTATCCTGTTTGTATATACTCTCAACTATATCCCCTGTAATGATTTTTGTTAATTTTGTGAGTTACCATTTCTTAAGAATTTCAACGACAACACTACAGGGTTTGAATACAATTCCTGACAGCTATCATCGCGTGGCCTTGTCATAACAGTTGTATTTCTCACACCCAAGGTTTGATCCGATAAGCATAGGTTTAATTATAAGCCTCTTTGCTACAGAATCTTATCTTCTCAGTTTACACGTTCATCTACAATCATCTGATTTGAGATGTCTTCACTCACGTCTACTACAGATTGGTTAGGTCCGTCTAAAGTTTCTACAATCTGCCAAAATTCTCTGTTTATGGGTTCCATGGGATTAAATACAGCCTCTAGTTCCCCAGGGCTTCTTTCCAGCCATCCAAATACCATAAGCAGTTAGGGAAATAAAATGTCACCCATAAAAATTCCATTTTGTCCAAAAATAGGAAATTCCATATTAAATGTTTCATTCCCTAAACAAACTGCACTGTTAAGGCTACAAAACTGAAATTTGGAGCGTAGATACTTCTCACATACTTGTAGAAATTCCTAAATTGAATTTACAAACAGTTTTTATTACATTGGTTTTGGGTAAAAATTCAATAAATCACTGTAAGAGAGACGCTTAGAAAGGATAATTTTAACAATTGCATTATTAACAATGCCACTTTAGAGTTTTCTAACTTATTTTAGGGGTGCCACTCGGAGCCATTTATAAGCGCCACATCACCATTGAAAAAAAAATCAGGATGGAGAACCGCAGCGCTTATAGCGTTTCATGTGGTGATTAGTTTAAGAGTTACATATGCCAAACTAATGGACGCTTCTCAGTCAGATTAGAGGAACATAAGCATGGGATTAAAGAGCAACAAAGTATCTCCACTCTCTACCAGCAACAGAGAGATTTTGAGACAGGCAGACATATAGCTACTGTAGATACAAAATTATAAGACTAGGATTGTTAGAAGTCCATCGAAATAGAGAAAAATGGTGAAATAGTAGGGAAGACGCTCGTAATTTGCATGCTGTTTAGAGGATTGCACTCAAGTATATTGAGACTGGGTGTAATCCTGCTAAGTGTTACAAGGTAGGGTCAAAATGTTCCCGGAATCGGTCAATGAAAATTTATTGAAAGTACGTATAATATTTTAATTTTATTTTCCTTCAAAATACTCTCTTCCTGCACGTACACACTTCTTCCACCGTTCATACAATTGTTGGAAACAATCCTGAAAGCCGTTTTTTGACAATTTTGTTTAGCCGCTTCGTCACTTTTTCATCAGCTCTTCCGAATCTGCAAAACGATGTCCCTTCATTATAATTTTCAGTCGTGGAAACAGGTAAGCAGACTTATTAGTAGAACTTATTAAGTAGAACCTGTGGTTCTTACTTACAGACCCTAAAAACAACAACGACGTCTAATAATAAAAGGTTCTAAAAATATTCTATATTTATAGAATTTAAACTTTAAAACGCTTTTTTAAATTAAAAAATAGTCATTTAATTACATCAACTAAAACGACTGCTGCCTGTTTAATTAAATCTTTAGACTTAACGTAAAGCAAGTGGTCGCATAAAACTCTCATTTTTCAAGTCAAAGAAGCGGAATAGCGAAGCAGAGACTTTTGACGGGTTTTTGTATACGGGTTACATTTGTGAGTATAATTTTACAGCGAAAGTTTATCAAAACAAAGATAAATTTCACTTGGTTTTGAAAGCCGAGTAGTTCTGGCAAAGGTTATTTGCGAAAGTATCCAGTTTAAGTAGGATTTATGATGCTTTAAAATTAGAAAAGTTACAGAAGTGATGTTTTTTTCGATTTAATGAGATCTGCTATTAGTGGGAAAATGATTTATTAGAGCAGTCATCACGTAAGACGCATCTTCTGCAGTATGATTAGAGAAGTTAGTTAGGTTAGGTTATATTTGTTGTTTTGGTTAGGTCAGGTTAGGTTTGGTTTGGTTAGGTGAGTTTTGGTAAGGTTAGGTCAGGTTATGTGTTCTGAGTGCGGTATGAAAGTCAGTTGAAACGTTCTTGTTAATGACTAGTTTATATTTGATATTACGTTGTAAGCAGCCCTACGAACCTTTTGAAAACATATTCTAGACTATTTTTTTCTTACAATAATTACGCTATATATATGTCAAATGAACAAATTCACACATAATAAACATAAAATGGTTATAACACGTAAGTAAGCACGTAAAATACAACAGTCTATTATGTAATTAATGAATCACGTAGATTGTGTAAAACGTTATACAATCTTTCTCACGTTCACGTTCATATATATATATATATATATTATATATATATATATATACACACACACACACACACACACACACACACACACACACACACACACATATATATATATATATATATATATATATATATATATATATATATATATATATATATTAAAGAGGTTGAAATATGTAGTAACAATTCTTATTTACAAGAAATACGGAAGGTAGGTAAGTAAATTTAGCGCACATTTAGAAAAAAAATGTTTTTTTATCGATTTACCATTGATAAATGAGCAACTATAATGCAAACACACAAACGTTAAACCTTGAAATTATTCAAGACCGATTCTGACCTGTAGGCCAATTTTTGAGGAGCCATTAAAAATTGTATCTCTTCGGATTTATTGAAATTAAAAAAATTAAATTTGACGGCAACCAGGTTTCGTTTTGATATTTTTAATGTAGCAACTTAATTTTAAAAATTCAAAATGCTAATGTATGCGTATTGTCAGCAAATTTTCATTGATAAAATGCAAATTTATCAATTTTATCAATTTATCACCTTGAAATGAGCATCGATACTGAACACTGTATTACTTTTAAGAGGTTATTAACTTTGATATATATATATATAAGCGCGTGTGCGTGTGTTGGCAATCTCATGTTCGCAATTTTGGTCCGATTTGATTCAAATTTTGCACAAAAATCGACTATAGAAACAGATTGGAAAGATTCGTTAACCAACAAAATTCGTTCAAAAGTTTCAAAATGGCTACCATTTCAGAGTTTTCAAAATTTATAATTTGAATGTTTTTCAAAATCAAATTTCACAATCACAATCAGCGTTAAAAACTGCATATATTAGCTTTTGAATTTTAAAAATCTATTTCGTCAGGGTTCATTTTCGTTTTCTTAATGTAATTTTAATGTTTAAAATGCTAATACATACAAATTTTATTGGTAATTATGATTGTGAAATTATTATTTAAAAATGGATAAGCTAAAAAATTTGTTGTGGAATTGGCTTTTACCGCGTCAACGAAACAGCTGAGTGCCGTAACTTACTGACGTTTCCTATGGCAAAGAATATGACATTTTGACTCGTTTAGAATGTGGACTGAATGTAAAAAATAAAGTATCTAGCGCCAGTATTCCGCCAGTGCTGAGCCATAATTCAGTTTGATATGTCCGCTATCATAACTTATCGCCTAGCGTTATTTACTTGTGCTCTGTGTAAAAACAATTAGCGGACAAACAAACTGTTTAATCTTTTTCACTAAACAGAGTTTAAAAATATTCAGATGAGAAAGTTATCTATAATTGTACATTATAGATATTGTATATTACAGGGTGTATAGCGAAAAATGTAACAATTTTTCACCATGTGTTCTACTAGTGAAAACAAAGAAAATTTTTTATATAAACATGAGTTCCGGCGGAGGCAGCTGATGAGTTTAGCGATGCCACCATACTTCTAGTTCATACTACTTTCACTCTTCTACTCAGCGCGCGCGCGCACACACACACACACACACACACACACACACACACACACACACACACACACATTTACTTCCTACATAACCTGGCTAACTCGTGTAAAGCGACCCGTGCTGATGGAGCGAATGACACTGGCCTAATGGTGTATCAAAACATTAACTATAGAATACCTAACGACCTCCCAGTGTACCTTAGCCTTAGTGTACCATGCACAGGGCTCTGTGAGTGGACATAATTTCCCTAGCTACTCATGGGAACATGAGTAAGTATGTAAATAGAACAAGAAGGTACACATCACACAACCAAAAGCTGACCAAATGGGACACTACCTCAGTGATAAGAGTTAAAAGTAATTAAGAGGAATTGGCAGAGCAAGCACCTAAATAAGTAACTGGGAAGTCACCACTTACAAGCGAAGGAGCTACCCACCTTGGATCCTCTCCAAATCCTACACTTTATGAAGGGATTAGTAATAGAGAAGGCGCTGTAATTGAGCATCTCAGGAACATAGAAAGGGGGCACAATAGATCTACAAGGTCTAAATGCAATAGTAACCCTAGAAAGTCATGCATTCGTTCATGGGTCCGGAAACGCTTCGCTAATGAGTTACAGCTAGCTAAATATTTCACCCGTGTTTCTGTTTCTCAATTTAAATTGCGCCATACTTAATGTCTTAAAACGTAAATTAATGGACAGATTTGGTGGCTTTTATATCGTTACCGACCTTAAAAATATAAATAAAGTAGGTCTCAGAACAGTTTCTCTAATTGGTTTTAACATATTCGATGTACAACATAAAAATTTATACTTCAAAAATGAAATATTTTACGTTCTGAGGTAAAATACAAGAGCGCCGACTTGGCCTTGAGAAGCGCCAAATGTCTATACATGTATATTGTTCGTATACGTTCAAACCCGTTATGTTATTTTCATTTGATTCGTGTTTTGTACAAAAATAGCTTTTTAAACAAAAAAAATGGTTTATAAGATTCAAAGTGGTGGCCGTTTCGATATTTAAAAAAATACAACTTCCGTCTTAAATATTTTTGATTTTTATTATTGTAATCCGTTTAAAAATTACGTAAATTAGCGTAAAATAATTTAACGGCGGTCAGCGTTCATTTTAGAATTTTCAACAAACATTTGAAAGTTTAAACTACTAATATATGCAGCTTTTAATGTTATTTACGATGGTGAGATTAGACTTCTAAAAACCGATTAAGGCAAAAAAAAAAACTTTTGTAAATTCACTTCCATGACATCAGCGAGAAATTCGCGAGCTGCGAGTACTTAAATTTTAACGCTGATTACGATGGTGAAATAAAAAAAAGGAGGCAAAAATTATGACGCTTTAAAGATATTAAATGTCCGCCATTTTGAAACGGTTGACCTGATTTTGATAAATACGAACTAGTCCAAGCAAAAAAAGTTGATAGTTTTGTTCTTTTCTCAAGGAAAACGTCTCCCAAGTGGCATACAGCAGTTATATAAATGAAATACATTAATGGTGTTTTAACAAGTTAAGATCGGATGTAATCTGAGAGCAAGACAACAAACGCCATAAATCATCTTACAGTGACGTCATAAGGTGATCATTATCCTCTGTCACTCAAAGCGAGGTCGTTGTACAATTTGTAACGTTACTAAATAAGTGGCCGTTTATTGAAGCAGAGCCGCTCTTGGGACTTGTTGCATTCGAATTAAAACACCAAAAAAAAAAACAATAAAGTTCTCCTGAAGCAATTTTTACGGGCACCCTTTATTTTACTGACCTTGAAAGAAAATAAAATAGATTTAACTCACTACTTCATGTCGGTCGAAATAATCACTCACGCAGCAGTCTCGATAGAAGCAAATTTCCAAAAGTATATTTTTTTAATTTAACCCTCTTTTTGAAACTATAATTTCACCGTCGTAAATAGAGTTAAAACCTGAATATATTAACACTTTAAACTTACAAATGTCACTGAAAATACTACATTGAACCCTGGTCGCTGTCAAATTAAATTTCACAAATTTCAACGGATTTTGAAACTTCACAGTGCTAATTTATGCAATTTTTAACGCTGATTGCAAGGGAAAAATCAGATTTAAGACGAAAAACGATTTAAATTTTTCAAGATTTGAAATGGCTGCCATTTTGAAACGGTTTAATTGCTGGTTAACGAACGTGTTTAAAAAAATCGTTGTTTTTGCCAAGTCAAATCTAGCCGAAATTGTTAACTTGGGGTTCAATTTTTAAAAAAAGCGCTGAAATAAATATTTGTTTCATTATTTTGTGTTATACTATATTTACGATATATTGTAAGATTCGCCCGAAAACAAAAATATTGATGTCTTTAGCGCCTTAATTTTGTTTTGACTCTAGAAGTTGTTATAAAGTTGACTCTAGAAACTACTGAAATAAAGGTCCTTAGTTTTTAACGCCCTAATAAAAGCAGACATAAAGATTGCCAGAGTTTATATGCTTTGTGTTATTTGACACAGTATATAACATTCCACCCCTTCGGCAATTTATTAGTTTTTGGTTATGATTTCGGGATCCATTTTGTATTAAAAAACTTAAAAATAGATTTTTTACAAAACGTTATCGATCACAATATTGTTAAATATAGTTCATAAATACTTTTAAAAAATATAGCGTTATATCCCCCAAAAAGTCAGTTTTGCGTGACGTCAACAAAAAAACTGCAAAATCGGACTATTTTAAAATTATGATAAACTTTTTTTGGGTTTCTATGAATATCTAAAATAGTAGAATATTTTTTCCTAATGCTATTGTATTTCAATGAATAGTGCTAGATAAGTTTATTCTTACTTTTAGTTGTACAATAAGAATAATAATAAAAAATGAATATCTAACAACTTACTCAAAATTTAAAAAGATAAACAACGAATCATTGTGAGAAATTTTGAAATTAAAGACACTTTTGTAAATTAAAGGCCTAGAAGTAAACCAAAAAGATCTAAAGTAATCCTCGACTTTGGTGACTTTTGGATTTATTTTCAAAGAGTAAACTTGTTTCATTTAAAATTTGGTTCTCTCCACAGCACGCATAAAAAGCGTATCACAGCTGAGTGTAGGGACACCAGGCGGACCTGCCTAAACTGCAGAGGAAGAAGTGCGAGGTGGGGTTATACATCTTACATTATACAGACGTACAAACGCCTATCAGGAGTGCAAAGTAACTAGAAGATAGGAGGTGGTAGCGAAAGGGCTTTTAATTAAAGCTAAATGCAGAAGACGTCCCATGGATAAAAATGTAGGTGTGAGAAACACAACTCTTATAGTAGCCCTTAGATAAAAGGACTGATGGTAACCGTACTCAAAGACTGGAGTCTGTCAGCCAGGAACAACTCCTGGGCAAAGCACTATTCAGGGAAACCGTGAAATTCATTACAAGGAACTGTGCATATAAACGGGATAAGGATGTGACACGGAGAAACGGAAGGCTCTTGTCAGCAGGACGCAAAAGGATGTTTGGTTTTCAGGACCCTGTGAACCTTCAGCGGAATGAGCACTGATAAAACTCAATTGAGTTCAGCAAAATCAATTGACTGATAAAACTTATTAAGAGCACTAGTCTATTAAAATAGAATCCAAGAGACTCAATGAACAATAAGTCCTTTAATCGTGGTGTAAAGGACCACCAAATCTTACAACGTAAAGAAAAAAATATAATCTAATCGATTTTCCTAAACTAAATCCAAGAATTTAGTTGAAGATTCAAGATAAATCTTGAAGCTTACTTGAACAATAAGGACTTTAATCGCAGTGTAAAAAGCCACCAAATCCCATAACCTCAAAAAAAAAAAACTAAAATAAAAATACAAATAAAAAATAGTAAAATCTAATCTCGTCTATTAATCTTGAGTAAAAATGCATACTTGAAAATAAGGCTTTTAATAGCGGTGTAATAGGCTACCAAATCCCACAACCTTAAAATAAATAAATAAAATATAAATAATCTAAACTAATCTAGTCTATTAATCTAGAATCAAAGAAACTTACTTGAACAAGAAGTCCTTTGAACAAGAAATCGCGGTGTAAAGGACCACGAAATGGCAAACAATATATAAAAAAATATAAATAAATAATTTAATCTAATTTCGTTTGTTAATCTAGAATGAAGGAGGCTTTCTTGAAAAATAAGTCCTTTAATCGCGGTGTAAAAGACCACCAAATGCCACAACTTCAAAATAAGAATCTAATCTAGAATATTAATCTAAAATCAAAGAGACTTAATTGAACAGTAAGTCCTTTCACAGCAGTGTAGAAAGCCACCAGATCACATAACCTCAAGAAAAATAATAAATAAATAAAACAAAATCTATTCTAATCTAGTCTATCAATCTAGAATCAAAGAGGATTTACTTGAACAATAAATCCTTTAATCGCATTGTAAAGGGCCACCAAATCCCACAACTACAAACAAGTAATCTAATTTAATACTCTCGAAACGTCGTTTATTGTATTAATATACAAAAATGATGGCGTATCTCCAATAACAACTTGAATATTGAATCAATAAGTAACAATCTTGAAACAGTAGTAAATCCATTAACCTAATACTTTACTTTATTGCAGTATTTTATTTAGTTCTCAATACTAAAATCTGAACGGTTTTAAAGTCTAATCTTTTTTATAACAGTGCGATTTTTAACTTTATCTTATAACAGTATTAAGAGATATAGTTTAAAGTTTATAATTAAAAGATTGTTTAAGTTAACATGAATGTATTGTATACAAAACTGTTTATCAAATGCACAGTGTTTATGTTTTTACACATAAACAAAAAGAACTTATATAAATTGTTATAAACCAGTATAAGAGCACAACGATTTCTGAAATACGTTATATCATAGTTATAAAATAATAATGAAAATTATACTACCTTTTTTGATTGAAAATATATAGCTTCTGAGTGTAATTCTGAAACAAATGAGAAACAATTAATTTGTTGGTAATCTGTAAATGTACAATAATTAATTAATGATTTTAAATAATTATGTTTAGAAATAATAGCTGCAAGCCTTGCTTCAAAAAGAAACAATATTGCTTTCTTAAACTTTTAAAACCTGTTTTTACCACTATAATCTGCGTTAAATACGGCTTAAATTGGAATTTTAAACTTAAAAATAACAAACGGAACTATAACCGTTGTAAGATTTATGAGGCGTCGTTAGAATTGCAATGCATATTAGTTCTCTACTACATACATGTAGTACGTTAACGCCCGAAAATTTGTTCCAATTTCATTCAAACTTGGCACAGAATTGAGTTAATTGCTTTGATAATTTTGTAACTCAGTGAAATCCGTTCAACTATTTCAAAATGGTGGTAATTTCAAATCGGTAAATAACCATATCCTTTTTGTTTTAAACGTTGTTGAAAATCCGATTTCAACTTGTATTCAACGTTGAAATCTGCATAAATTTGCATTATAAATTTTCAAATGCCATTCAAAAATACGAAAATAAAGTTGAAGTTGGTCAGTTCTAACGTAATTTAAACATTATGTTTACTTACGTCCGTTTGTATTTGTAGAAATCCAATACATTAATGAAATATTTGTTTTTGGTGTTTAACGTCCGACTATCGTGCACACTTGGGCTAATGCAGACGAATTTTTTATAACACGTTTGTATATTTCCACAACGTTTTTATTTGAGTCTTGCCAATCAAGGTTTCACTCTTTAGAGCATTGACAAGGTCACTTACAGACTGAAGTTAAAACAGCTAATAAAAACATAACGTTTCATTATAGTTTGAGTTGTCATTATCCCCTCCTACTATTTAGGCTTTTACATAGGTTTTTTTCAAAACAGAAATATAATGTTGTATTGGCTAGCTTAACTTCAGTTTGTTAAGTGGCCTTGACAATGTTTAAACGAGTGTAACCTTGGTTGGCAAGACTCAAATAAAAAAGTTCTGGAAATATACAAACGTGTTATAATTTCATTTATTTGAAGATTTTAAATAGTATTGCATATTGTATTGAAATACAATTTACACTAATATCTCTCGCAGTATATTTTTAATTAATTGGCTGGCCATCGCTCCATCACATGCTCTGACCACTTGCAAAAGTTTTCGTCCATTTAACCTGTAACTATTACATTTACGGAAAGTATTACGGGGCTAACTTTATTGGAAATTATATGCTCTTTCTCCATAAAGTTTACAAAATAATGATAGGTCTTGCCGTTCAAACAGTATTACAGAAAACAGCCAGTAACTGCACTCGTCGTCAAGTTACCTTCTTAAGACATTTCAAAACAATCGGTCAATGAGTTTGAAAAAATTGCTTAATCGTTAATTGCTTAAAAAATCGTTAAATCAGTGGCTGTCATTTTGAAATGGAAGTGAATTGAAATAAATCTTTCAAGTATGTCGTGATTTTATGTGTTACCTTCGTACTAAGATTCAAAACAGTCGGTCAATAACTTTTAGCCAAAACCACGAACAAACACACAAACCAAACGCCGACGTTCAAGCTGAAATAAAGGCTCGCTTCGCTCGTTTGGTGTAATATAAATAGTGTTAGATTTCGGTAAATCGAAAAAAACCAATAATCTTTGTATACCGAATATCGATCGATAACAAAGTAATTCAGGCAGACTCTAGAGGGCGCTGTAAGTTTCTGCCCATATACAGCAGTATTGCAATAATTAATGCTATAATTAAATAATTATTGCTTCGATTTGACAGCTCAAATTTACAAAAACCTTGACCCGGTATCTTAAGTCTATGTACGTAACATTTTAACACAATCCTAGCAGCAGTTTAGTCAAACATATATTCCGGACAAACACACACACTTTTTATTTTACAGTGAGGTAGATTTACAAACGCTTGAATAGCAAAGCTTTGAAATAAAGCTACAAAAATGTGTTTTCCGCGTAAATAAAGTTTCCAATCAGTGATTCGTTTCAATGAAAACTGTAAAAGTATTTTTTAATCAAAATCTGGACGCATTTTATATTGCTGTACACCAAAAATTAATTTTTCATGAATATTTGCTAAAACATACATTCTTTATTTAGTCCAGCACTGAATTAGATTAGATCTTCATAAAAGTATTTACAGAACAGGAACATGAACCCTGACCGACGAAAACTTCATCTCCTTATTACTCATTTAATTTGAAAATTTAATATGCTACTTTATGAATTAATACAATTTTGTATTAATTAATACAAATTTCAAAACTGATTATGATGGAAGCTTTTTAACAGATTTTGGTGAAAAATTAGCTTGTTCAAGTAACACTTAATTATTAAATCGATTGTTGTGAACTGGACAAAAATTCGAACGTGAGACAAAACACACACACACACACACACACACACACACACACACACACACACACACACACACACACACACACACACACACACACACACACACACACACACACACACACACACACACACACACACACACACACACACACATATATATATATATATATATATATATATATATATATATATGTATACATATATATGCCAATCATATGTAAATATATATTTTATTTCAGTATTTTATTACAGTCCTTATTCAACTTTTTAAATAAAGTAATTTACAAAACGAGTATACTTTTTAATTAATTGTATTAATTAAACCATATATATTCAGATTTACATCATCTGAAAAAAAATCGGCTTTCATTTTATATTCCCCGGATTAGACCTTACAAAGCTTATTTATCAATGGAAATTTGCTAACAATATCAATGCGTTAAAAAAGTAAAAAAAATATTGTTAATATTTCAGTGTTACTTCATATTTACAATAAAAATTGTAAACAAAAAATCATTACAAAATATATACATACTCAAATTCTTTATGTATGTATGTATATGTATATATATATATATATATATATATATATATATATATATATATATATATATATATATATATATATATGTGTGTGTGTGTGTGTGTGTGTGTGTGTATGTATACAATACACGTTGTGAACTGAACAAAAATTCAGACATTGACACACACACACACACACACACACACACACACACACACACACACACACACACACACACACACACACACACACACACATATATATATATATATATATATATATATATATATATATATATATATATATATATATATATATATATATATATATATATATATATATATATATATACATATACATACATATATATATACATACATATATATACATACATCCAACAGTCATCTTTGTTAGTTATTTTCTTATAAAATTGTTGCTTTCACGCATTATCTGCCCAGAAAATGTCTGTGTATTTCTTGTAAAAACCACGATAAAAGCGCTTCTTCGATCTCCGGAAACTCGCCGAATTGTTGTATATATATACAACAAGCTTTCGTTCATGTGTACTGTATACTGTAATGTACGTAGAAAAGTTTTATATATATATATATATATATATATATATATATATATATATATATATATATATATATATATATATATATATATGTGTGTGTGTGTGTGTGTGTGTGTGTGTGTGTGTGTGTGTGTGTGTGTGTGTGTGTGTGTGTGTGTGTGTGTGTGTGTGTGTGTGTGTGTGTGTGTGTGTGTGTGTGTGTGTGTGTGTGTGTGTGTGTGTGTGTAACTTTGAAAACCGTTGAAAAATTCCAGTAATAATGTACATATATTGAGATTACAATACCATAAAAACAATTTTAATAATTGTAATAACTGAGTTTTAAATGAAATTATTATTGAAAAAACCATCAAAACAAACTAAAAACCTCTTAAAATTACGAGAAAACATTAAAACTGTTCTACGCACATTACACTATATACATATGAACGAAAGCTGAAGCATCCGCCAAAATAAACTGCTTTCGTCCGCATTTGTAAACTTGATTCGGACCTAAACCTAAATTGCTGTTTCTTTAAACTTCTGTATGAACGGAGCAACAGAATTAACATCGTGCGGTAGTTTTTCACCAGAAATAGACAAAAAACAGATCCTAGACCGTTTCTTAAATTTATCGAGCCACCCGTCACTGGCTTTACAGTCATCTTTGTTAGTTATTTTCTTATAAAAATTTTTGCTTTCTCACGAATTATCTGCCCAGAAAATGCCTGTGTATTTCTTGTAAAAACCACGATAAAAGCGCTTCTTCGATCTCCAGAAACTCGCCGAATTTCACTGTTGGTCGCTTACTTGACACGCTCGGAGTTGTTGACGTACGATTCTAATTTTTCATTATTTTTTAAAGAACGCAAACAAAAACACCGACGGATTACTGGACGTTGCGGATTATCCCGAGTATAGCCTACTGTATTACATATATTTATATGTATATATAAGAATCGGCTTTCATTTTATATTCCCCGGGTTAGACCTTACAAAGCTTATTTATCAATGGAAATTTGCTAACAATATCAATGCGTTAAAAAAGTAAAAAAAATATTGTTAATATTTCAGTGTTACTTCATATATTCATAAAGAATGCATCAAACGCTCTTCCTTATTAAATTCACCCGCACTTTTCCAAATCTCTTTAAGCTGCGTTAAAAGAGAATTTTTAAAATACTCTTCAAATTCACGTTGTTACTTTTTACATTATACTTTTGTTTTCCGTGACACGATAACACGATGCTGTGTGTTTGTTGTAAATAAAGAAGCATCAAGTTCTCTCTAGTGACAGCGTTTGTCCTTTTAGCGTGTTTTAAGCTATTACTGATATTAAATATGACAGTAAACAAACCGAAATACATTGGTGAAAAATATATACTGACACCATATAAAGATTACGTACCATTTGTTTAGTGTGACTACAATGTTTGTTTGACAAAACGTAATGTAAACAAACTCGTTTAAGTAAAGGAAGCAAATTTATAAAATTATATTTATACAATTATTATATAAAAAATATACGAAATTATATATAAAAACTGTATTTTCATTTTAAAAATCATTCGGAAATCTGATTGAATAATCAGCGTTAAAATCTGCATAAATTACTATTTTAAACTGTAAACTGTATTGCAAAAATAAATCATGTGACTGTCATTAAATTCATTGTATTGATTTCAATATATTTTAAAAACTTTAAATACTAGTTTATTTAATTTGAAAATTAGCGTGCTTCTTAAACTGACAGACAACTTAATTTGAAAAATAATAACCAACTGCATACATTGGCCCGTTTAAAAATGGCGGACGCATAAAATTATTGAACAGAAATCAATAACGTTAAATATTAGTGCCATTTTTTTTAATGCCATGATACCTTTTTTTGTAGCCTCTTTGATTTCCTATCGAATAGTGTAATTTTCAGAAATTGCGGAGTGTAACAGCAAATTTGTCGGGACACGACATGTCTGTGCAATACCATGTGATAAAGCCCACGAGAATACAATTTAAAGAACATCTCAAAAACCTTTAATATTACGCTAAGCGTTTTGATCAATTTTGTACTAAAAATAAGGACCTGTATTATTAAAACTACGTATATGGGGTAACTATAGATTCGTCAGAACACCAGGGAAATCTCAAGCCTCATATGTGGGCCATTCCAAGGCTTTACAATGAAATAAAACTAACTTAAAAATTGATCAAAGATTTGTAAACAAAAATCCATAAGCAGTATAAAGTGTGCCTGCGAGATTGCAGCACACCGCAGACGTAGGTGACAGAAATAATTGTGTTTACTAAAACAGTTGATAGTTAAAAAACATTGTTGGAAGTAATATTTAAATTATTACTGTATCCAAGACTCAAATAATTAGCAGTTTTCTGTAGTTTCTTCTTCCTTCCTGCATATGATGAACGAATTCATTTCTAGGATTCACTGCGAACTTTTCAGGAGCCCCTATTCTCATAGAAGGAGTTATGGACTTTGATTGCAAAATCCTCATCCTCGACGGAAAAAACATTCCTTCAGGAGGGGGAAAATAATGTGTAGGGTATTTTTTGTAATGTGTTTTAATGTCGACCTTCTCTTAGAAGTAATTACATACGCCTGAAGATAGAGTTACGGCTCCGAAACATGTTGTTTCATTACTAACAAATCAAATAACGGACCAAACAAGGTGCGCTAAGATAACTAATTCGTTTTTTATTTCAACAAAAACTTTAATGAAAAGTCTTAAAGTGGAACGTTTGTGCAGTAACTCGGATTGTTTTCTTGCAGGAAAGTTTACAAAACGTATAATTTATAACGAAACGCTAGAAGTTCTGAATTTATAGCCAATTATAAATTGTTTATCAAAACGGAAAACAATTTGTTCTTAGGATTATATTTATACAGATATATGTTCCCCGACTATAAAAACTTTCAGAATTAATTTATAACAAGAATTATAACTTGAATAATTTAATGAACACTTTAATCTCTGTAAAATTATTAAAGAAGAATTAAAAATATTTTTATTTACTGAAAATAGAATTAAGATATATAAATTTGTTTAATATTTTAATGTTAATAAAATTTGATTGAATGGAATTGATTAAATTCAAAACGCAAATTAAAAATAAATGGTTTATTATTAACAGATCTCGATGCAGCTTATACTGAAAAAAATCCGTAATGTAATTCATACAATGTACACCGATCCTAATCTATAACGTATTTTACGGAGTCGTTGAAATTTTGTTCTGAACTGATTAAAAACATGGCGCAGAAATTGATTTTCGATCATTGTGTAAGAACCCAATCAAATGTTCAATCGGTGGTCGATGTGGTTAAAGCACCGGCCAGTTTGCTGCGTCTTTCAACTGCACTCCTCAAGATTGAAGGTTCAAGACGCAATTACTCCCGTTACGCTCTCTTTCCGTTAATGCTGATCCAATCGTCCTTATTAGTTTAACTGGTAAAAAGTAAGGACGTAAGAAAAAAACATCCCGACCTTTTGAATGCTTTATAGTTATTTGTTTGAGAAAAAAATCATTCATAAGAAAAATATTCATTAAAAAATAACATTACAAAAGACATTATAGTCTCTAATGTCTTTGTATAACAAGTTTAAACTAGCTTTTTATTAGATTCCGTAAATGCGAGCTTTCCTAGGATTTGTCATTATTTTATTAAAAAAAGGATTTGTTAAAACACAACTTTACAAAAGGCATTACTAGACTTAACGTGTAGCAAGTATAAACGTGCTTTTTATTAGATTCCCTAAACGCGTGCTTTTTTCAAAGTTGCCATTATCTTATTAATAAAACAATTCGTTAAAACACAACTTTACAAAAGACATTACTAGCCTAGACGTATATCAAGTTTAAACTTGCTTTTTTATTAGATTCCGTAAACGCGTGCTTTCGTCGAATTTACATTATTTGATTTCGCCTTGTGAAGGACATTGAATCACTACTTCCTGTCTGGAATTTAAAAACCTAAACTTTTAACTCAATTTTACTTGAGTAAAACTTTTACTGTAAATCGTATGAAAATAACATTGTGCCAGTTAAAATAGAATATAGTGCAACTGCTTTACTCGTAGAAGAAAGACTGTCCAAAACATTATAAGAAATGTTATTTACATACAATCAAGTTACACTTAATAATTTATTGCTGAAATATTGTTTTACGTCAATTTAATTATTATGTTTGACGATAGATTTGATAAAATACCTTTCTTGTTAAATGTTAAAAAAAATTAATAAAATCTTAAGGAACAAAAAGTATTTAGGACAGAAAAATTATAAACTTTTAAAGGTTCAGAGATGCTGCCATTCTGGAACCTCTGAACTAATTTTTCTGATTATCGAACTTGTCTAGCCTATTAATTTTCGATTATCTAATCGATAGTCGTATCTACATATAGACAAACACACACACACACACGCACGCACAAAACACACACAGACACAAAACACACATAAACACAAAAACACACACACACACACACACACAACACACAACAGGTTGATTCAAAGCTATAAGGCAATCTGTCGGAAACTGATTCTATACATAAAAATATGACATAAACCGGATGTTTATAAACGCTTTAATTTTCCCACTCGCCGCCATTTTGTTTTTTTTCAACAAAAACTATTCTGTTGAACGGTTCGGTCAATAAAACTCAAACTTAGCACGCTTCTTTACCTGCTAGAGGTCTACTTGAAAATCAATAACCAACCCTATATAGCCTGTTGACCCGTTCTGAAATGGCGGAATTTCAAAACGAAAACAATCAACGATGGTAAATTTTAGTGAAAAATGTGAAGATAATGGTTTTGTAGCCCTTTTGTTTCCAATTAAAAGCTGTACCATTCAAAACAACCGATTCAGCATTTATAAATTTTCTTAAAAAAATAAAATTACGGAATTAGACATTAGTTTATATAAACTTGTTTTATATTATATTTTCAGGAGTAAAATCAGCTCTGGAAATGTAGGTGTAGAATCTGTTCTGTATAGTTTCGGATCACCCTGTATATGTGCATTTAGATTACCGCTCCGATAACACATTTTCTTATGGAAATCCACCAATAAATGCTTCTTTTGAATTTTAAACATTCTTGCCCTAACAAAAACACAAAGATATTTTAAAAGTGTTACTGGAACAGAAAGTAAGGCATGATACAACTTTGCAACTTTTAACAATAAGGAAGTCCATTGTTTCCTTTCGCGCCTTCATTAGTCTTGCTTACTACCCTCCAACCATTACACTAGACTTTCACTGGAAGCAAACACACCCTTTTGCATGTTAAAACGTGAGGCTTAAAAAAATAAACTTTTATTAAAAATAAAATGCCAAAAACAAGGAAGCTAATTACATACGTTTGTTATTATTCCTTGTTAAAAGTTTAAATTTTACTTATTTATGTTTGTTTATAATATTGCTTACGATAAAGCGTGCAATTTGATATTATTTGTTGTTTAAAAAAAAAGTTAGAATACACAACTAATAAAGGGTAAAATAAATTTAATAAACTAGTCATTTTTTACTAAGGATATGTTTCGTTGATAACGTCATTACAATTTTTGTGGTATGTCTGCAATTTTGAGCCTTTTAAAGTAGTGTTAAAGTAGTGATTCAAACAATTTTTGTTTTTGTTTTATTATAAACTTTATTATTACAAAAGACAAAGGTACTTGCAGAATTTGCTTTGCTAATCCCCTTTTAATTTTTCTTTCACTGTTTTGTTTTGCTCCATTTGGCCAGATTTTTGTTGTGCAACGAAATCCCGCTCAGTCTATCTACATTTTTACTCATGGGAACATGAGTAGCTAAGAAAATTATGTCCACCCACAAAGACCCCACGTATGCATGGACAAATAAGGTAGCTTAGGTAAGTTACACTTGGAGGCATCCCAGAGATCCGTTTGATGCACCATTACGTCAAACTTAATTTAATTCACTCCGTCAGCACGGTTTGTTTTATATTTTAGAGTTATCCAGGTTATGTATAGTAGTATACACACACACACACACATACACACACACACATATATATATACACACACACACACACACACACACACACACACACACACACACACACACACACACACACACACACACACACACACACACACACACATACTTGCGGCAGATTCAATTTATTACGGTGACTTACGATTTTAAACAACTTATAACGGTTCTATATTGTGACGTAATTGCTGTTTATTTACATGGAACATGCTAATTTTATTACGCAAGATTACTACGTTACGTCACTCAGTAGGTAATGCGCATGCGCGTTATCACATAACCTAATCGAGTTAAGTTCCTTAATATTTTTTAATGTTTATATTCTCCTCGTTATTACTTAAATAACACATTTAGCATTTAGTTAATCGTTTTGGTGATAAAAAAGTGTTACCTGCTATCATTTTAAGGTTATGTTTTCCTTTTTTTCCCAAATTTACGTTGTTTCCGCACTTTATATTTTGGATTATTATTATTATTGGGCATATAATAAATTGTTTCATAGCAAAATTTATCGAAAATGACACGAAGCCTAATAGTGCAATTTTATTATTTTTTTTATTGTGTTTTTGTGTCGAAATGAATTTTAAACAATAAATTGTCTTAATGATTTGAATTTTTGTGTTTTTTAAAATTTTGTTATATCGACTTTTAAGTATGGATTTTCGAACTGACTGAAGTTGAGCAAATGTGAAAAAAATTTAAGGAACCAGATCAGCGAATGTCCAGTGGGAAATGATACCACTGAATATAAACGTACTGGAAGTTCAGCCACCATTATAAAAATTGTGCTAGATGTTGTGCGTAGCTGAAGTACAAGTAAGGGACTATCTGCCGCTACGAACATTACAAGCTGCAGGGGGTAGAGATTTGAAAAGTAGACAGTACTGTTTATTTAATTGTAGTTGATCACTCTGCCGCAAGATGCCACCAGCTGCGAGCGCTCACATATATCCTTCAAAGGTTATCATTATAGTATATTCGTAGACACGGGACTTTAAAATAGGTACTCTAGTGAACTTTTCTAGACAAAATATGTAAGTTAGCATACTCAAATTAGCATTTATGGCCCTATTTTATTGAAACAAAAAAAATCTATTTTGGTAATAGCCTGGACACGTTCGTTAACCAAGAAAATCAGCTTAACAGTTTCAAAATGTTCAAAACTTTAAATCATAACGTTTTTGTTTTAAATCTGATGTCATCATTCTTGAAAACTACATAAATTAGCATGTTTGATTTTCTAAATCCTTTTAAAGTTATGAAATTCGATTTGATGGAAGTTTACTTTAATTTTTTCAACGTATTATAATTTCATAGTATAAAAACGTATATTGATTTTAATGCAGATTATTATGGTAAAATTATAATTTCACAAAAATTTTAAAATAAACAGTTATTTTTAAATTGTTTTTTGTCATGTTAGCGAGACAGCTGCGTGATGGTGTTTTTATGGAAAAATTACTCCACAGTCTAAGACTTGCCTTATGTTTAACTTCCTTAAGTAACTAATGGATACACACTTGAGAGCGCAGCGAAGTATTGTAGAGAAATATGAAAAGCGCCATTACAGCACTCATTCAGCCTAACCATTGAAGAATGCATTAAACATAGTGTTGTAAAGTGGGACTTACTAAAGTTACCATTTTAATATCCGCACACAACTGTCTCGCTGACGTTGTTGAAGCGTAGTTCCAAAAAAAAGTAATCACAACAGTTTTTTTAATCGAAACTTTTTTTCATAAAGCTGATTAATAATTGTGTTTAAAACCTGCCTTAAATATTCTTATAGCTGCCGAAAGGAAATTATTGAGTAACAAGCTTGTACCAGCAGCTTAGCACCAGAATTAATTTTTGTATGAAGTTTTAATTAAGTAGGACATAAATTGCAAATGGTAGAGTGCTAAAACATAATGTAGAGCTTAGCATTGTCGCTCATTGAAAGTTCTTAACGTAATCTCCTCACTAATAGCTCATTTTCCGATGTCAGTTAAGGTTGAGCAAAGTTTAATGTGCGCTGTGATACCGCTCATTCTAGTTTACATGCTTATTCACGTTGTTTCTCCGCCAGCAAAGGCAGCTGAAATGAGCAGCTGGTAGATTTTGCGATTCCAACGTACTTCAGCCCACACTAATCTTATTATTCTACTCAAGATAACTTGGTAAATAACACTACATAACTTGGTTAATAACCGGTGCTGATGGAGTGTATGGTATATCAAACGGAGCCCTG
The DNA here is from genome assembly GCA_022606455.1 of Callitettix versicolor. Classification (NCBI taxonomy): domain Eukaryota; kingdom Metazoa; phylum Arthropoda; class Insecta; order Hemiptera; family Cercopidae; genus Callitettix; species Callitettix versicolor. Next base: position 40,555,373 of record CM040189.1, on the reverse strand, counting down.
GGCTTGGATACTTGACAATCTCTCAGTGTATTATCTAGGACATCTTCCACTGTACTTTTGCTTTACCCATGCATTAGAGGCTCTGTGTGGGCGGACATAATTTCCCTAGGTACTCATGTTCTCGAAGCAATAATGTAAATAGAATGAGCGGGAACTCACCGCACGATAAAAAGCTGACCGAATGAGGTACAACCTTCGCGATAACATCCGCAAATAATCTGCAAATGAGATTATTAATTGAAATTTACCAATGAAAAGTGGAGGACCTATTTACCTTGAGTCCTCACCAACTCCTAGACTTAATGAAGAGTACTCAACAATATAGAAAGGGGACTCAATAGATCTCCAAGGTTGCAGTGCAATAGTAACTCTGGGAAGTCATTAATACATTTTGTTACCTCGATTAGCTTGGGAAATGGTGTCGGCCAATACAGTCTTGCATGCAAGGGTAAAGCAAAAGTATAGTGGAAGATATCCCAGATTTCTGTTTGATAGTGTTACGTAGATTAGTGAATGTGTGTGTCTTGATAGATGAGTATGAGTTAGAGGTAAGGTGGGATCGTTAAGCCCATCACCTGCTTCCGCCGGCGTATATATATTAATTATTTCTATACAGTAGGACATGGATTCACTAATATTCATTCAGAAATGTTCTATAAATGTTGACGAAATACTGAGACGTACCGATAAAAAAAAATTAAAAAACAAATAAAAGAGTTTCGTTTATTAAAATCTTTTTGACTTATCCGAACTAAGATTCATTGTTTCAAAGTTAGTTTTAAATAACAGAGGTCTGTATTGTGCACAGTTCCAATTAATTCGCATTTTTAAGAAACTAAAATGGAAAATTATGATTAATTAGAAGAAAAATATTAGACATGACAGGATAAAAACGGGAAAAAATTGAAAATAAAAACAGTTTCGTTGAATACAAGAAAACCCAACGGCTGGGGAAGTACAATAAAACAATAGTGCTTTCCAATTAGAGTTGTTGATTCCAGCTATTTAAATGGTCCTGAGAAATATTCTTGGGTTTCTGAATAAAAATAACTCAAAGTTGGTAAAAATCCATTGTAGAAAATTAAAGTTTAATTAAATAAAACGGATCTTCAGAAAAAATGTCTTTGAAAGACAAAACAGGATATTTTGAAGATATATGTATTCATTAGGTTTCTTATATTTGCAGTTTCGGTTTGATTTAATTCAAACTTAGCATGAAAATCTTTTTGATAGTAGATTTAGATAAATTGTTCACTTAACAAAAAACTTCAAACTGTGTCAAAATGGCGGTCATTTGAAAATGTATTAAAAAAATTCACAAACTATAATTTTCATATTACATTCTGCTAATGTGACGCATAAGTTATACATTACATTATTACTCATGTTGTTTCCTAGCCTACCTTTATACAAAACATGTATACAAATCTTTAAATTTTGAACAGATTTAAAGTTTTTCAAAAGTCTAATTTCTCTGATGATTTATAAAAATTCCATTTGTTTTTTAAAGGCATTAATTATAAGAGCTGTTTAATAGTTTAATTGAATGTGAAAAAGTTTATGTTTTTATAAATCGCAACGTTTGCGCCTTGGCATTGAGATAACAAGGATGAACTTTCTTGCGTGAGGATAACAAGCATAAACTTTCTTGGCGTTGGGATAACAAGGATGAACGTTCTTGGTTTTGAGATAACAAGGATGAACTTTCTTGGTGTTGGGATAACACGACTAAACTTTCTTGGTGTTGAGATAACAAGGATAAACTTTCTTGGCGTTGAGATAACAAGGATAAACTTTATTGGCTTTGAGATAACAAGGATAAACTTTATTGGCTTTGAGATAACAAGGATAAACTTTCTTGGCGTTGAGATAACAAGTATAAGCATTCTTGGCGTTGGAATAAAGGATGAAAATGGATGGAATAAAGAATGGAAAGGATGAACGTTTTGGCGTTGAAAAACAAGGATAAACGTCCTTGGCGTTGGGATAACAAGGATTAACTTTCTTTGCGTTGGGATAAAAGGATGAACTTTCGTGGCGTTGTGATAACAAGGATGAACGTTCTTGGCGTTGGAATAAGAAGGAAGAACGTTATTGGCGTTGGAATAACAAGAATAAATTTTCTTGGCGTTGAGTAATAAGGATGTCTTGGCTTTGGGATAACAAGCATAAAAGTTTTCGGTTAGTACATTCACTGTGTTTGAAATGTACTTTAGGCTTGCTTTCTTAACACTAGTATCTACATGTAGTCGATTTGGCTGTCACCGCCCAAATCGAAACCTCAAGTTTACAAGTTTACAAGAGAGAGGGTTCGAGATGCAGTTACTACCGTAACCCTTACCATTTACGCCGATCCTTCGTCCTTATTACTCTAACTTGGCATAAAGTATTAACGTTGAAAATCTAATATCAGCAGTTGCTCAATTCGTCCCTCAACTCGTATATCGATTTTTGAGACGTTTACAGAATTGTTTAAAGTTAAAATATTTTCAAAAACATTAAGTTATCCAAAATACTTTTAGAACACCTGTTTTTTTGAAACATGCGGCATAAATAAGTTGCTCAGTTCAAACAAACCACTTCGAAATGAAATGCTTACACCGTCTTCTCTAACTCGAAATATTGATCGGTAAACTGCAAATAAGTGAATTACTATGATTGAAGCTGTCACAAAAAGCACTATTCCACATTAAATAAATTGTTTCGTTTACTTTGAGACGCATTGGTTGAATTGCCATAATAAAATTGTTTCTTCCTTTACAAGAAATATTTGCAGTCAGAAGTGAAACTTAAGAACTTTTTCACCGAAGTGTTCGTGGACACACACGTAACGGTGCATGCGACAAAATTACGTGCTACCAACTTCCGAAAATAAATTCTGAGTTGTAAGTTTCCCGTCGAAATCTGCAGTTACAGCTGTTGTTCTGGGAACAATATATTTGGATCAGCTTCAACGAAGTTAACGTACACTAGTTATTAGCGGATTTCTATTGGCACGGATGTGGGACATTTAAATAAACTCCGATACACTTTTCTTTTGTTAAGTTTTTAAGAAAGTATACCATTCAAAAAGTGACGTCTGGGCCTTACTATAATGGCCGAACTATGATAGCTCATTTTTCAGTGGGAATTTGCTAAGAATTTCTGCAATTTAAACAATGAAAAACTTTCGAATATAAACAAGATTTAAACAATAATTCCAGGATGACAAAAAGTTAATAACAATGTTTAAGTGCACTTAACTACTAGAGCTTTTCTCCTATAAATGTTAGAACTTTACACAAGCAAAGTACGTCTGAGCAGTTAGGTAAAGAACACAAGTTTTAAAGTCAAACAATAGTTACAGCTGAGAGATCAATGTTGCTTAATCCTCTTAAATCTTTTACGCTATTTTAAAGGTCATGCAGAAATTGATATTAAATAATAATATTAAACTGTGTGCTTTGCCGTATTATGTTAAGTCAAGTTACTCAGCTTTTCATACTAAAATAAAATAAAACTACCGGTAATAAGTTTCAGCCGATTGGAACATTGTTTAAACAGCCAGGTCGGTTCTAATAGTACAGACATTGTCGGTAAAAATAAATTAATACTCCAGAATTCTTTGCTAAAGCATCGATTTTTATGAAGTCGCAGTTAAGCTTACTTATAGATAAGAAAACTTTTAACGGGCCTTCAAGATGGCTCGGATTCATATTCATAACGATAGTCAGACAGTAACAAAAGCAACTGCGAGTTCTACAATTCAGTCCAAGCTGGTCTGGGAGTGTCTGACGAACGCTCTATCCCTGGATAACCGGGTAACTCTTTACTGGGTACCGAGGCACAAGGGAGTTGAGGATAATGAGGATGCAGACCGATTATCTGGACTGGGATACGCATCTGAGTTCATCGGACCTGAGTCGGCTTTAAGGATCTCTCTGTCGCTGGCCTTGTCTGCTATTAAAAGACAATACCAGGCAAGATTGAATAACCTTCATGGCCTTTCCTATAGTAAGAGCCTCTTAAGCATAGTTTCATATGGAGTGCTTAAAGAGGCAGCAGACACCTTGGGCAGAGCACAACTCATGAAAATCATGGAGCTTATTACTGTGCACTGTGGTCTGAGGGTGTGCACATGAACAGAATAGGTATGTACCATGGAGAAACTATGTGTAGAGTGTGCAGAAAAGAGGAGGAGAATGCAGGACAAATAATCCTTGATTGTGAAGCTCTTGCAGGAAGGAGACTAGGGATTTTTGGTTTCCAGGACCCTCGGGATCTTCAGTAGAATGAGCTATTCAATAGATTGTTAGAACTTACTAAAGGCATCAATCTTGAGCTAAACCAGTACTCAAGAGGTTTAGTTGCACAATAGGTCTATTGATCCAGTGCCTGGGGTTGTATTTATCCCTTTACTCTAGTTTGAATCTAATATACCCCCTAAATAAAAATCGATATATTCCCGATTTGTGATTTTTTGTAGGGGGTGGGTGAAAACCGCCCATTGTAACGAAAAATTAAGAAACTATATATTTAAGCGTATTATATACTGGAATCACGTTTAAATACCTATAATGTTAATACTTGTCTATGATCTGCGGCATAGTTAACGATGTACAATGTTTCAACACTTAAGAACCACCCTTGTGACGCAATAAAAGAAAAAAATTAATTCTAAACAGTTTGAAATGTTTTAATGGTGCATTAATAATAATTTAATTACTTTCATAGTTTATAATATAATGTATGATTCATTGCAATTACTTTCATAGTTTATAATACAATGTATGTACATTGCAATGATTCAACCCTTAAAAACGGTGGGGTGATTCACCCCTTATGATATAAATTGTGAAAAGTATAAATATTCTAACGGTAGAAATGTTGTAAATATGTAGAATAAGAATTTCGTGTCAATCGGTGCTCTGGTAAAGAATTCGAGCCAGAAAACCGTCAATGATTGGACCATTGGCTTTAACTAGCTCATACAGCGACCACAAGCGTCTAAACAGTAAATAGTTATTATAGTCCGAACATTTTCGCCGCGTTCTTGATTTTTTTTTTTTTTTTTTTTTTTTTTTTAACATTTGGAACTAGCACTGCAGAGACTAGAGATAAAATGTCGTCAAAATCCGACTTTCAGTGTGGTAAACAAAATTCATACCGACGATTGATTTCAGTATATTCTTGAAACTAAATCACTTTTACTTTTTTCAAGTCTATATGAGTAACATATTAGAGTGATACAATCAAATCTCTGGATTTATTAGGCAGTGAACGACTCTTCCTGACTGCGTGCATTGATGGATGCGACTGCACAGTTCGCTTGGATAGCCAGGACGTCTCTCCAGGACTTAAGCCAGGCATTTCTGCTAAGCTATAGATATTTTATTGTAAAATAAATCGTACCAGTACATCACATATACATCCAGAAAGGAGATTTAATTGAAGTTCTAAAATTTGCTGTTGTCTTTTAAAAACAATTATTACAAAATAGCTTTTATCATTTCAGTTAACTTCTTGTCACAATACACAACAGAGTAGTTACTTACAAATATTTTAAATATTTACTTGCTGAATACCCACGCTTTGCTACAGTTTCAATATATAGAATCACATTCAATATTTACCGTTCATTGCCATTAATAAATTTTGAGGTTATGTTAAACCGAACAAACCAAATACATAATCTATGAATACCATAAATAAATCGATAAAATAATAATTCAGGCAGACAATAGAGGACGCTGTAAGCTTCTGACAATATACAGCAGCATTGCAATAATTAATGCGGCAATTAAACAATTATTAGTTCGATTTGACGACTGAAATTGCAAAAAAGGCTGACCCAGTATCTACAGTGTACGTGTGCAAAATTTTAAAACAATCGACGCAGCGGTTCAGATTTCTATTCCGGTCAAACGTACATACTTTTGATATAGCCTATATTTAGTAAGCAGTATTAAAAAAACGCGGCACAAAACTGTCTCGCTAAATCCGTTTTTATATAATTTTTATCATTAATTAACATATATATATATATATATATATATATATATATATATATATTCAAAACAAACTGTAGGTACAAACGTGAATCCTAACCGCCGTCAAAATAATTTTTCTTGATTTCAATTGATTTTGAAAATTTATAACACTGATTTACGTAGGTTTTATAGCTGATGCAAAAGGTGAAATCGGGTTTTTTAACATATTATAAAAAAGTTAAAGTTTTGGAATGGTCATCATTTTAAAACTGTTAAATTTTCTTAAAACTCTATCTGGAGTTTACTAATTTCCACAGATGATCCAAAGATCAGTCAAGAGGCATTTCGAGATCTCGAACTTTCAACCTTATAGTAATATATTTAATAATATTTCATAAATGATCCAAAGATCAATAAGAGTGTCATTCATGCGTACACAAACACATACGATACATTATGCACCGAAACACATCAGTGACATCAGTATAACGGCCTACATTGACTAATTATTCATTAGTAATAGATTCTTATTATAACAAATGGATAATATCATTATTGTTGTATTATGACCAAATTTTCTTAAAGTTAGAACTTTGGTTAGAACTTCTTTGAACTTACAGTAAATATTAATTTTAACGACATTTCCACAAATGATCCAAAGATCAGTCAAGAGGCTCATTTCGAGATCTCGAGTTTTTATTGTAATTAAAGAAAGTTAGTGAAAGTAAGGCGATTGGTTTGTTAATACAGTTACGCATTTACAAGCAGTGTGTTGTGATCGATACCTTTCGAATAACTTAACCAAAAACTTATTTACTCTGCTTTTTAAAATTTTATAATTTTGTAATGAATTTCTTAAAATTATTCCTAACAAAGTTAATTTGAATAATAAAATTTTAAACAACATGTATTTAAAATACTATAGAAACAATTAAAAAATTTTAAACTTTCGGAAAAGTTTTTTTTCGAAACAACTTCAATTTTAGTTACTCATACGTTATCACCTCTCCACGTAAACATTTAAATAATTTTCATTAGAAAATTAGAAAAATTTAACCTTAAACCAAGTCTAAGCGAAATCTGCAACTTCAACTTAAGCACTTTGAATTCTTCTTTTTCCGGAAATAAAAACAAGTTTTTGTTTTTGAAAACAAATTAAAAATAACTACCACAGAACTAAAATTTTGTTCTACTATAATTAAACATAGCAGTAGCTTGACAATAAGCCTAGATTTTTTTTGTCGCCAAGTTTATGTTCCAAGTTTGACATTTTGGGAACCGTAGTTGATCTACGTTCACAAGGCGCCGTGTATTGTTTCCATATAAAAACAATGGTGGCAAATAACAGAATAGAAATAATAATTTAAAACTTACAGAACAATACGTATTTGTAAAATATACTGAACTTATAGTTATGTTTTATTTTTAAATCAATACATAATTTCTAAACGTAAAACACTGTAAGGTTTAAATTAGTTTGAGGAAATAGACTGAAGAGCTCAGAGTTAATTAAAAAGTTGTCCTGAGGCTAATGTCAAAGGACAGAGGTTTTTTTTGTAAAATTGAATTTATCAAAGTTAAATTAATTAGTATTGTTGAAAGTTCAGCGTTTTGTATTGTCATAGTTACGTGTGTATTAACAATCAATATCAGAATTTTAAATGAACATAAAATCTTTGGTTTTTTTATCTTATGAATTCATAAATACGAAAACTAATAATGACCGAGTTGACATTTTAACAGATTAATGCCCTTAGTATCTGAACGTGAAAGGAAAATAAACGAATTTACCAATTTCGATAAAATTCCATTTACTCATATCTTGGGACTATATATTAAATTGTACACATCTTTTCGAGTCATTTACTACAATTTTTTAGGGGAAATTATGTATACTTTCAAAAATACTAGTAATATTTGATCTGGTCCTTTTCTCTAAATTCACAATCAGTTCGCCATCACAATCAGCAATAAAATCTGCAAATGTTTACTTTTTAAGCAATGACGTTGAAAATATGAAAAATATTCAAAAACATTTTTAACAATATGAAGGAGAATTTATCAAATAGAATCTGATTCTTAATTTTTAAGAAAAACTCATATACCTGTGCTAATTACTTTAAAAAAATTAATTAATCAAAAATATGTTCAAAATTTAAAGAAATTTTGATTTAAAAAAATGTTTTTAAAAACTCAACGTTAATGTAAAATATACAATAAATGAAATTTTGCATTCAAAATCTTAACTAAATCATTTAAAAGTTAAAATACTTATAAAAATGTTTTTTAAACATTGAGTTTTAGATGCAACATTAAAAATAGTTTTTTCATCTTTATGAACAGCACTATAAGAAACTCCATTTTAAAATTTTACCCTTATTTGAAGTTTTTGTTTAAGTTTTGTTATCTAACCCTTAAACGTGCTTTGTACTTTTTTCAGAATAATTTCAAAAATTTCGTGTCTAATTTAACCTTATTAAAGCAAAAATAAGAAAACAAATTTCTTTTTGAAGACTACCACCTCTAATGAAATTAGAGGGGGTTAAACAGTAATGTAATTAAAATGTAAGGGGCAACTAAAATGTGTAAAATTTTAAAAATTAATAAATACCTGCGTTTAGGATAGAATTAAAAAATTTAATTTATGAATTTAATGAACTTTGTAATATACTGTTACAGTATATTATATACTGGTTATACTGTAGTACAGTTTTTCTAGCATTGTTCCTCAAACGAAAAAATAACGAGGTTGTCCCGCGAAGTGGGCAGGGATGTCTCCGAGTCATAACATATAAATAAATGAAACTAAAATTATATATGAAAATGAATTAAACGACAGAAAGAGATTTAAATATCAATGTGAATTTTCAGAACGAAACCTCCGGGACATTGTTTTTTCTTCCGCTATGAAAGGAAAATTCAGCTCTTCACGATGCGTTATATCAATATCTTGCCTAAATTCCGAAAACAATTTTGTTGAAATATTTTCTTAATGAAAGGAATGTCGCACAGTGAAGCTGTAAACAATGTTTTCATTAAACTCAGGAATGTCCGATAACGTGACGTCATGGAAGTTTGCATAAATTGACAAAATTACATTATAATGTGTCTCAACAGACTGTTATGATCTTTGGTTACTAAAAGCTTTTGTTAAAATACAAAAATAAATATAAATATAGATAAAAATGGTTAAAAGAATCGTGTGGAACCCGGAGAGTTACGACTATATATAGCGTACCAACTTCCGCTTTCTCTCATATCATGCGAGTTGGCAACTTTTGCTTTAAAAGCGACAATATACCGCAACAGTATACTTTAAGTATATAATTATTACCGACAAATTGTTATATATTTTTACATTATGTTAGTATAAGACTATTGATAATACCTAGATAAGTCAAACCGACATAATATGTTTGTATCTTAATCTTAATCTTATCTTAATCTTATCTTAATCTTATTCATATTATATTTCTGAAATTGTGTGTTTGTTTGTTATTCAATCACGCTTTAACTACTGGACCAATTGAGATGGAACTTAGTACGAAAATGGTTTAAGTATCTGAGATAAACATAGGCCTATTCCCGTTTTAAAAAACGTCACTATACTACTTACCAGCCCAACATAATTATGTAGTATTTAGTTTTGTGGCATGTGTTAACTATATTTACTTTAACTATATTAGTTAACTATGTGTTAACTATATTATAATTAATTATTGTTTACTGTTTACTGGACGTGAGATTTAGGTACCTGAGATAGACATAGATCTAATCCCATTTTAAGAATCATAATCTGTGTTTTATTTATTGCAAAATTATTGCTTTTAATGTTACATTTTCAATTTTTTCAAATATTTTAGTTGAAATGTTTTTAAAACTGACTCTAATTTGTCACTTTGTGTTGAATTTTCAATATTAAATGTAAAAAAGCGTGCAGATTAATTACGATACGTTAAAAATTACTATAATTGTAAGCATTTTCTCTTTGTGAAAGTCTGGTTTGTTTTTAGTTTTGTTATTTTGTTTCATTAGATCAAATAATCACAATCTGGTATTTTCCATTTAAGACTTTTCAATGTTTTCGACGCAGAGTGCAGAATATATAACATATACAATTTTATTAGGATACTTTAATTGTAAGGTAGTATATATATATTTGTGTAATTACATTATATGAAAAAATGGTAAATATGCAGTGTAGCATATCCTGGATTTTTCGATATTTTTTTACTAAAATGCTTTATTATGTGCCCAAAAGCAAGAATCCAAAATATGAAAGCACGAGAAGTACGATAAAAATCGAAAATAAAAGTGACTAACATAACCTAAAAATTGCTACCGGCGAAAATCGGTAACGTGTTGTAGATCGGTAAAACAATAAAAATACGTATAACACGGGTTTTGGGTGATAAGAAACACTTTTTTTAAAAGAATAGTGCATAACCTGACACGGTTGTTAAGGCTAACACGGTGATGCGTAAAAAAACCTTTATATTTTTTTAAAGAATACTACATACCCTGACACGGTTGTTGGGACTATCACGGTGATGCGTGAAAAAACCTTTATATTTTTTTAAAGAATAATACATATCCTAACTGACACGGTTGTTAGGCCTAACACGGTGATGATGAAAAATCTTTATATTTTTTTTACAGAATACTCCATAAGGTAACTAACATGGTTGTTAGGCCTAACACGGTGATGCATTAAAAAAACCTTTATTTATTTTTTTTGAAAGAGTACCCATAACCTAACTGACACGGTTGTTGGGCCTAATACGGTGATGCGTAAAAAAAACTTTTTTTTAAAGAATACTCTATAACTTTACTAAAACGGTTGTTAGGCCTAACATGGTGACGCGTTAAAAAACCTTTATAAAAAAAATTACTCCAAACCTAACTGACACGGTTGTTGGTCCTAACATAGTGATGAGTGATCTTTAATGTATATTATGATTGCGGGCAAAGCCGTGACGAGAAACAGCTAGTCATATTATATTTTTGAAAGTTTGTGTGTTGTTGTTTATTTGTTTGCATGTTTGTTATTCAATCATGCTTTAACTATTGGACCAATTGAGATTAAATTGGGTATGAACATGGTTTAGATACCTGATATTTAGGTATATAAAAAACATAGGCCTATTCTTGTTTTAAAAAATCATTATATTACTTAACCAGCCCAATATAATTTAGTATTTAGTTTTGTGGAATGTATTAACTGTACAACAGTGACGTTTTTTACATTTGTTATATATAATTGGTAATGGTAGGTATCTAATTCATATTATACTTCTGAAAGTTTGTGTTTGTTTGTTTGTTTATTTGTTTGTTTGTTTGTTTGTTATTCAATCACGCTTTAACCACTGGACCAATTGAGATGAAATTTGGTACGAATATGGTTTAAGTATCTGCGATACACATAGGCCTATTCCCGTTTTACAAAAAGTCATTATACTACTTACCCAGCCCAAAATATCTATTAGTATTTAGTTTTGTAACATGTGTTAACTGTAGTTATTTACTGGACCTGAGATTTAGGTATCTGAGATGAACATAGATTCAATCCTATTTTAAGAATCTTAATCTGTGTTTTATTTATTGCAAAATTATTGCTTTTAATGTTGAATTTTTTTTCAAAACTGACTTTAATTTGTTACTTTGTGTTGAATTTTCAATATTAAATGTAAAAAAATCCCTACGCAGAGTGCCAATTGTAAGGTAGTATATATATTTGTTTATTTACATTATATGAAAAAATGGTAAATATGCAGTGTAGCATATTCTGGATTTTTCGATATTTTTGTTACTAAAATGCTTTATTATGTGCCCAAAAGCAAGAATCCAAAATATGAAAGCACGAGAAGTACGATAAAAATCGAAAATAAAAGTGACCTACATAACCTCAAAATTGCTACCATGTGAAAATCAGTAACGTGTTGTAAATCGGTAAAACAATAAAAATACTTCTAACACGGGTTTTGGGTGATAAGAAACCCATTTTTTAAAATAATACTGCATATCCAAACTGACACGGTTGTTAGGCCTAACAAGGTGATGTGTGAAAAAACCTTTATATTTTTTAAAAAATAGCCTACTACATATCCTGACAATGTTGTTGGGCCTATCACGGTGATACGTAAAAAAACCTATATATTTTTTTAAAGAATACTACATATACTAACTGACACGGTTGTTAGGCCTTCACACACACGGTGATGCGTGAAAAAACCTTCATATTTTTTTAAAGACATATCCCAACTGAAACGGTTGTTGGGCCAATAATAGTGATGTGTGAAAAAACCTTATTTTTTTTTAGAATAATACATAACCAAATTGACACGTTTGTTAGGCCTAACACGGTGATGCGTGAAACCTTTATTTTTGTAAAGAATACTACATCACCTAATTGACACGGTTGTTAGGCCTAACACGGTGATGCGTGAAAAACCTTTATATTTTTTTAAAGAATACTATATATCCTGACACAGTTGTTGGGCCTATCACGATGATGCGTGAAAAAACCTTTATATTTTTTTAAAGAATACTAGGCTACATATCCTAACTGACACAGTTGTTAGGCCTAACACGGTGATGCGTGAAAAAACCTTAATTTTTTTTAAAGAATACTAGGCTACATATCCTAACTGACACGGTGGTGCGTAAAAAAACCTTTGTATTTTTTTAAAGAATACCACATATCCTAACTGATATGGTTGTTGGGCCTATCATGGCGATGTGTGAAAAAAAACTGTTATTTTTTTTAAAGTGTACTCCTAAGCTTAACTGAGATGGTTGTTAGGCCTAATATGGTGATGTGTGAAAAATCTTTATATTTTTTTTAAAGAATACTCCATAAGTTAACTAACATGGTTGTTAGGCCTAACGTGGTGATGCATTAAAAAACCTTTATTTATTTTTAAAAAAAGAACTCCAGAACCTAACTGACACGGTTGTTGGGCCTAATACGGTGATGCAGGTAAAAAGCCTTAATTTTTTTGAAGAGTACTCCATAACTTAACTAACACGGTGGTGCGTTAAAAAAACCTTTATTTTAAAAAAGAAATTCACCATAACCTAACTGACACGGTTGTTGGTCCTAACATGGTGATGCGTGATCTTTAATGTATATTACGATTGCGGGCAAAGCCGTGACGGGTAACAGGTAATCATATTATATTTCTGAAAGTTTGTTTTTGTTTATTTGTTTGTTATTCAATCACACTTTAACTACTGGACCAATTGAGATTAAATTTGGTATGAACAGTATGAACACGGTTTAGGTACCTGAGATAAACACAATACTATTCCAGTTTAATTGTATAATAGTGACTTTTTAATAATACTGTATTTTATTAAAATACGACAGGACCCTGTTTTAGAGTATCGAGTAGCAAAAATGTATATTTCTTGGCCGAAAACCATAAATCGTATAATATTGTAAATAGAAATATATTAAAATGAAATGATCTATTCTGATTTTGAAAATCCACTATAAATTTTATTGCTTACATTATAATTGCAGGCAAAGCCGCAACGGGTAACAGCTAGTGAATAATAAATGTTTAAATTATTTTAAACGCCACCGTACTACTTACCCAGTCCAACTTAATTATTTAGTATTTAGTTTTGTGACAAGTGTTAATTGTATACTAGTGACGTTTTAATAATATTTTATTAAAGTATAACCGAGTATCGAATATTAAAGTATTAAAGTATTTTATTAAAGTATTGCTGTTCTAGAGTTCGAGCATCAAAAATCTATATGTCTTGGTCGAAAACCATAAATCTTATAATATTGTATATAGAAATATATTAAATTGAAATGAACCTATTCTGATTTTGAAAATCGACTGTAACTTTTATTACCTACATTATAATTGTAGGCAAAACCGCAACAACGAGAATATAATAATTATATATAATAATAAATATCTTTGAATTACTTTTTAATTTCGTTAGGCTCTTAGCAATATTAACAACAATTATTATAAACGTTTATATTAATTTCGAATGTATTATAAACGGTTACAACGTGTACGTGTATTTCAATGGAAAAATACCGAAACCAAAACAACATAATATTTTCATATAATACGCGCGTACTGAGAAAATGAGGAAGAAAAAGAGACAGAAATAGAGATGAAATACGTTTGCTAGTTTCCATTTCATATTTCCGTTACATTCTTTCGTTCGGAGAACTTTTTTTTTCTATTTACTCCTTTCGCCAAAGGAAAAATAGAATTCTATTCTATTCTTTACATTCGTCATATAAGCTTCACTTCAAAAATTCGCTGAAAATGTTTATAAAATATGTATTTGAAAAGAATCTAAAACACTGGATGCATAAAGTGGTGTATAATTTATATATTAAAAACTTGACAAGACCTAATACTATTCGATCAGGCCTTTCTATCCAATCGATTCGCTTGATTTTCTTTTTCAAGTGATAGATTCAGACATAACATCAATTTTTATTATTTTACCTTATGGCTTTTCCAAAATGGTTTTCAAAGTTCCCATGTTAATTTAATTGAAAAAATTTTATTTGATCAGACGACTACTTCCTGAAAAGTAAATTTCTATTGTTTAATTAGCACTTTTAAATACTACTGTAGGGAAAAAATATGTTAAATTTGTGTGTAAAATGTCCCTTTTCAACACTGCACTTCTGCACAAATTGATAACTTATGTCAATTTTCTCTTGTTGTTTTTTTGTCGATGTTGTTATAAATCGAAATTATTATAAATTGTTCTAACAGATTTTCTGGCAGAACAACTGAACTTGAGAATTTAAACTTTTTCTTTATAATTATAACCAATCTATGTTGGCACGAACCTGAGTCATGCTATCTAAAACCGATTCTCGATAATTGAACAACAAAGCTATAAATTATCTTTGAACTTCCTATTGTAATGCATTAGTTGACATCGCTATTTCGTTACGCTAAACGACTTGCATACATTCGGGCGGAACAAGAAACTTGCTCTGATAAACGTAATTTAGTAAGCATGTTTTAACAAACTAGTTTCCGCTACCACTCGAATACGTAACTAGTGTTTCTAACATTTCGCAAGATATACATCTGAAGCTTATATGACGAATGTAAGCTTCATAGTAATTTAATTATACCTGTTACTTTTCATGAGAGGATAATGTAATTTAATTCTACTTACAAAACTCTAATGAATACAAAAGCTATTATTTCAAGAGTAAAAGATTCAGTTCAAATAACCGTGCCTCAACTGTTTCGCTGATGTGATGGAAAGGATTTCTAATATTACTTTTATATCATTACATTCATTTCAAAATCTGATTTCACCATCAGAATCATAATTGATTGTTCGTTGCGTTTTAAACTTCAAAATTTACTTTAAAAATATGAAAATGAATTTCAATTAGTTTTGAAACTTTAAAATTCCAATTTACTGTAACACTAATTAAAATAGTGAAATACGGTCGCCATCTTAAAAATGTTAGACGAAATTTACTGGGTAAGAAAAAATCAAAGTTATTACAAAACCAAACTAAAATGTTCTGTTTATTACATATTCTATAGTAATAATTATTTTGTCAAAAATCTGAATTCTTCACGTAACTATATATACACATTTTTACACATTTTAAGAAAAGTTCGAGGACAATTTCAAGGTCATTATTCGTTCACTTAATTGTTTAACCACACTAGAAAATTTATCCAAGACCTTTGGAATGTTTAACAGTAATTAAAACTACTTTAAGATATTTCCCAAGGTACTGCGTTACAAGAAACAAGTAAGCTTTGTAACTTGACACAGTATCACTGTTACAGCATCTGTGCTTTGTGCTTTTGTATCTGTGTGGTGAACGCACAACAATTAATTAACCGCATTGCTCATCTGTGATATTAGTGTTCTCGGTGTGAAATTTCAAAATGTTTTTATTAAGGAAGTAGGTTGTTACACGAATTATTTAATAAACATAACCTCAACGTAAATATTACAAAGGCAAATGTTGCATTAATAGAGCGTTAAATAAAAACAAAAACAAATAATAATTACTATCGTAACAGTAATAGTATAATGGTTATTAATATTAACTTTAGGCTGATTATAAGCGAATTTTCATTGAAAAATGATCTACTGAATAAGCTAGATATCATGGTAAGATTCAAACCAGAGACTTTGAAATTTATTTGGATGTTTACACCAATCCAAACCTTTAAATCACACTTTGAGAGGCCCTTAAAATTTATGTATATACAGGGTCATCGAAAAATAATACCGGGAATTCAAAAACTCATTGAAGCAAACCCTCTCAACCTACTTGAATAATTTCTTCACTGTTTTCTAACTGCATTGAGATAGTTTTGTTGGATATATGACATAATTGTTAAATGACCTTTTTTGCTAAATAGAATTGATGACAATCCGGCTTTTTTAAATCAGACATTGTTTACAGATGAAGCAACGTTTGGCATTAATGGTTGCGTTGATCGTCACAATACGGGGATCTCAACAACCTAACCTTCATGAGTACGTACGAGATACTCCAAAGTGAGTGTGTGATGCACACTCTGTTTCTTGACCGAGTTGTGGGCCCTTCTTTTTCGCTAAAAGAACAATTACAGAGATAATCTCTCTGGGCATACTATAACAGTTTGTATTTCCTCAGATCGAACAAATTGAACAACAAAACTGGAAAAAGTGTCATTTTTACGCAAGATTGAGCTGCTATCATTACTATCATTTAGCTGTAAGCAACTCCCACAATACCAGATTTCATAATGGTTGGATTGGCAGAGGCGCGCCTATTCCTTGGCCCTCCCAAGAAGCCCAGACCTTACCACATTGAATTTTTTTTCTAGAACATAGTTTATGCTGAGAAAATTCGTGATTTGGTCCATCTGCAGAAGCACATCTCTGCCGCCATCACGACTGTAACCTTAGAAATAATTCGACGCGCTTGGAATGAAACTGACTGCAGATTAGATGTCTGCAGAGCAAGAAATGGACGTCACATTGAAACTTTCTAAGGTATCAAAAAAAAAACCTTTTTCCTGTACATTATCAATGTAAAGTCATTAAACTATCTTTAATATTTTTTCAGTTTCACTTAGTTAAAATCACGGATTACGGAATTCATTTTCGATGACCCTTTTATCTCTCTCTCTCTCTCTCTCTCTCTCTCTCTCTCTCTATATATATATATATATATATATATATATATATATATATATATATATATATATATATATATATATATATATATATATATATATATATATATATATATATATATATATATATATATATATATATATATATATATATATATATATATATATATATATATATATATATATGTAAATAACGATACATTAGTATCGCAGCTTTATAATATCTATGTAAAACGATCTGTACTATACTTAGAAAATTAGTCTTTAACACTTGGTAAAACATTACCTGTGCGTATGAGACAGGTGTGAATCATAAATCAGTTATAGTACAACGAGAACAGAGTGTATTTAAATTTGAATTATATCACCTAGTTGATGAGCACTGTCAATCAACGACACCACAAATTCGACTAGAAGTTAGGAATGGTTTTCTTGCAACCGTTGGTGACTGTTAAGTTTCAAAATAGCTACGTTCTGACTGGTGGTTTCGAACGACACGCTTTCTGCTATTTGTCATAAGCATAATGGTATTGTGTCACTGTGAATTGATAAGAGGGAGTGAACGGATGTTCCCTGGATTTCAATGTGGTACATACTTTCCTATCCGTGTGTGTGTGTGTGTGTGTGTGTGTGTTTTAGCACGCTCATGTTCGCAGTTTTAGCCCAATTCGGTTCAAACGTGGCATATGAATAGATATCGGTAATAGCTTAATTCGTCCAAAAGTATCAAATATGCTGGCCATTTCAAAGGGTTAAAAATTTGTAACGTATTTGTGTAAAGCATAATATATATGAATATAATTTAATGCCGTTTGTGTGATAATAAAATCAGAGTTTTAACAAAGACGGTACGTTAGAAAAATCCTTTTTTAAAAAATTCGCTTCTATCACGTCAGCGATACAGTTGCGTGCCACGTTTGTTTTGCTAGTTTACGTTAAAACGAACGTAAGTGAAAAACTACTGCAACGCAATACGGAGCTCAGCGAATATATTAATTAAGCGAAATTAATGCAAAGTTTTGCAAATTGCTCGAAGACTAATTGCGGATTAGTAGTATGTAATCAGGCGCCATCTTGTAAGGGACATCTATAAACAGTTACAAACCATTAACTCTCAGTGATCAACTCGGGAAACAGACGGAAGCCAAATTATAGTTGCCTAATTACCCATTAGTAAGTTGATTATCCAACTAACCTCTAGTTATTGGGCTTACGTGAATTTAAGCCGAAACGGAAATTTGTAACTAAGTTTCCATTACTTGAAATTACTTTTTGTATTGTGTCAATTTATATTAAATAATAACTCATTATATATTACAATAATAACAGTAATATTTAATATATAATAAAACTGAAAAAACATATTTTAAAATTAATTATTATATATGAAAATATTATGAAATAATTTTATTTCTATGTATGTTTGAATTTTAAATGTATTCCTCGCTGTTTAAAAACTAAGCATTTTCAACCACTTTTCTCATATTCTGATGTTAATAAAATTTGTTTTTGACACTTATTTTTGTTTTAGAGTTGATTTATACAATCTTGTTATTTACAGTTAAATTTCGTGTAAAGTTTTGTTTAAAACGTGTACGCGTTTATTGCTTATTAACAAATTGGATCTATATTTACATAAACTTTTTAGTGATTTTCCATTGGATTCTCCGATTTTAACCAGTAGATCACTTTTTGAAGTGTCTACTTCAAATATATATATATATATATATATATATATATGTGTGTGTGTGTGTGTGTGTGTGTGTGTGTGTGTGTGTGTGTGTGTGTGTGTGTGTGTGTGTGTGTGTGTGTGTGTGTGTGTGTTTGTGTGTGTAATTTTGGTCCGATTTGACGATTCGATTCAAACTTGGTACAAAAATCGATTATAGTAATACCTTGATCAAGTTTGTTAACCAGAAAAATTCGTTCGACATTTTCAAAATGTCGGTTCGTAACGTTTTTGTTTGAAACATTTTTAAAATCTGATTTTTGTCTTCGTAATCAGCGTCAAAAGCAATGTAAAGTAACATTTTAAATTTTAACAATCCTTTGAAGTTGAGAAATTTAATTTGGCTCGGTCAGGATTCAATTTTGTGTTTTCAATGCAGTATGCATTTTTAAAATATGAGGATTTTTATTGCTTAATGTAACAGTGAAATAATAATTTCAAAAAGGAATAATATAAAGAAAGATACTTTTGAAAATTCACTTCAATCACGTCATCGAGACAGCTGCTTTCCATTACAGCTGCTATTATTTCATTACTTTTACTATGAGAACACGTTCTGAAATCTTATCTGCCTGAAATATATATAAAGTTGTGAATCTAAATTGACATGATTCACTACTCAACGCAATTTTTCCCTTGTTAGACCGAATAACTCTGTCACAAGTGATTTATAGGATGCTTGCAAATATTCCAAAATGTTTTTCTCACTTGCCGAAATTGAACTTTTAAAAATCTGCGAATTTTGCTTTCAAGCAACTCGTATCTGTGGTTTTTATTGTCATAATCTTTCCAGGTCAAACGTTGATTCCCCGTTTCCACATTTATTGATTGCATTGTCCTTTCGATAAGACAAAATAAAAGGTCCTATTAATCAACCACCAGTATTTGGGATCAGAGTTGTCTGTTCCTCATACTTTGTTCTGTAAGTAAACATATTTATACTCCTTTATCTATGCTTAAACATATCAACTTCCTTTATCTATGCTTAAATATGTCTATGCTTAACATATCTATACTTCTTTATTTATGCTTGAACATATCTATGCTTCTTTATCTATACTAAACCATTTCTACGCTCTTTTATCTATGCTTAAACATAATCTATGCTTCTTTATTTATGCTTTTATTTATTTATAAATAAAGAAGCAGAGGTATTATGCTTCCAAACGTAAATATACTCCTTTATCGATGCTTAAACTTATCTATGATCCTTTGTCTATGCATTAACATAGACAGAAATTCTACAGAGTAGATATTAATATAACAGAGTCGATATTCTACTTTATCTATGCTTAAACATATCTATGCTCCTTTATCTACGCTTAAACGTATCTATTATTCTTTGTCTATGCTTTAACACATATATGCTCCTTTATCGATGCTTAAACATATCTATGCTCCTTTACCTATCTTTGAACATACTTATGCTCCTTTCCCTATACTGAAACACGTCTATGCTCCTTTAGCTACACTTAAACCTATATATGTTTAAAAATTTTAGTGAATAAAATGATAAGAAAATATTACACAAACTTTCTAAAATTAAATTGGTTGCCTAAAATAAGCCCGGATATGACGTTAAGGTACACAGGGAGGTCACCAGGTATTCCAGGCATCCGTTCGTATACCTTAGGCTTTCACCGCAATTATTAGTAATTGTATGGTGTTTAATGAAATGCAGTACTGTACTCACTGCATTACAGAACCACAAAACTGAAGTGAACATGAGTACTTGGAATCAATATTTATAATCAATATTTTGTATAGCTGTTATAGTGGATTTCTCATGAGACGTGGAGACCCATCTACATGTTAGTTGTGTGATGTCATCACAATCAAAGACTTTCTTCTGGATTGTGATGGTTTCAAAAGCACGCGTCAAATGTGTGGATTGTGTGCCTCTATGGAGGCAAATTTTAAAGGATGATTCGTCGGTCATTAACAGAGTTCTAAATTTTTACGTCGTATAAATGTATTTTAATTACTTCAGCTATGGTATGGTGAACAACGTACCATTGTTTAATTAATATCTGCCTTTTTTCAAAATTTTTTTCCTGTTAATCCTTCTTTATTAAGTTGTGAATAAAGAACTTTAATATTATGTAATATTAATATTAATATTAAATAATATTATTATTTTAATAATATCTAGTTTTGCTGTTTATAGTGTTTAGTTTTAGTAAAGTATTAACAATGTTTAAATTTAGTTTCCCCTCCATGTCAGATATTTTGCTGGACGACGATGATAGCCTTCATGTGCTTTCGCCAAAAGCCGTAATTTAAAAAAAAACTAATCAGCTTTCTCCGTCGGAAATTTAAATAATAACAAAAAAATAATTTAAAAAATAATCGAATTGTTAAATGTTTTCATTTTATTATGAGGAACGCAAACAAAGAAGATGGTTATTGTAAATTAATTATGTTTTATGCAACACCAGATTAAGACTAAACACGTCGGATGCAGAAGGAAATTGCTTGTTTAGAGGCAGGGACGTTGTCGGAGATTGATGGTTGGCGGCCGAAGGCCGAAGTGGTGTGGGATACAAGTCATACTGTAAAAGTGAAAACTATAAATCTCTATAATAACAAAACACAAACTGATGTAAAAATTATACCATCTGTTATCTCTTTCTAAAATATATTCTCTCGATAAATTCCTTAAGTTTATTCCAAGAAAATAGTAACTAGGCCTAAACATACCTATTGTTATATTATTATACTTCGATACTAATGTAAAACGAGAAATTAACAATTTATTTCAAGATGGCGGAAAATTACTCAACCATAATAAACTGTCATTAAAAGAGCAGCCAGCGTAAATACCCCTGAATGATTTAGTTCAATGAATGGATAGTTCAATGAAACAGACTTAATTTAATTCGATTAAATAAAATTACATTTATTTATGCTGCATTCATTTATTAAGTTTATCAACATCAATTAGCAAAGTAGTTTTATTATACAGGATATTCAGCAACTATTAATTCCGGTTTGAGGAATTATTAGCGAATTTCAATTGGTGAGGCTAATCATGGGTCCATGATTTTGAAATTGGCTACATTCTTAAGCTACTTGAGGAATAATTAAAATTTTATTTATAGTCTCTTTCTCTCTCCCTCTCTCTCTCTCTCCTCTCTCTCTCTCTCTCTTGTGTGTGTGTGTGTGTGTGTGTGTGTGTGTGTGTTTTTTTTGTTTTGGCCCGACTTGACGAAAATCAACCTTTAATCTTAACATTAAAATTTTAAATGTTAACCTAACCTACGAGATTTACGCAGATTTGAATACTGATATGATGGTGAAATCAAGATTGCAATAAAAGTATTTTTTTTTTAAATTCGCTTTCATCACGTCAATTTGGACAGCTGTGTGTGGCTATGATTACATAACTTTTGTTATTCCGTAATAGATAAGATCGAAGTTATCGTAACAGAGCACTTATAAAGGTTTTCTCCAAAGTCAGCGAAAACTGAATCTTTACAGAAATCATTAAAGAAAAATTTCAAGGACAGTCACGTTTAGTATTATACCTACACGTGTAAGATAGATTTCAAGATGAAAACAAATTTCTATAAATCAGATAATAATAAATAATTTAAAATAACGAGTGTACGACAATAAATAACAATCAACACCAGACAAGTTTGGAAATATTCATGGGCATGGCATTCCTATTGAAAGTGACTCTTAAGACAGATTCCTCACGAAGGACTTAGCAGGCATCTTGGGCAGAGCACAATACAGGAAATTACAGGGCACAACAGTCTGAGGGTACACTTCAACAGGATAGGAATGCACCACGGAGAAACCGTGTGTAGGTTTTGCAAGAAAGAGAAGGAAACCGCAGAACACAAAAGTCATGATTGTGAGGTTCTTGATATTAGGAGACTAAGGATTTTTGGTTTCCAGGACCCTAAGGACCTCCACCAAGATAAACTAGTCAGAGGATTATTGGAACTTATTAAGGACACTAATCTGCTGAACCAATACTTAAGAGGATTAGATACACAATCGATCCGTCGATCATAGTGCCTGGGGTTCTTTATAATCCTTTCTTCTATAATTCTTATCTTCTCTTATCTAACTAGTTTACGAAAAATAACCGTGACCAAAACATCGGGTTTATTTTCTTCATTTTCAATGACATTAAAAATATTTATAACACGCTGATCACAATGAAGGAAACAGAATTTCCAAGAACACTTATTGCAAAGACTTATTGCCCTATGATTTGAGTTATGATTTTACAACAGTTGCATATCGGTTTTTAAGGTCGTGTTAAGCTGTTTTATGTGTTGTTTTTATGAAACTTCTTGGATAGTTACATCCTTGATGTTAGCATGACAAATGACTTTCTTTTTAAAAGATTTTTTGCAATACATATTGTTCTTTGACAGCGAGGTTTCTATATGTCCTCCTTGGGGCATCGGAAGATCCTAACTTCGTCCCAAAACTTAATCATACTGAATATGGGTCCACGATGTCAGCTGATTTCTTCTTCTAAAATTTGGAAGTCTTGTTCTTTACTTCTAGCTAGAAAAAATATCAATCTTGCTCCTGAGGATCATGAATTCTCTTGATATCGACAAGGGAAAAAGCTATCACTGTAGATGTGTAAATACTCCATACACTCGAACACTGCTAGAACCAGCTGCGCAGTCCAATATGTCTTTCTTCCTATACCTTAAGAGGCAGATGTAGGAGTGCTATCAGCGGAAGTGAAATCCCCTGAGGGGTAATTCTTTCCTACCTTCATTTTATCAGTTTCCCACAAAGAAGGATTAAAGTAAATACCATAATTTTAAAATGTAATTCTTGGCTTTCAGGACAGAGTTCAGATTCAGTATCAGTGCTCATTTTATGTACTGATCTGGGAGGGTCTCTCAAACATCAGAAGTCATACGAACTCGTTTCCCAATGTAAATCACTAATAAATAATGGAAGCTATATTTCCTTTATCTTAGAAGGTATTTTGATAGAAACCATTAAGAAAATTAATCGTACATTTAAATGCATGGAATTTTATTTACATATTTACACTAAAGGAAATCTATATAAATGATAATATAGACATATTTAATTAGACACCTTTTATTGGGTCGTTTAATGCTATTACAAACGTAGAGTAAAGACAATATTTAAATCCATCAGGAAATAGTAAAATAAG
Source organism: Callitettix versicolor (assembly GCA_022606455.1). NCBI lineage: Eukaryota > Metazoa > Arthropoda > Insecta > Hemiptera > Cercopidae > Callitettix > Callitettix versicolor. The sequence continues at coordinate 40,531,352 of CM040189.1, read as the reverse complement.
TCTCGTTGTTACAATGAATTTATAACCGTTTATGACAATACTTAAAACATTTTAGTACGAGATCCCTTGCCAGGGTGAAATTAATATTTTTACACATTTTTATAACTTCGGTCTTACAACACCTGTACAATTAATATTTTAAATTTTCAAAGTCCACTTAACCTGATCGCGGACAGGTTTCACGTCTGTATTTGCAAAGAAATTTCAAAACTTCAAATATTAATTCATGCAGATTCGATGCCGATTACAATGGTGACATTAGTTTCCCAAATTGTGGGGCAGTCGCTGAACTTAATAGCGGAAGTAAAAAAACTGGAATAAATGCAATCACATTGGTTCCGTCAGTTAGTGGCCTAAGAATATTAAAGGCTGTGCTGTGCCTTTAGTATTCATATATATATATATATATATATATATATATATATATATATATATATATATATATATATATAAGGACAATTTTATGCTTTATAGAATGGTATGCAGTATAATAACGTTAATTATTATAATTTACGCTAATTACATAATGGCGCTAATTACAATTAAAATGTTTATTATTTAAGTTATTTTTATAGATATAATTTTACATAAATCATGTATTTTTCTCAACATCCCTTTTTCTCAGCACATACTATTCGTACAGGCATAAATTAGACATCTTTAGAAAGATTTTGTAACCACCTTCTGACATTACAAAACTATTTTGCTCTACAACTTATTGTCTGTGGAAAATTTTAACATAAAAAACACTTTTAACTGTCATAGGAAAAACGGCATCGTGGATGCGCATGCGTGGCATCACAAATCATACGATATTTTGTATGTTTTACAAAGCTAATTTATTAATCACGAATAGACAATTCCAATAAAAACGCCTCTTTTTTGCATAACGTGCTTAGAACAATTTCAGTATTTACTTTAAAGTCATTAAACTTACAGGTTATGTGACCCTACTGACAGTCCCCTATCCTTGTCCATCGTGCAAGCCGAGACAAGCATTTCGAATACCAAACTCATGTTTTAGACACTGTTTTTACACAAATATATTTATGATTTCTCCTTCCATCGTGCATTTATCTATTGTTAATACGGACATCATAAAATACGAAGTACAATAAAATTGTCAAAATACAGTTAGAGGTTATCAAGCATGCCTTTTCGATTGACTAGAAGATCTATTAAAATTGCGTTTGCTATCACTATGAACAAGTCAAAGAGCAAGATTTTATTTACAAAATTATATCTTTACTAATGGACAATTACGTGTAGCCTTTTCAAGGGTAACTAAATCAACTAACATGTTTATATACATTAAGAAACGAAATAATTATTCAAAAAGCTGTGTTTACACAATAAACGCAAAAAACTTTCGTAGAGCGAAATTTCGCACGGGACCCCTGGTAAACATTTAAAGTAAAAAAAGACTACATAACCGTAACAATCAAAACCTTACATGTCACCTAAATTTATTTTCATCAAAAAATCTAAATTCCCTGTGTAATTTAGACAGCTGCGCCTAATTCTAATAACGTTCTTAAGGTTCTTAAATAACAATAGGAATACACTTCCATCACATCAGCGAGAAAGCTGCGTGCTGCGATTTATATTTATGAAGAGCTCTTTAGAGACAGTTAATTTTCCGAATGGGGACAGTACAGTAAAATTATCAGTTCCGGTATTACAACATAATTTTCGACCTTATAACAAAGCCTTTATTTCATCACGCTAATGGTTTCAAAGAACGCCCGTAACAGAACCTTAGAGACATAACCTATTAATGAGAGTGTTCAGATAAACGTACTCTTATGGTATTATCTGTATTGCTTGTCAGTCAATACACCGAATTACGTTTCTTTTAATACCAATAAAGTCTCATATCTAAAAAGAAAAAATATCGATAATAAGAATCTTAATAATTAACTTATGTAATAATGAAATGTCATCAATAATTATCTCTGCGCACAGCTGTCTATATATAGACACTGTGTGTGTGTGTGTTTTAGCGCTCTCACTTTCGCAATTTGGTCCACTTACATTCAAAATGCCGCAATTATCACTCTATGAAATGACTTATAACCAAAATGATTTTAATAAACAGGTGAAGGGAAAAATTAACTACGAAATATTTGAACATAAAAATCCTCAAAAATGATTTATCACATGAGTTTTTGGAATACCGAACCCACTATTTTGTATCAGAATTAAAATCGGTGTATATATATATTATTATTATTTGCGTATAGACCCTGTTGGATCACGCAAAGCACTCCGACTCATGTTTTGTTTCTTCTAATCCTCCACACCTCCCTCATCCTGTCCACATGGATCCTCCTCCGCTCCTCCGTCCATTTTACCCCCGCTCTCTTTGGGATTTCATTCTCTGGGTTTTTCCACCCGAGCATCTTTCTCCTGAATGCGTTCCTGTATTTCATAAATTTAAATTTTAAAATTAAATTTGTAATAAATTTACAAAACTGACTTGGAATTTCTTTTATTTGGTCGAATAACGAAAGTTTCAACGAAAATTTCGAAAAGATGTAAATGCTAAAAAGAGCATATCGAATTCAACTGCTTTTTATGATGACGAAGAGTTTTAAAAAGACAGCGATATAAAAATTTACTTTTAAAAATCCGCTTCCATCACGTCAATGAAACAGTTGCTTGCAGCAATAATTACGTTAATCATACTACGTTTTTCTCGGAAATAATTTTCAAATAGTGTACGAATACATTCGATCTAGTTAACCTAGGTCTCGTTCTGAAGGAAAGTGGATTTTTTATTTGTTAGGGCCATATAGACGTAGGCCTAATTTAAATATCTCATAACAATGTTAAATCCTATGATAACGTCTTATGATCCGTCTTACGAATAAACGTTACTTAAGATTATATTATACTAGCTGTTACCCGTTGCGGCTTTGCCTGCAATTATAATGTAAGCAATAAAATTTATAGTCGATTTTCAAAATCAGAATAGGTCATTTCATTTTAATATATATGTAAATGTAAATATACTATTTACAATATTATACGATTTATGGTTTTCGGCCAAGAAATATACATTTTTGCTACTCGATACTCTAAAACAGGGTCCTGTCATATTTTAATAAAATACAGTATTATTAAAAAATCACTATTATTCAATTAAACTGGAATAGTATTGTGTTTATCTCAGGTACCTAAACCGTGTTCATACCAAATTTAATCTCAATTGGTCCAGTAGTTAAAGTGCGATTGAATAACAAACAAATAAACAAAAACAAACTTTCAGAAAAATAATATGATTACCTGTTACCCGTCACGGCTTTTCCCGCAATCGTAATATACATTAAAGATCACGCATGGCCGTGTTAGGACCAACAACCGTGTCAGTTAGGTTATGGTGTATTTCTTTTTTAAAATAAAGGTTTTTAACACACCACCGTGTTAGTTAAGTTATGGAGTACTCTTTAAAAAAAATTAAGGCTTTTTTCCTGCATCACCGTATTAGGCCCAACAACCGTGTCAGTTAGGTTCTGTAGTAATCTTTTTTAAAAAATAAATAAAGGTTTTTTTAATTCATCACCGCGTTAGGCCTAACAACCATGTTAGTTAACTTATGGAGTATTCTTTAAAAAAAATATAAACATTTTTCACGCATCACCATGTTAGGTTTAACAAACGTGTCAGTTAAGGTTTGGAGTACTCTTTAAAAAAAATAACGGTTTTTTTCACGCATCACCATGTTAGACTTAACAACCGTGTCAGTTAAGTTTGGAGTACTCTTTAAAAAAAATAACGGTTTTTTCACACATCGCCATGATAGGCCCAACAACCATGTCAGTTATGATATGTGGTATTCTTTAAAAAAATATAAAGGTTTTTTTACGCACCACCGTGTCAGTTAGGATATGTAGCCTAGTATTCTTTAAAAAAATATAATGGTTTTTTCACGCATCACCGTGTTAGGCCTAACAACCGTGTCAGTTAGGATATGTAGTATTCTTTAAAAAAATATAAAGCTTTTTTTCACACATCACCGTGTTAGGCCTAACAACAGTGTCAATTAGGTTATGTAGTATTATTTAAAAAAATATAAAGGTTTTTTCACGCATCACTGTGTTAGGCCTAACAACCGTGTTAGTTAAGTTATGGAGTACTCTTTAAAAAAAAATATAACGGTTTTTTTCATGCATCACCTTATTAGGCCCAACAACCGTGTCAATTAGGTTATAAGTACTATTTAAAAAAAATTAATAAAGGTTTTTTTAATGGATCACCGTGTTAGGCATAACAACCATGTTAGTTAGCTAATGGAGTATTCTTTTAAAAAATATAAAGTATTTTTTACGCATTACCATGGTAGACCTAACAACCGTGTCAGTTAAGTTTTCAGTACTATTTAAAGAAAATAAAGTTTTTTTCACACATTACCGTGATAGGCCCAACAACCGTGTCAGTTAGGATATGTAGTATTCTTTAAAAAAATATAAAGGTTTTTCACGCATCATCGTGTTAGGCCTAACAACCGTGTCAATTAGGTTATGTAGTATTCTTTAAAAAATTAAAGGTTTTTCTTCACACATCACCGTGATAGGCTCAACATCCTTATCAGTTACGTTATGTAGTATTCTTTAAAACAATATACAGGTTTTTTCACGTATCACTGTGTTAGGCCTAACAACCATGTCAATTAGGATATGTAGTATTCTTTAAAAAAATATAAAGGTTTTTCACGCATCACCGTGTTAGGCCTAAATACTGTGTCAATTAGTTTATGTAGTTTTCTAAAATAAAATAAAGGTTTTTTTCACACATCACCATGATTGGCCCAACAAACGTGTCAGTTGGGATATGTAGTAGCCTTGAACAAAATATAAAGGTTTTTTCACGTATCACCGTGATAGGCCCAACAACCGTGTCAGGATATATAGTAGGCTATTTTTAAAAAAATATAAAGGTTTTTTCACGCATCACCTTGTTAGGCCTAACAACAGTGACAGTTTGGTTATGCTGTATTCTTTTAAAAAATTGGTTTCTTATCACCCAAAACCCGTGTTAGACGTATTTTTATTGTTTTACCGATTTACAACACGTTACTGATTTTCGCCGGGTAGCAATTTTGAGGTTATGTTGGTCACTTTTATTTTCGATTTTATCGTACTTCTCGTGCATTCATATTTTGGATTCTTGCTTTTGGGCACATAATAAAGAATTTTAGTAACAAAAATATCGAAAAATAAGGATATGCTTCACTGCATGTTTACCATAATGTAATTACACAAATATATAGCCTATACTACCTTACAATTGACACTCTGTGTAGGGATTTTTTTACATTTAATATTGAAAATTCAACACAAAGTAACAAATTAAAGTCAGTTTTGAAAAAAATTTCAACTAAAATATTGAAAATGTTACATTAAAAGCAATAATTTTGCAATAAATAAAACACAGATTAAGATTCTTAAAATAAGATTGAATCTATGTTTATCTCAGGTACCTAAATCACATGTCCAGTAAATAACTACAGTTTGTTAACTGTCACAAAACTAAAAACTGATAATTATTTTGGGCTGGGTAAGTAGTATAATGACGTTTTGTAAAACGGGAATAGGCCTATGTGTATCTCTGATACTTAAACCATATTCCTACCAAATTTCATCTCAATTGGTCCAGTGGTTAAAGCGTGATTGAATAACAAACAAACAGACAAACAAATAAACAAACAAACAAACACACAAACTTTCAGAAATATAATATGAATTAGATAAGAGATTATAGGATCATGAACCTATGAAAATAAATCCTACGATATTTTCATCAATAAAAAAAATGTTTTTTTCTTATTTTTTTAAGTATTAAGCTCAATCAAACGGACTTATTTGTAGTGTAGGATTGTATTTTAAAGAAAAATATAATTTTTGTATACGAAAGAGAGAAAGGAGGGCACAATCAGAATAAACGAGAATTAGCTCCAGTAGCAGTGTTCTGTTAAATATTTACTTAGAAACCCACTGAAACAACTACGACACTCATCACGCCCTCTGGTAGAGCAATCGGACAGTCTGGCAGTTTGCAAGTTTTAAGAAGTTCCTCACTTAATAAATAATCTCGGCACGCAGCTGTCTCGCTGACATGATGGAAGCGAATTTCCAAAAGTATTCTACTTTATCCCACCTTTCATGAAGTTGTAATTTCACCATTAAAAATCGGCGTATATCAGCAATTTAAATTATCAAATTAAATTGAAAATACGATGAACCTTAACAGCCGTCAAAACGGAATTTGGGAATTCGAAAGTCTAATTTACGCAGTTTTTAACGCTGATTACGTTGGTGAAACTGGATATACAAAACATTTCAGACGAATACGTTTATGAATTTCTAATGGCCGCCATTTTGAAACTGTTGAGCGAACTTTACTGGTTAACTAACTCCGTCCAAGCTAACACAATAATCGATTTTAGTGCTACGTTTGAATCACATCGAAACAAAATTATACATACATTTTAAATTTTAACAATCCCTCAACTCTTGATCTAGATATCAGGATCAGCACTCATTTCAAAGTTCTGGGTCAGGGTGTTACCATGATGGTTGTTCCAATGCTCGTGTTTTAAATGTAAATTCGCTAATAAAGGAAGGCTAATGTGATTGCCTAACGAATGCCCACACATTTACTTCTTTTGTATTATTCCCCTCAGCGGGATGCAGACTAGCTGCACCTATTGAGAGGATTTAGAAGTCCTTGCGGTACCCGAGTCTTACACTTACACTTACAACACTACACTTACGACTTTACACACTTTACACACTACACTTTACACTCACAATTACATTTAGGAAGGCGATAATAGCCTTATTGTGCTTTTCGCCTTAAAATAACAAAACAAAAATTGTATTATCGGTGTCAATTTCTACAATAAACACATTGAAATTAATTTTCTTAATATCAATAAAATTTGAAAATTTTAAATTCCAGTTTTATGCATATTTAAACGCCGATATCGATAGTGAAATAAAACTTTCGAAAAACTTTCGAGAAATTATGATTTTTTTCAACACTGGAAATGGCCGCCATTTGAAAGTGTTGGACTGATTTTGTTGATTTTGTAACGCGTTTCTTCAAACTATTTTTAATAAGAGATTATGGATTACGTTTGAATCAAACAGAGCAGGAATTGTAAACTTAAGACACACACACACACACACACACACACACACACACACACACACACACATATATATATATATATATATATATATATATATATATATATATACACATACAATTAAGCTACATACTATATAGGCATACATATATTTAGGATGTACATATTTAATTATATAAATTATAGGTAGGTATATCAAGGAAAGCGGTAGCGTTCTGCCCCGTCAAGTCAACCTGATTATAACACACACACACACACACACACACACACACACACACACACACACACACACACACACACACACACACACACACACACACACACACACACACATATATATATATATATATATATATATATATATATAGCAGCTTTATCACTTTTCATTTCTGTTTCATTAAAATGTCTTTGAAAATCTGATTTCAACGTCGTAACCAGCGTTATAAACTGCATAAATTAGCATTTATTAATATTAAAAATCCGTTTTTTGAATCCGGAAAGAAATTGACATTTAAATTGTTTTGGATGTAATTTTAAAGTTCAAAATGCAGATTTCAAAAAATAATAAAATAAAAAAACAATTTAATTCTTTTCCCCCTCGTTACGTAACATTATGTCAAAATATTGTGAAGTTTCGATCAATTTCCCTGTGAAACGTTTATATTTGAACAACACTTAACGCTGATAGCATCAAAAGTAAATTAAAGTTCAATTAAAAGGTCAAGTAGAAAAAATACAGAAATTGTAAGGTCATGCAATTCACAGTCCGTTAATTGCATTTCTCTCCGAACTTTTGCCTTTTGTTCTGCGTTTGAACAGAAATTAACAGTTCCAGTCAATCTGGGTTTGTAATGATTTATTATATTTACAGACTGATATAAAATTTCGCAAAGATTACTTCCGAATAAACGCTTTTGAACGCGTTAATGCACTAAATTAAGTACATTACACAAAACCGGCATAGTTTCACAGTGCAATTATTTCAGTGCAAGAAACTTTAACGACTTAAATGTTCTTGACTTTGCAATGCGTATTTCAGCACATTACATTTAAAAAAGACAAAAAATATTGTCACAACTAATCGAGAAAATTTTCCATTTTTCGACAGTTACAATTCGTTTATACGGGCTACACTTGACAAAATGTTGTACAAATCTTTACAGTACATTTTTAATGTTTTTAGGAGAAGAAGGTCCGTCGATGGGGTTGAAAAAAGTAAAATTTTTATTGGCTCAAAAAACTTCAGTGATATATAGTACATTAGGTTTAAATTTATTATTGTTCTTATTTTTTATATTTAAAAAGTTACATGCGCCACTATATTTGTGTGTTGTTTTCTCTGGTATTGTACAATTATTTCGGAGATCAAAAAGTAAACAGAAGTGTGCTATGAACAGTAGTTAGGTGACGGTGACTAAATCATTTAAAGAAATAAAATGTTTGCATCCGTATGGAGAAAAATGTCAAGTTAAAAAACTTAAATGTGTAGGACATGTGCAAAAGATGTTAGGAGCGCGATTATGTCGATTAAAAACGAAGAGCTAACAGATGGGAAGGTTTTGGGTAAAAGAGGTAGGTTGACAGATGCAGAAGCTTGAAAAACTGTAATATCAGTTGCTGAGAGTGTGGAAGATGCCATTAATATGTTATAGCGCTCTCGGAATGCCATTAATAAGTGGACAAAGAAATTTAGAATAAATCTAAATGAACAAAATCGGTCCTTATGAATTTTACAAACCGTTAAATAGTTCCAGTTTCCATCAATTGAAAATACCGTATGCGGATTCGGAAAAGTACCTTGTCATGACGCTCGATGCTAAATTAACGTGTAAGGAACCGTATACACGTTTAGAGACAGGAATTGAATCAAACATTCAAGAAGATACATTGGTTGTTAGGTCAACACTCACAACTATCATTGCGTAAGAAATTGCTACTATACAAGCAAATTCTAAAGCCAGTATGGATGAATAGTATTCAGTTGTGTGGTTGTACCAAAAGGACTAACATAAATCAGATACAGACATTCCAAAACTCTGCTGAAAATCTGCAAAGCACCGTGGTATGTGAGAAATGACACAACCAGCGTGATTTAAAAATCAACACCGTGGCTGGAGAAATTAAAGTTTCTTGAGACAAAAAATGAGATTGGAAGCCCACGAGAATGTAGAAAAGCCACTCCTCAACGCCTGCGGGATTCTCCGAAGGCTGAAGAGGGCAAAGCCCCACTGCCTTGGTGTGTTAAGAATACTGCGGTCAGCTGGATTAAAGTTAGGACATCATTATTTACTGTATAAGGCGAAGTTACTTGATAAGTTATATTTAACTTAGTTGTAATTAAAATTAAAAAATGTTTGAAAAAATAGTTTTAGAAATAATTTTAGTGTCCCAGCTTAGGGCAACTAGGAAGTAAATTTTTACATTCCTAAATTCATTAGTCACCTTGTTTACTATCCACTGAAGCGCATTGACAGACGTCATGTAAGGTCCGATTTTTAACAAAAAAAGAAAAAAAAATGGATGTGAAAATGGAAAATGAACGACGGAAGTAAAAACTGAAATAAATGTGATCACATTGGTTCCGGTTGTTAATTCTCTGACAATATTAAAGGCTGTGCTGAGCATGTAGTTGGGGTTCGTTAATAAACTTATTTATTAAAGAGCAATTTTGTATGAAGTATGCGTAAGATATTTTTAACAATCAAAGCTCCAGCTTTTATGCTAATTGGTACGTAGTATAAAGGCATTAATTATAATTTAAACGTATTATTAACCTTGTTTATATATATTAAAGAACAACCTTGTAAAAAGTAAGTGCAAGTTATATTTCATGTTAAGGATCTAACAGTTTTGTATTTTATGGGCTGGTATTCAGTATAATGGCGTTAATTATAATTTAAATGATTATTATTGAAGTTATTTATGTGCATAATAATATTTACGACACCAATGTATTAAAACCTTAAATGTAAATACAGTATACAAGATATAATTAACTGAATGCTTAGCAATTTTGTGCTAGATGTGTCGATATGCAGTACAATAGCGACATCGCAAATCCGATTTTTTACGTTCATAATATCTGCGTACAGAAAGTAAAAAGTAATCACGGCACGCAACTGTCTCGCTGACGTGTACATAAGATTTTTTTGCACTAAAGACGAAGGGGGATCAACGTTAACGGTACGGGAAAAGAAACAAGAGTAACTGCGACTAGAACTAAGAAACTTAAGCTGCGCAGTTCAGAGACTCAGCAGACTGGCCGGTGCTTTGGCACATCGACCACCGAGTCCTCATACGAATTTTCAAAACATAACAATAACAATATACTTTTTCAACTTGCGGAATTTTACCTAACGTAATCAGCGTTGAAATCTGCATAAATTAGCATTTTAAATTTCATATTGCTTTGAAATTACGTGTTTCCAATTTATTATGATTTCCACTGATTTAAACGCTGGTTACGATAATGAAACCGGATTCGAGAAAGCTTAAAATGAAAAAAGTGAAATGGATTTTTAAAATATCGAACTGATTTTTTCTGGATGAGGAACTTCTTTACGCTCTGCACCATAATCGATTTATGTGCCCATTTTTAATGTAAATTCCGTACATGAGATTGCAAGCATACGTAAACAATATAAAAATTTTAACAATCCCCAAAAACTCATCCATAAGTCAGGATATGCGTTTATTTTAAGGTCCTTGTTCCGGGCATTATTATTATGGCCGCTGCAAAAGTTACCGACAAAAAAACATGGCGTTAAAATGAGCGCTGTTTGTAAAATAATTATTTTATATATGAACAAATAACTGCATATATACGCGTATTTTTCAAGAACCTCTATAACGTAGCCACAATAGAAGCAAGCAGTTTTGAGCTGTCTTTAGGAAGGAGGGACAGCGGCTAAATGTTCACCTCTGTGACACCTTTGTGCCTTTAAAATATTTACAATCTCGTTTAGAAAGAGTGGCTGGCTGAATGGCTATAAATTTTCTTTTACATTCTAACTGCCACTTCTCATGTTTCAAGTAAATAAAACCTGTATCTGACATATTCTGCTGTCGAACTGTAAAAAATACGTACTGTAGACTAACACTTGCTGCAAACATACAGATAAAATACACAAAGTTAAATATTGTTAAAAGCGTGTGTACGTAGTGTGTTTGTGTGTGTGTGTGTGTGTGTGTGTGTGTGTGTGTGTGTGTGTGTGTGTGTGTGTGTGTGTGTGTGTGTGTGTGTGTGTGTGTGTGTGTGTGTGTGTGTGTGTGTGTGTGTGTGTGTAGCTTGTAGCTAATTCCTATTGGAAAACAAACTATTTAAGCGGGCATCATGTAGTAAGTCCTTTAACTTTAAATTATAATCGATATCTTCTATAAAATCCTTTTTTTAATTGAACCCGATCACATTCTCAATTTCGATCAAATTTGATTCAAACTTGGCATAGAAATCGATTCTGATAATAGCTTGGTCACGTCCGTCATACAGCAAAACCGATATCAGTTTCAAAATGACTGTTGTTCAAAATTTAAAAAAATATATTTTTTAAGTTTTTTACGTTTTTTAAAAAATGATTTAAAATGATTTTAAAAAAATCGTAATAATCTTTAAAATATATAAACTAGTGTTTTTGAGTTACACTTTAAATGAATCTGGAGGTAGTCAAGGTTTGTTTTAAAAAATCATATCTGTATGTTATTTATCAAAATAACACTTATTATTATATTTTTTTAAATTGTAAATTGTCCAACAAAATAGAGACAAACTACAACTTTATCCCAAATTTAATTGTAATCGATCAATTTATTTAGACCAGCAATATTCACTGCCAAACAGTCATCCTAATAGAAACCACTATATTTTTTATCCAGGTGAATGGACATTGTCGAAAATTCAAAACCTGTACATTCGGTATTACCATTGTTAATTTTTTTCTTTAATATCAGGTAGTAACTAATGAAAAGTTGTTTTGTTCGAAATAAATTCAATTTTTAATGTTTAATATATTCTTCAAAAAAGAATTTGTTTATATTTTTAAGTAATAAATTTATTTTAAGTACATGTCTAGCTTAGAATGGATTTATTCGTATGTTAATTCATAGTAAAATTAAATACTGGAAAGGTAATCATATAGAAATATTTATTTTTGTTTAAGGCTTCACTAAATATGTAAAATACATTTTCTTACCCTTACACACGCTTATCAGCGATATTTACGAAACGAGACCATATAAAAACGACAATCTGAATTATAAAGTATTTTAGAAAACATTTTTTTGCTGAGAATGTTTTTGAAAAGTCTGAATAATAATAAATTGATTTTCTCTCGATCATGTTTATTCAGAGAATAATTTACAAAAAATTTAAAATTAATTGTATTTTCCAAATTTTACGCATGTTGTTTTAGAGATATTGTAATTTCATTTTTGTAGTTCCTATTTTTCAAATAATTATAAAATTAATAAATAAGCCGTCACTAATTTATTGTTCATAATTGTTTGTTTGATTGCGTTTATTTTTTACAAAATAAAACATTTATATTTTTAATTTATAGACGTGTTTTTGTTGATTACTTAATTTATTTTGTGTAACACACGCCTAAATCAAGCGGTATTTTAATTTTCGTTTAAAAATAGCTATTTTTAGTAGAAATGTCAGATTTCCTTTAAAAAGTAATTTTTTTATATTTTCCTGTTTGCTAACAATGTTATTTTAAAAAACTGTAATTCATTCTCAGCGGTGTTTTATTATGCGAATTATTTTAGATTTTAAATTTCACTGTAGCAATAAACTTTACACTAATTTAGTTTTCTTGTACTTTTTTAAAAATTAATGCATAATCAGTTATTATTTATTAATTATATTTCGATACAATCGATATCACTTGATTTTAAAACTGTTGAGTAATTATTACTTTTTTTAATATAAGATATTAGATTATTTTTGAAAGTAGTATTTCCTTGTTTTTGCTACATACATGACTTTTAATTTTATTTAAAAGACAATTAATTTTGGTAGTATACATGACAGATTTTTGTTAGCAACATAATTTCTCTACTTGCTAAGAATGTTGTTTCTGTTCTTATGTTTGTATTTAGATTTCACTATACAAAGCTTTACGGAATTTTTGTCGAATATAATTGCAACGCTTAGTATCCTGTACTTTTTTATAATAATTAAAATATTTACAAGTTAAGGTTATACAAATGAAGGTAGTTGTACTGCATTAACAGGGAGTTACGTAAGTACGGTATATAGCGGGACTGACCTGGTCTGCAGAGTAGACGCCGAGTGGCACTACTGATAAGGGTTGCGACGCCGCTGTCTTGTTTTTATACAAGCGACGCCGGATTGTTGCCCGAGAGGTAGTGCGCATGCGTACAGTCTTCAGAAAAAAACTAAGTTCTTTGACGATGTTAATAAAATTATAACTTGTAAAGTAAATGCATACACAGATTTTTAATGCTACAAAATATTTAAAATGTGTAACTTTAAAACTCAACAATTTTGTAGTTTAATGATTTTTTAATGAAACGATTTTATAATAATAAAAATAATTTAAATTTAAAAAATTAATAGTTATAGCGTAAAATATAAGCGGATAGATTGTCAAATACTGAAATGATCATACAAATATTAATATTTTCTTGTACATATTTTCTACTTTTAAACTGTATATAAGGGAATTAAATATTCCGGAATTCGTAAATTCGAGTTACTTTTAAAACACTTCTGAATTTAGTAAAAACTGCATATAATAATTCTTCATAAATTTTCAAATTATATAATAAGTCATATTTGTTACTATCTTAAATTCTTCAACAACTATAATCTCTATTATTTTTTAATTAAAATTAATTAATTCTTTCTCTTTGGCAATTTTAAAAATTCAAATCTTCTAAATTATTTAACTTAAAGTTGTTGCGCGTTCTCTCTCTCTCTCTCTCTCTCTCTCTCTCTCTCTCTCTCTCTCTCTCTCTCTCTCTCTCTCTCTCTCTCTCTCTCTCTCTCTCTCTCTCTCTCTCATGTATTTTTGGGTCATTTGTAATTAGTTTTGTATAATTACGTTTTATTGAAAATATATAGTTTATTTTATTGCTTAGCCTGTTTGTTGTTATTGCCTTTCGCGCAATAATTTTCGGATTGTTTAATTACATTATTTTGTAGAAATGTTATTTTATTTTAGTTCAGTTTTGAGGATAAGTGACACGTAGAGAGGACTTCATGGTCCTAACTTCGCCCTTACAAAATAAAGACAATTTCATTCATTAATCGCACTATACATTGTGCGTCTTAAACCGCTTACAAAATAAATCACTTTTTAATATAAATAAATTATCTCAGAATGGAAAGTGTAGGAATATAAGAAAGAAATCTTACTGAAGCGTTTGAACACGATAAAAACAAATTTAATGCTAATGCTGAGTAATAAATATAAATTATGGATTCGACGAATAAAATACATCGTTTAAAAACCGTTTCGAATAAATGTATCTCTTTTAATGAAATATTTCGCGATATATCGAAACGAAAACACAATTTATAATGCGGTTTAATCATTTGTTTCAATTTTAAATGCATTCGGCATAAAACTTTATAGAATACAGTTAAATATGCTAGCTACTAAACCACACACACACACATACACATACACGCACACGAGTTATATATATATATATATATATATATATATATATATATATATATATATATATATATATATATATATATATATGTGTGTGTGTGTGTGTGTGTGTATAACGGATCTAACATGAATCTAATAGTTTAGCCTTTAAAATTTAAAAATATATAATTTGTTAAATAGGAGGGGAACTAAAAGCGGCAAATTCCAATAAAAATTGACTGCATGATGCCGTTACTTAAAGAAAAGAAAAAGATATAGTTTATAATTTATTATATGTAGGGTAGAACTACAAAAATGTGCTAGAAGTTATGTAGGCAAAACAGAAAATAATATCAACCGTTGCAGTAAAATGAGCTATTGATGCAGCCATCAACGGTAAGACCCAGAAGAAGGAACTTGAAACCGACTGACGATCCTGACCTCTAGGTTAATTTTTTAGATGTAGTTAAAAAAGTGTTTGTGTGTGTGTTTTGCATGCTTAAGTTCACAATTTTAGTCCGACCTGATTCGTACTTGGCACAAATCAATTTTGGGAATAGCTTGAACACGTTCTTTACCATAAAAAAATCCGTTAATCAGTTTCAAAATGGCGCCTCTTCGAAATATTATAAATCATTAAAAATAGGCTCTACCTTAATTTTTTTTAAAATCATTTCTCAACATTGTGATCAGTACAAACTAGTATTTCTTTCGAAATCACTTGTTAAGAAAATGAATTTTACTTTTTTCAGGGTGTATTTTTAATGTAATTTTAAAATGTTATTCAAATTTTAATGCTGATTATAATTATTGAAATCGGACTTTCATGAAAGTGTATAACAAAGAAGTCGATTTTAATATAGAAAAATCGATATTTGTAACAAGTTTGAATGAAATTAAAACACACAAAAACACACACACACATCTAAAATAGCTTATTTGCCAATTGAAATTCGTTAAAAACACACATCAAAATTAATAAATCAATTAGGTGAATTGAAATGTACTTTCGATAATGTTTAATAATCTAAACCAATAATTGTATATATTTTTTATTACGATATTAACGCAAAAAACAATATTTGTATTACAACTTTAATTTGCAATAAACGAAATTTAATGAATTTGTTTTATTTTTTTAATATTATGTATAAAATATTTGAAATTCAAGTCATACTTCCATAGTTTTAATTAAAAAAAGTTGATCTGTTTCAATTAAGGCATCTATTATTTAAATGAAAGTTTGATTTTATTAATGGTAATTGTGACGAAAGTTATAAAAATAACAAAATAATATTTACTTTATTATAAATTATTATTTTATTTAATTGTACAAAAAAGTTAATTAATTTTCTTCATCACTATAGTACGGAGCACCAAATCATGCGTGTGCGTGTGACGTTTGCGCGCGCGCGTGTGTCGAGTAGAAGAGTGAGAGTAGTATGAGCTAGAGGTACGGTGGGATTGCTAAGCCCATCAACTGCTCACTTTAGCTGCCGCCGCCAGGAAGTAAAATACTAATTCCAAATACATATATAAAGCTGCTATATAAAGTTTTTAAGCTTCCCTTCTAATGACGACAAGTGAGGTCAGAGAAAATACCGGAAAAATTTATAAACATAGTTCGATTAAAACAAAAATTCTTACTGGGTTTTTCAAAATGTTTCTTATTTTTAAACTGTTCCTCAAGAAAAAACATGATTTGAAGTTGTTTTACTCCGTTCGACTTTTGCAGTGTGGGTAATAGTAAATAGAATACAATTTAAAAGTTGTCTTAATGTTTGGACAGTACACTTAAAAAATAACCTTTAAATCGTACTCAACAAATGGTACAGTTCGCGTCGAGTTAGCGCAGACGAGACGGAAATCAGCTGATTCGTTCTTGTAAATACATACAGTTTACATTTGAAAGACTTACGCCTAAGGACTCTCAGGATGTGTTTTCAAAGGATGCGCTTGACTATAGTTTATATCTCCTTAACCTTATTTTGGCGTACAACGCATCATACTTGCTTTTTTCGGTTACAAATTGAGTTAATTAAATAAAAAATTGATTAAAATTGTTAGTGTCGACTTCGAAAATATCATATTTTAAAAGTAATTTGGAATGAATTATTACAAACAAAAAATGTTAATTTTTTGCAAAATATATATAACGAAAAAACATTTAAACAAAACACGATGAACGTTTTGAAATAGGAAGTGAAAACTCAAAAAAAAAAAACACAAATATACTCACGAATTCAATAAATCTACTTCCTATCTGCTTTTCATTTACCTAAAACCATTCAGATTTGCACAATCAAACAAAAAAGGAACGCAGATATTATTATGTCTTTTGAGAAAAAATTCATCTGCGTTTTCAATTATCTCTATATTTTTGTAAGAATGCTTTAATGTACGGCACTTTATTTTTCTCCCGGCGCAGGCCTACCAACTGTCTAATTAAAATGCAAATTAGAAGGTTTTACTAAACTTAATTCAGGTATAAGATTGTAACAATAACGTTCAACAGCAAGCCTATTTGATGAAACACGCAATAAATGCTTTGACATAAAGTACTTTTAATTTATTTTCTGCTATCATTTACTTTTTTATTTATTCAGTACCGTAAGACGAGGTGAACGAAGATATTTTTTGTCGCACAAACTTTCACACATACAAAAGAGGCTCAAATTAAACTCTGGAACATATAAATTAAACGTATTGTTGAAAATATTGTTTTAAGGCTTATAAATAAAAACAGATAAAAAATAGAAGATGTGTGAGTGCATGTGCGTGTTAGTTTAATGAGAACGAGGGATCAGCGTTAACGGCAATACCTGTAGACTCGAACATAACCTTAAAGTGCGCAAGTTTTGAGACCCAGGAGACTGAACGGTGCTTTAACCACCTGAGATACATCGACTCCCTTTAAATACCCGAACAAAACTAATGGTCCTTTTTCAAAATAAACCTAAAACACTTAGCTTATTACATATCAGTATAATAAGTAAAAATTTGCTAAGATTTTAGAAGTTGTGTTTCAATAATTTATGACAATATTTAAACCAAATTTAATTACAAGTTAAAATATTTCCAGAAAATTAGATGTGTACTAATTTTAAAAAGTTGTTCACGTTTTCTTTTTTTAGCATGTTTTATTAACATAAACCTCCTGATGTTAATATTTTGTTTGCGCAGAACAATAAATCTGCTTACCGTAAAATGTTACTTTTTTCTTAACATTTATATATTACGCCATTTAGACTAATGAGGAAGAGCCAAACTTCACGCCCGTTAGACTAATGAGGAATAGCCATACTTTACGCCAGTTAGACTAATGAGAAAGAGCCATACTTTACGTCAGTTAGACTAATGAGGAAGAGCTGTACTTTACGCCCGTTAGATTAATGAGGAAGAGCTATACTTTACGCCCGTTAGACTAATGAGGAAGAGCTATACTTTACGCCCGTTAGACTAATGAGGAAGAGCCATACTTTACGACAGTTAGAAATGTGGAAGAGCTATAATTTACGCCCGTTAGACTAATGAGAAAGAGCTATACTTTACGCCCGTTAGACTAATGAGGAAGAGCTATACTTTACGCCAGTTAGATTAATGTGGAAGAGCTATAATTTACGCCCGTTAAACTAATGAGGAAGAGCTATACTTTACGCCCGTTATACTAATGAAAACGAACATACTTTACGTCAGTAAGACTAATGAAAACGTTACATACTATACGTCAGTTAGACTAACGAGGACGAACCCTGTTTTACGCTAGTGAGACTAGTGAAAACAAACCATATTTTACGCCATTTGGATTAATGATGACTAACCATACTTTACGTCAGTTAGACTAATAAGGATGAAGAGTCAACGTTTCTGGAAAAGGAAAAGCTTGCATCAGTAACTGCAGCCACGAAATTACAGGATTGGCGTGCGCAAGTTCAGAAAAACAGTAGACTGATCGGTGACTTAGCACTTCGGGCACGCCGGGTCTGTTTTGATAAACAACTTAAATTAGTTTATGTGTTTTTTAAGAAGCAAAGATTTATTAGTTAATCCGAATGAAAATCACTTAAATCACTCAAAAATATTTAGGTGCACCAAGAGATACGCATTACTAACACTCCACCGCACTCTGATGTTTCCTTCACGTGATCAAGCACTGTGTTCCAAGACTTCATAACCGAACTTGAGTCAGTTATAAAGTATTGTTCTCCCGCCCATTTATAAGTAATTAAACGTAAAGGTAGGATGTCGACACAGCTGATTGCTTGTGCAATACATTATACACACATGGTTAAACAGCTGACTGACGTTATTGAATTAGTGACGTTGAAATGTTAATGATATATTGCATTAGCTGTACAATATGACCCACGCTTGGTTATTATATTGAGTCAAAGTTGACTATAATTTTGAGGTTAGACTAACGTGTGCACAAAATGATTTTCCGTTTAAACTTTTAATCATTTCAAAATTGTGGTATGTCGAAAATTGAAACTGTTTAGTTAATGAGTGAAAACACAAAGCGAACCGGATTTGATGTCTATAAAAAGTATTTCCAGGAAAGAAAATTTAATTTTTTTAGATCTCTAAGTGAAAAATTATTCAATTTTAAATTATTCAATTTTATAATTTATTTTTCCGATTTTTTACATAAAAACTAATTTTGAATTACAGCTTTTGAAATACAAAGTTAATATCACTTATAAATTTAATACATTAAAATAAAATAATAACGGAATGCAACTGTTTTGATAAGGATGTGGATACAAATTTTTCATATTTGTTTAATATCTGATTGAGGTTATTTTAGAATCGACTTAAAAAAACTTCTGCCAAAAGGTTATTACCCGTGATAAAATCATCCAAACCTATTTTATTCCTAAATTAACTATATCGACACTATTGTAGTGTGACACAATATTTTATGTAGTGTGACTTACTGTATTTTACGTAAATAGTGTTTCGAAAATTTCTTAAAATTAAGAAAAAAACTATTTCCTTATCACAGTACACCAACTTTTTAATTACCTAGTTATTTATCCAATCAGAGATAAAGGTGGGGAGGTTGATTTACACGTTAACAAGCTTTTCGACTTGCGTTTGATATGGATTTATTATAGACTATTTATTATATTTTAATTAGAGAAGATTTCAATTTAAATTAATCACTACGCCATTTTGTTTTCATACGAAAAAATCAAAACTGTTAAAATGAAGGAACATCGGGTGTAAAAATTGTTGTTCTACCGCATTAAATTCAGATTTTAACAATTTACTGAATGGTTTTAATGTATTCCTTAAGTGCCCTAACTATAACATGTACCTAAAACGTAACAACATAACCTAAAACGTTTTACAGCCTATTAGCTGATAGTTATGAATTAATATAAAACAACTGATCTTTTACTATTATATATTTATAAAAATTAAATTAATGATTCATTTCAAATATTTAAATTGGTCAAACTTGTACATGGAACCAAGTTCGGAGGATGTTAACCAAAATAGGTTCATCAGTTTATGTTTAATAACTATTGGCAATAAATAAATACAATATGTTAAATAACGATAATATCCAAAGATCAAATGGGAAAAATTACAAATAATAATATTTGATAATATTTACTTTTTTTAATTGCCACAATGAATAGCAGTGTTAACAGAAAGTTACTGCATTACTACAGTAACTATAGATTCGAACGTATAGTGAGCAGTTTCGACCTTGAAGTGCGCAATTTCAGAGACGCAGCAGATTGAGGCATCCGTGTGTCATAACCACCTTGAATGCACAGATCCTTTTCTTATTTACTCTCGACTGTTAAATCTGTTTTAATTTTTTGTCAACACTGACTTTGGGCCTCTGATCTAAAAAACAATTTCTGTTATTGAACAAAAAATCAAAAATCATGTATCGTGTTTTCCCTTCCTTTTTATTGTAATTATATTAATTTGTTTGACAATACGACAAATTAACATAACTATTTTTTAACAACATAACCTAAAACGTTGTAACCTATCAGCTGTTAAGTGAAATCAGCTGATCGTTATGAATTAATATAAAACAAATAATCTTTTACTATTACGTATAAATCAAAATTAAATTAACGATTCATTTCATATATTTTTATTGGTCAAATTTCTTCGTAGTTTCCGTAGTGTAGTGGTTATCACATGCGCCTCAAACGCGCAAGTCTCCGGTTCGATCCCAGGCGGAAACACAGAAAATTTTAATTATAATTAATTTAATATGAGACTTAAGATGCGCAAAGTGTACTGTTATATATTATTATAAACTTTGTGCACTTGCATCACTCATAATTCAACAACACAACCAACCCTAAAACGTGATACATATTAAAATTAATTTGAAAAATTCTAATTGTGTAAAATGAAGTGTATTTAGAACTCTGAAATTCAATTGGATAAGTAAAATTATTTAAAAATATAACGATCTTTTACTTGAAGCATTCAGTGCAAAGCTACCTCATTGCCTTTATTTTGTAAGCATAAATAATACGGAGTAAAGTTTAGTACTGAAATACACTGTAAGACCATCTTCCACGCTTTCTTCATTCCTGAACACTCCGCAAAATATTCTAAAAAAACTGTTGCACATAAATTAATTATTATTCTTCCTGTGTTTTCTTACATCAATACGTTCTACATCTGCTTCCTTGTATCAGAGTCACAGACGTAATAGAAGCGAATTTTTAATAGACTTTTTTTAAAATAAGGCACAGTTTTTAATCGCTTTTCACCCTCATAATCTACGTTGGAATTGAAAATGTTGATTGCTAATTTATATTGATTTTAACGCTGATTACGATGGTAAAATCGGGTTTTCAAAAAAGAGTAAGACAAAGAGTGATTTATCACTGTTTCAGAAAAAAATTAAACAACCTCCATTTAGCACATAAGTTTTTCTGAAAAACGAATTTATCCAGTTATAACTAACATTTATTTTTGTGCAAACATTGAACCAAACCGGCATATGGGGACTCGGTGGTTAATGTGACTAAAGCATCGATCAGTCTACTGAATCACAGTGCACCTAAAAGTTTTTAATTCTAGCCGCAGTTACTTGGGAGTTGCTTTTTCCTTACCGTTAACGCTCATCAGTCTAAAAAAAAAAAAAAATTTAAAAAGCTAAAATTACCTCTGACCGCTGTCAAATTCACTTTCATAATTTTAATACGTTTTTAAAACTACAAATACAAATGTATTAATAACTAATACTGATTGCGACTGAAAGATTTTCCATAACGTACAAGATAAATATTCAAAATAGAAATAACCCACATTTTGAAATATTTAAACGAATTTTGCTAGGTAAGAAAAATATCCAAGCTATTACCATTAAATATAAAGATACTAGAATTATAACCCTTACGAGAGATATTTAAGCACTCGCTGCTGGTAGCATCTTACGGCAGAGTGTTCAACTACAGTTAAACACACAATAGTACTGTCTATTTTCTCAAACGTTTTCCCGGCTATCCTTGCAGCTCGCAGCGTTGTTAGCGGCAGATAGTCCAACTACTTGAACTTTAGCCGCTAATATCGAGCACGTTTTTTATAATAGTGGTTGTACTTGTAGAACGTTTATATTCAATGCTATTACTAGAACCGATTTTTTAAACAAAACGAATCAAAATTGCGAAAGTATATGAAGGTTTTACGACTGCTCAAAATGTGATCTATAAATTACAATCGGAGCTCATTTCAAGATCCTAGAGCCTGGATCTCATTATGACGGCCGCTCTAATAGCTCACTTTCCCATGTAAATAATGCTGCCAAAATAAAGAATCTCAGAAAATACAGCACGTTTCGGTATGAGTCAATCACTTTAATTGAATCTG
Source organism: Callitettix versicolor (assembly GCA_022606455.1). Lineage (NCBI taxonomy): Eukaryota > Metazoa > Arthropoda > Insecta > Hemiptera > Cercopidae > Callitettix > Callitettix versicolor. The sequence goes on along the minus strand of CM040189.1, from coordinate 40,508,717 downwards.
TTAATGTTTGTACAATCCTTATTGGAACTACAGTATTGGAACTATTCATTGAGTAATCAATTGAACAGTTTCAAAACTCGCTGCTACGTATTTGTGTCAAATGACAGAGCACCTGCAACGCTCTGATAACGCAAACAAAACTATTGGTAATTTCAAAAGATGGAACTATTTCGATGAGTTTTAAAAACGTCACGAGTAAATTAAAAATTGGCATTGTAAAAAAAAGTTAAACGAATATTATTTCAATTTGACTGGTCCTTTTCATTGAACGTTCGGACTAAAGTTGCGAACGTGAGCGTGCTAAAACACACACTAACACACACACACACACACACACACACACACACACAAATTGGTTTTGGGTGTCAATTTATAACAGAAAATTATGTTTAAAAAAAGCAGTTTCTAAACATAAAATGAATTGCTAAAAATATAACCTTGCTTGATGAGCTTACTTTTTTCTAATAGGTCAATATTTAAAACAACAGACAAGATTGGCCTGTGATGATAATTAAACTTTTATTCACTTAATTGATCAAACAACAAAAACAAATCTATAAATATTACACTTTCAAATTGCTTGATATCTCTACAATGTATCAGTACTAAAATTAATGTTTTAATTTATTTTAATGGCGGCCATAACAGTTTTAAAAAAATCAAAATCTGTTGTGGTCTCCGGAAGAAATAGAAGTCCGGGCGCTTACTAGGTTGGCAGCGGGCTGGCGAGGAATGGTGAGAGAAATTCGCTTCTTGTTTAAAGTTGGCCGGGCATCTCCTATTTCCTCCCGAGAAATCGCAGTGTCTTGTATAGTTGTTCCGAGTGTTGGTAGGCTGCGGGTACTAGTTCTGTAGTGGGTGGTCCTCCTCGATGTTCTGCCTAACAACGATTTTCGACCTCTGTTTATATTCGAAATTATGGCGGGAACCATAATTTCTCAGAATTCCATCGTTAAAACTAGAGAAAGACACTACCGATCTGAATGAAACTATTGTATAAGGGAGATGCGATATGATGCGGCGACAGTAGTGCCTGGGTAGAGGCGTATTATTCTAGCATAGTATAGACACGAGATACGCGTGCACTGCTAATCAATCGGAAGTGAGTATTGGTTGACGGGAGTGAACTAGGTTTCGCAGGCTTGGGTTGGTTCCAAGCCGAGAGAGAAGTTGGGAGATTTTTTGCATGGTTGTTTAGGTGTTAGTACGCGGATTTCGGTTGTGTAACTCAGTTCCTATATTGTTTAGGCGATGACAAATCTTTTACCTTAAACTTCGTTGCAAATCTGATATCACTGTGATAATTATTATTTCAATTTATATATATATACAATTATTGTTATAAATATAAATATAACAAGGAACATGTTTAATAGATACACTTCTACAAGCAACTTTGGTTTTTAAGAACTCTTTATTTTCAGTGTTTACTACGAACACATGTTTTCCTCTTAGCAGTTTCCTTTGTCCTTTTAAATGCTTGTTCCTTATTCACAGTTTACTCAGGTCGTATAACTATTAAAACTTAGTAATTTTCCCTCCGAAAGACAACAAAACGTTTAGAAACTGGTCCTTTACGCGTATAAACTTTGTTCGTTAAATATTAACAAGGAAACACTGAACAGCGTAAAATTGTCTTACAACCCTTTTAAAAGTTTATATTTATGTAAATGTAAAAAGTACTGATGAAATTGAATAGATGAGGTATTCATTAGAGGGGCACCTATATTCAAATCAGTAGGAAAGTGAAAGAGTTAATGCTCAATGCCCGAGTCTAATCTGTTAAAGGTTTCAACTAGCCCTGGCACATCAGTAGCTCGAATAGAAACTTTTTAAATAACAAACGAAACTAGATCTGTTCCAACTCTTCAGCACTAGGTTACTTTGTTACAGTTTAGACCAAACGCATAACTCATTGACCTATTGTCTTGAAATCTGGTAAAAAAAGGTACAAGGTTATAAAGACCCGAAGTACTTATGTGTAAGATTCTTTCCAATTCACTTCCGTTTTAAGGTATTTGAACAGCATTGTTGTGGAGTAAAAATTGACAAAGTTATGAATCTTTAAAAATCGTGTTTTCGGTAAATTTCTTGTAATATAAAATCTATATTTTGAAATATTAACGGAATATTTGGAACGGAATTAATATAGATTTATAGGGAAAAGAATACGCTTTAATTTGGTGTATCTGAAATTTCTGTACAATATCCGATTGGAACTTTATAACGTCCTGAACGCAGGTGTTTTCTTTTATCGACCGGACTATAGGCCGTTTGCATTCATTGACATTACTCCTACTTACTGTACAGCGGCACTGCTAGACAGGTCTGTAGCCATATTGCCAACTTGCGCCGTGCGTTACTTTAAACACGGAAGTACTGTAGTGTAGCATAATACTGTATAACATGAGTTTATTATGCATTTTCTTTTAAAACTAAGCTGCCGTCATGGTAAGACCCGTAACCAAGTAATGAGAACCGATCCAACCTCTCCAGATCACTTTTTGAGAGGTTATTAAAAATGTGTAATATCTATATAATCAAAATGTATGTCTCTCTTACATAGAAATTTAAACTACTGCGTGAGATGTCATGAAGTTTTGTACACCCACATAAGATATCCAGATAGGTTTTTCTATTTCAATCATCAAATTGAAGTAATAATTGTTATCACATTATTTATTGCACTGCACCTATACATATCTAAGCCGGCAGAAACATACAATGTTATCGATCGATTTATGTTAATCACAAATCATTCGATTAGTATTATTTTTTCGATTTAACATAACCTAAACATTTTTCATTGACTTGTTACACATGATTCATATATTATCTTTGATGTTTTCCAAACATTTAACTGTAAGTAGGTAAATTTCGAAATTATTAAATTTTCCCATAATAAATAAATTTCTTCCCAAGTTTTAACATGTGTCATGTCTTAGGGCTGAATGCGATGTTGGATTTTGCGGGTCGCGTGATGTTAAACGAAGAACATATTTATGTTGATATATAACAATATATTTTATGCGTCGTAAATCTCATATTAAATTAATTATAATTAAGAATTACTGTGTTTCCCGCATGGGATCGAACCGTGTGAGGCGAGCGTGATAACCACTATACTACGGAAACTACGAAGACGTTCGACCGATTTAAGTATACAAAATGAATCGTTAATTTAATTTTTGTGGTTATATTAAAAGATCAGTTGTTTTATATTAATTCTTTAAGATCAGCTGATTTCATTGAACTTATTGATCTTATTGATAGGCTATAATAAGTTTTATGTTATGTTGTTAAAAACTAGCCGTGTTAATTTGTCGTTTATAATAATTCGTACCGATTAGCTGATTTCATTGAAATGCTGATAGGCTCTAATAAGTTTCAGGTTATGTTGTTAAAAACTAACTATGTTAATTTGTCATGTTTTTTAACAAATTATCGTAATTAATATAAAAAAGGAAGAGAAAACATGACACATGAGTTTTATTTTTAGTTCAATAAAATAATTGTTTTCTTTTGTTGTGTTTGGGAATAAATATGTTTTGAAATTCTGTACAAAAGTTCTAATAAAATACAGAAACAAATATATATATATATATATATATATTCGAGCCGCCTCGGTGGTCTAGTGGATAGCGTACTAGGCTTTCACCCCGAGGACCCGGGTTCGATTCCCGGCGAGGGTTTGGCATTTTCATACGCTATAAAATCATCCCACCGTCTGCATTAGTCCAAGTGTGCACAATAGTCGGACGTTAAACACAATATATATATATATATATATATATATATATATATATATATATATAATCACTGTTATAGGCGCTACAACTCATTTCTAAGACCTAGCTTCTTTCAGAAGTCGTCGCCACCTGTCTGGGTCCACTGCAGCAATTCACTATCCTCTGATCCATCTATGTTCTGGCATCTCGATTCACTCCATCGGCCATCTTAGGTCGACCACTTGTTCTTATCCCCTCCGGTGTCAGGTAATATATTTTCTTGATGATGTTCTCATCCATTCTGACAATGTGGCTTGCCCAGTGCCAATTTTATATACTTCACTAATACACAGTGCAGTCTCTTTTATCAATAATCCCCGAGCCAATCCATTTCCATTTTCTAAATTACCGCTATGTCAACTGTACTAACTGCTCTTGGAGTATATAAGGCAAGTCGAAACAACGATAAAACATTCCATGTCGCAATTCTAAAATCTTTGACCTTATTTGCAGTTGTGACTGTGCCCTTAATTTCCAAATTTTTGATTCTCTTCTGTAGGTTTCGTAGCATGTATGTTTTTCTAAGGTGGGGTTGCTATCCCCCACACTAAATCCCCTACCAGAAGGACCAGGGTTTTTTCCAGGGGTTAATGTACCTCAGTCGAAAGGGCTCAGTTTTAGGGCGCTAAGAACTCACTCATCTCCGTTGGAGGCTTGGATTTGATGGTTATATAGGTGGATAAATTCACCAACTGGACTTTCTTTTTATTTAATGGTTGCACGTATTCGACATCAGTACACCCACAAATAGTCAAAAAAACAACCATTTACCCTCCTCCTTTCTCAACCGGGCTTGGGACCGGCTATGGCGGAGTTACTCATATGTATTACAAGCACTTTAAATTTTCAAACTCTGTTGAAAATATTAAAACAATTCAATGTAATTATGAAATTTTAAATGCCATTATATGTAGATTTTAATGCTAATTGTAATGGTAAAATAAAATTTTTAAAAAGTGTTTTTGTGTTTTGTGTGTTCAGCGAATAGGAAATCGTGTTACAAGAAAATCATTTGCCTCAAGTGCATCGTTGGTGTTTAACTAAAACGGAATAGTTTCCTTGCAAGCAGACTAAAAAGTCGTTCTCTGGCTAAAAAAAGGAGAAATCCAGACATAAACGCTGCTGTTTTACATAAAATAAACATGTGTTAATTTGTTTCTAAAAAACTATTTTTACTTAGCCTGTTTTTATTTGTCTGATATGCGTCTTAAATTCTAAATAATACTTCTTGCGCAACGTTCAAGAAACGTATTCTAGACTTCTTAGAAAAAAAAACGTAAAAGAAACTAAATTGAAATTCAACGTAATTTCCGAACGGAAGTACGTGGCAAGAAAATCATCTATAACAAAACAGAGTTTCTTCAATGCCAACTGTATTTTTATTTTTAAACTACACAAAGTACAACCGCAACGCAAAGCTGTTTTAACTGAAAAATGTGAGTTACAAAAAAATGATTTTTCTAGAACTTAAACGACCTTCATTTTGAAACTGTTGAATGCATTTTTCTGAATGACAAAGTTGTCAAAGTTATTTCAAATGTTTGTGCTCTTGAAAATAATTGTTATGTAAAGTTGCTCCACATTTTCTAGTTTTTTTTTTTTTTTTAGTTTAAGACTAAAAGCACATTGAGGCTATTATCGCCTCCCTAAATGTAAGTGTAAGTGTAAAGTGTTGTGTTGTAAGTAGTATTGTAAGTGTAGGTGCGTGTTAGACTCGGGTACGCGAGGGATGTCTAAATCCTCCCAATGGGTGCAGCTAGTCTACACTCCACTCCCCTACGAGGTTCTAGTGGAGTAATCACTTAAAGTAAAGGCTTTATACCGGAAGTAAGTTCCAGCCAATAGGAACCGTGTTTAAACAAACTAATGCAGCCAGCTCCGTTCTAAAGGTTATACCTGAACATACGGTTTGGTTTTACTCTTGAACTGATTCAGCAAGTGACCAAACAGCGCACTCGTTTAGTAGTCCGTACAAGTAGCCGCGTTTTTGCTTGCGGTTCTCCAAACATTCTAGTCTTCACTGCAGAGCCTAGAGGCAAAATTTCATCAAAATCCGACATCTGTGTGGTAAAAATTCATATCAACAATTCAGATAGATGTTGGTATAGTGCAATGAATTAACCTGTGCGTCATCCCCACTGTGCGAAACCACAGGAAAAGTTACACTAGAGCAGTGTCTGTTCTTAGAAATAAAACACTTTCACATTTTCCCTCTATACCAGTAAAACTTTTGGAGTGATACAATCAAATTTCTAATTTAGCAGGCAGTGAACCTCGTACCTTAAGTTAACCTGACTATGCATTAATCATCTAACTGTACAGTCCGTGTGGACAGTTGATGGACAGCGTAGACGTCTCGCCAGGACGTCTCGCCAAAACTTAAGCAAGGCATGTCTACTAAGCTATATAGATATTTTGATTGTAAAATATATTTTATCTGTACATTACAGATTGGTCTTCCAGTAAAAGCGTTTAATTGAAGTGGTCAAATTTGCTGTTTTATTTTATTTTATTTTATTTATTTAGTTTTTTGTTGTTTTAAGGCAAAAAGCACATTGAGGCTATTATCGCCTCTCTAAATGTAACTGTGAGTATAAATATTACAGTCATAAGTTGTAAGTGTTGCAAGCGTAAGTGCGTGTTAGACTGGGGTACCGCGAGGGACGTCTAAATCCTCTCAATAGGTGCAGCTAGTCTGCATCCCCCTGCGGGGCTGTTTTGACTTAAAACAATTATTGCAAAATAGTGTTTATTACTTCAATTACTAAATAGTTATTAAAATATAAAACAACAATCAAACCAAAATTACTAGAGTTAGAGTACTAAAACACACACACACACACACACACACACACACACACACACACACACACACACACACACACACACACACAAACACACACATTTACACTCTTCAAAAGTCATATATTTGTTCCTTATAAACAAATGATGGAAAATTTCCGGTTACAAAATAATAACGCCATAAATTTCCATCGATTGATAATGTTTACAACTGAATTAACCACTAGTTTGTAAGACCTAGCAGTATATTATTTATTAATGGCCTGACCACCGCTCCACGACAGCGCTCTGACGCGCTCGTAACCTTCTCCGCCAATTTAAGAAAATGTTTCTAGACCAAATCTATTGGAAATTTAATGCTCCTTCTCCACGAAGCGGTGAAAATTACGATAGGCCAGCCAGTATCGCGGGAAATAGTCAACTACACTCGGCATCGTTAAATCAGAGGCCGCCACCTGGAAACGGAAGTAAATGGGAAAAATTTTACATTAAGCCGTTCGGGCTTTGTACAAGGTACTTTGACACAAAATTTGAAAACAATTGGTCAAAGCGTTTCGCTAAAACTGCGTAACAAACACACAAACCAAATGCCTAACATCAAGTTGTAACAGAGACGTCGGTCAGTAATGTGTTTTAAAAAATGATTTAAAGGCACGACAGAGGCGCTTTGTTTCAAATTCAGAATGGATTTTTCAGCGGATTCAATGGAAATTCAGCGGACCGTACGATTTAATTGTTTCTTTTGTAAAGTATTTCACATAAAAATTACTCTTGAATCTTAAGTTGGCGAAATAATTTCAAACAATAATTTTCGTTTTGAACAGAACTAAATTTATGTTTCTCTTGATTTTTCTGACTTAACATGTCGAAATTAGTGGAGGGACATGAAAACTTGAAATTTCTAAGAGATCTTGGTCTATATAGACCTCTATATATATATATATATATATATATATATATATATATATATATATATATATATATATAGATAGAGAGAGAGAGAGAGAGAGAGAGAGTGTCCCAGGAAGAGGTTTGCACTTTTGATCTTCCATTATTTTTCTCATTCCTCTATTGATCATTTTGAAACTATACATACTTTTCAAGAAAATACCGGAAATATTACGTGAAAATTGCATCTGGTTGATGTTTGTAGAAACAAAATGGCGGCAAAAATAAAGTTTAAATAAAGTATATAACTGATTCATATAAGTATCAGTATAATACATATTATATTTATTTTAGCAGCCATTTTGTTTCTGCAAACATCAGCTAGATACAATTTCCACATACTATTTCTAGTAACGTCTTTAAAAAAAGTATGTATAGTTTCAAAATGAAGGAATGAGAAAATAATGGAGGGTCAAATGTGTAAACCTCTTCGTGGAACTTACTATATACGATATATATATATATATATATATATATTCGGAATGAGTATCACCTCCAATTTTAAATGATACGCCACAGTAGATAAATAAAAACAAAATATTCTACCCCTTTATACTTTCTGTCTACAACCCATATAATTATTCTCAAGTTTGGGCCGCTATGAAAGACCATTTTCGAAAAAAATGTTAGTTTTTGGTCACATGGTGTACAAGTTATAAGTGTGTTACCGACAGACAGACAGACAAGCGAGCGAATTTACAGTATATGTCCAACTCCAGTAAGTAAGAACGTGGCTTTTCCAAATGAATTGTAATTAATTTCCAGCAACATTTAAATTTTAATACAATATACACAGAACGTCCGCCTTTGTTTACTCGTCTTCAAGGTTGTGATTAACCACTGCACCTTGCCCCAGTCACACTTTGCAAGTTTTCTAATTCATCATTCCTCCCTGAACCAAGGCCAAGTTGGGCTGATTATCTGTCTCCTGTCCAAAAGCTCGTTATGTCTTGTCAGGCCTCACTTTGTTTTGATGAAAATTAAAACTTAGATTTTACCAAATTAATAATTTTAAGTAATTAGCTTCCTTAACTTGTCCAGCTGAAAAACGATTTAAACAAATCGTTTATCTTAAGCATTTTATCGTTTTCTGTTATAACATTTGCAATTAGAACTTTGAATAAATTATTCTTTATTATTATTATTATTTATTATTTAAAAAAATATTCTTTAAAAAAATCACGCTGAAATTTCAATATCTGTTTCAGAAGGTTTTACTAAAAAAAACTTAACCTTGTTAAGAATTAACAAAACTTTAAAATACCATGGTTTTAATCTGTTGAACGGCTTAGATATGCACTTGTCCAAGATATTACCAAAACTGATAATACGGATCAAATGTGTTACGGTTTTTGTGTAACGGCATATATTTATTCCAAATTCGAATAGAAATTCACTTTTAAATTGATTACCGATAGTAACAAATCAAATGGAAATTTGCTATTAAATTTATTACCGATATTTTGTCGATAGTAAAACGTCAAATGAAAATTCGCTATTAACTCGATTACCGATATTTTTATCGATAGTATCAAATGGAAATTTGCTATTAAATCGATTACTGATATTTTGTTGACAGTAATAAATCAAATGGAAGTTTTCTATTAAATCGATTGCCAATATTTTATCAGTAGTAAAACATTTAATGGAAAATCGTTATTAAGACTATTACCGATATTTTATTGATAGTAACAAATCAAGTTGAGATTCGCTATTAAATCAATTAGTGATATTTTGTCGATAGTAAATCGAATGCAAATTCACTAATAACTGTTTACCTTTATTTTATCGGCAGTAAGAAATCAAATGGAAATTCCCTATTACCTCGATTACCAATACTTTGTTGATAATAACAAATCAAATGGAAATTGGCTATTACCTCGATTACCAATACTTTGTCGATAATAACAAATCAAATGGAAATTCGCTATTACCTCGATTACCAATACTTTGTCGATAATAACAAATCAAATGGAAATTCGCTATTACCTCGATTACCAATACTTTGTCGATAATAACAAATCAAATAGAAATTGGCTATTACCTCGATTACCAATACTTTGTCGATAATAACAAATCAAATGGAAATTCGCTATTACCTCGATTACCAATACTTTGTCGATAATAACAAATCAAATGGAAATTCGCTATTACCTCGATTACCAATACTTTGTCGATAATAACAAATCAAATGGAAATTCGCTATTACCTCGATTACCAATACTTTGTCGATAATAACAAATCAAATGGAAATTAGCTATTACCTCGATTACCAATACTTTGTCGATAATAACAAATCAAATGGAAATTCGCTATTACCTCGATTACCAATACTTTGTCGATAATAACAAATCAAATGGAAATTAGCTATTAAATAGATTACCGATATTTTGTCGATAGTAAAAAGTGAAATGGAAATTCGCTATTACCTCGATTACCGATATTTATCGTTAGTAATAAATCAAATGTAAATTCACTATTAAATCAATTACCGATATTTTTTGATATTAACAAATGAAATGGAAATTCGTTATTAAATCGATTACCTATGTTTAGTCGATAGTAACCAATCGAATGAAAATTCGCAATTAAATCGATTACCGATATTTTGTCGATAGTAACCAATCGAATGGAAATTCTATATTAAATTGATTACCGATATTTTGTCGATATTAACAAATAAAATGGAAATTCTATATTAAATTGATTGCATATGTTTTGTTGATAGTAACCAAAATATAACACACCCTCAGCGGTTTAGAGTTACTTGCTATGTATTTAAAATGAAAATTTGAATAAATTAGCATATATACAAATTTATAACTTACATTGAATATACAAAAGTTAAACTTGATCACAAACAGATGCATTTTCATATTTTCAATTTAACTTGAAAATTTAAAAAGTTAATATGTACAGATTTTAAAACTGATTACAAATAATGAAGTCTTACTGACTTTCAAATCAGTATAAGATTTAAAAATTGTGGATTTTAAAAATTTGTAAATAGTCATCCTTTTGTGCTGCTTGAATTAAATTTGACTAAAATTGCAAACGTGTGCGTTTTAAAACAAACAAACAAACACACACAAATAGCAGTCACACATTAAGTGAAACCAAATTTATAAATATAAACCAGGTTTACTCTCATAAGTTAAGAAGAAAAAACATTCAAGCAAACACGAGAGAAAAACGTCATTTGTAAAGCGTTTATTCAGAAATATTCAACGGAAACTTTTCCAGTGGATGAAGAGTGTGCTAACGATTCCCTTGAAACACGTTTGCTGTGAAACGCAATCAGAAAAAATGAGTTGCAGTACTCATGAATTTAGCTGAACAGCTGAATAATTTGTAAAAATATATAAACGTGACTAACGGAAAAAAGAAGGAAATCTTTACTGGTTTTCTGTAATAAAAATCATCTTCTGGTATTTCTCAAAAATAATTTAATAAAAGTATAGTATTTTCCACACAAAATGGATTTTTAATGAAATTAAATTCAACTTTATGGATTATTTTTCAAGCGAGAAGAAGGTTTGGCACAGTTTTGGGCTTTTAAGTGTAATTTTTTACAACTTTGTACACTGATTCTAAGTTATGCTATTATGTCTGTTTTTCTTTTATCTGTTCCCTATACACTCTACTTCTTCAATATAACTGACGTAAAATAAGATCGATGCGAAAAATCGTATCTCAAATATTTGGTGGCTTTGTATTTGATTGATCGCAATATATTTTTGATGTATCACAACATATTTTGTGCCCCTATCTTTGGTGGCACTACAAAATATTTGGTGGCTTTATATTTGACTGATCACAACATAATTTATGACTTTATTTTTGATGGAGAACAACATTCCTGGTGGCCTTATGCTTGATGGCTCCTAACATTTTAGTTAAACGTACGTTTGGTGGCAATGTTTGATGACTATCAACATTTTTTGAGGCCAACATTTGATGTATCACAATATATTTTGTGCCCCTATCTTTGGTGAAT